>VXBA01001692.1:66374-126735 GCA_013399895.1 Serilophus lunatus | reverse complement strand
AGGAAGGAAGGAAGGAAGGAAGGAAGGAAGGAAGGAAGGAAGGAAGGAAGGAAGGAAGGACTAAATGTGGTAAAGGAAAAAAAGCAACCTTAAACCAATGGTGACTTGACAAAATTGTGTCAAATAGCTGTTGGACAAGACAATGTAATCATAGATGGTATGCTTTAGATGTGCAGCAAAGACAACCATAAAAATCATTTGCAGAAAAATGTCAAAGAGTGAATAAACCTAAAGTTAATTCATAGGAGACTGAAACAAACTGACTACATTTTATTTTCTCCTGTTCCGCTTTAAGCTTTGATTACCCACCAATTTAGAAGCAATGGAAGGCAATCATTCATGCCTACAACATGTAAGAAGCTTGGGCAACTTATAGACATAAAATATATTGATATCCAGCCTGAAGAAAGGGCTAAATTGTTCAGAAAATTCAATAGTAACTAAGGATTATTAGTGGACCTAGGATTCTGGCAAGGTAGCAAGCCTGAAAATCATACAAGAAACTAAAATTAGTTTTTTACGTATTGGAAAGAAGAGGAAAGTTTGTAGGCATATTATTCAATAATTGCTTTTGAAGAAGTTTTTTACCTTCTTTTGAGACAACAGGTTATCTCACTGTCATCTGAGGAATGAATCGGGATAACTAACATGAACCATGTCTATCAGAAGTGATTACTTCTCTTTCTGAGGAGGATATTAGGGTTTTACCAAAGCTGGCAAAGCTGAAGTACAATTTCTAGCATGTTGCTCAAATTGTACTTTTGTGAATAGGGAACAACAAATGCTTTGTTGTTTGTGACGACACCTATGGACTCAGCAACTGAGATTGAAATGTTGGCCTGGATATACTGAAGTCAGTCAAGTGGGATAACACTTAATGCCTCTAGTGCAGCTCTGATATCAGATATGGTATTAATGGTTGTGTACACCTGCTAACATGGATGCATGTGGATATCTAAAATGGTCTTGCACAATTGCTATCTCAATGGTCATAAAGCTGTAAAATTTCATGCCTGTATTATTTTTTCTACAGAAATGAAATTCCCTTCAGATAGGTCATAGGGCTTTGTTCAGTCTTTTCTTTCCCTCTTACTTGTAATGGAAGACAAATTGCCTAAATATCTCCTGATCACATTCCACATACTTCTGTCAGCAGGAAAAGTAGAATTTAACAGAGAGCCTGGATACCCAGGGTGGTCAAACTCGCCACTTCCAGGATTCAGAGATGATGGAAAAGAACCCCCTGCTTGTCCTCTGGGTTGACCTTCCATCTGAGCTGTCGGGTTATCACAGATCCATCTGTAAACAAAGGATAGCAAGTTCCCTGGGCAGTGTCAGGATCACACTCAGTGTGACACGGTGTTTGGATGTTCAAAGAATATCCCTCTCTTTGCTTTCTTTTCCAGGCTTAATAAAGGAACTGCTAAAACCAATGTAGCCTGATAAGATGACAAGACAGTCTTTTAGTGTTATTGATTGTATACAAGAGGTGGAATGATGAATTATTTCCTATAATGTGCCCTGAGTGGGTTTCATCTTTTTGAGGTATGTTCTTGAAATTCCTTGTATGAATTCAGTTCCTAAACTTCTTGCTGGTAAGAAAAGGCCAAAGGGCTGAGGTGAGACAAATATCTTCTACCTGATAACAGAAGAGGGAGAACATTCATAGTGCATGAGCTGAGAGGAATAAATATGTACGGCATATAAAATAAATTATGGAATGCTATCATGAGAGCGTTGTTAAAATGAACCAGGGGGACGAATTTTGTGCCCCCGAATGCACTTCACGTGTAACAAACTTCAAGCTTTCACCACCTTCCTTTATGTGTGGTGGTACAGCTGATAGGCTGCAGATTTTTTTCCTCACTAAAGTAAAAAAACAATTTTATTACTTGACAAAAGAAGTTTCTCTAGCAGGAAACAAGTATTAGTATCAATTTTATGCCTTACTCATTGTGTGTTTCTGTGTGACTCTGTATGCCATCATGTGCAATATACCGGATATTGTGCGTAGCTGCATTTCCTATACCTGTTCTTCTATTTATCATATTCAAACTTAGTAAAATGGCTTAGAACCCTAAAGTTCCTAATGAAGATACTATCTTCTACATTTATTTTGCATGAAACAAACTGAATTTAAGCCTAAAATTTAAATATAAGTTTTTGCAACAAAACAGTTGAGAATGGGATCCAAAATGAGTGATACTTTTATAGTATAATTATCTGGGCCTCAGTGATTACCCAAGGATTGATGCTAGTTTGGCTATTGTGAAAAGCACATGATATCAAGGGATAAGCTTGCAGATCAACATGTAATTTTATAGTTCATGTTTAAATAAATGTGTAAGGCTTAGATCTTGAAGCAGTGTTGTTTGCATGCCTTTGACAGGCATTGCAAAGAACACAGGAAATTCGTGATTTTGCCATTACTGTCTCACTCATCCTGAAACCAGTTTTGAACTTTCTAGCTTGACTGAAAATCTCTAAGGTACAGAGAGGCTGCAAACAAAGACAATTACATATTGTCCTATTCTTGTCTGTTGCTATAATTTTGGATAATATTATTTTTTATTATTCATTGTTTAAAACAACGTTTAAGGAGCTTTTAGTAGGTTTGGAGAGAGCAGCAAGACAGCTTGGAAAGGTGTTGAGATGCTCAAAGAGCGCTAAGGAACCCAGGTAACAGGGAATGGTACAGATGGGCCCAGCTCAAGCTGTCTACTGAGCTTAGACTCACTGAAGAGGTGTCAGAAACATATTTGGGAATACAACTGTAAAATGTTTTTATTTTGCTAGAAACAAATACCAGCACTGCAAATCACTTTTACTGAGGACTTCTTACTCTTCTTTATCTACAGGCTGTTTGTCCTGACAAAGCAGTACAAGGAAGTCTTGGTGTAAATGTAGGTCATCTTTACAGAAACGGAAAAAAGCTCTCTGTTATGTGCATAGAAAAAATTTCAGCCAGTTGTGATCACTAATATATTTCGTCTATAATATTATTTGGAATTAATATATCATTATTACTTTTTCTAATTTCACTGCATGATGAAAGCTTCATTTACATATTGTTCCTGATGCTCAGATGTCAAAGAGGTTATCTAGGATCTTCAGTGACTTGATCAGAGTTAGCTGATGAAAGCCTAACCCTCTTGTCTAAATCTGTCACCTCTCTGACTTTACCACCATCGTTGAAACCGCCAGCAATGCTTGGTGGTATCTTTGTCAAGCTTGTTTTTATTGACCCATCCAATGCAAGGCACTGTCTCTCGCTTACAGATCAGCCCCAGGTATTGTATACCAGGGAATATATCATGACAGAAGAAAATAAACACTGGAGGAGAAGGAAGTTCTGATAACTTTCACAGCCCAGATGAGAATCCAGACTCTTTGTACTCCCATTAAGCATGGGCAGTGTGAGCAATAGGGGGGATGAGCACTGAGCTGTGAGGAAAGCATATCCCGTCTTTCCAGGAATCCTTTCTCATCATATACCATTCTTATGACACAGCTCAAACTAGTGTACCCATAGACACAATTCTGGATGAAATGGAGCTTGGCACAACTCATTATCAAATTAAATTATGTTTAGTAATTTTTCTATTGTTTTGGGGTTTGTATGTTACTTTAATTTTTTTAATAGTCTTGAATTCTGTATGTTTACCGTGTTTGCTCTCCGCTTAATGAAGCGGAAAACTGCGAGGTTTTTTGACTAACTGAATAAAAGAGCAAGCTGTCCTAGACCTAGACCCTACAGCATTTCTTTTACAATACAAAATTAAAACCATAAAAAGCATAACGTTTTTCAAGTATTGATCCTTGGTGGTATATGAAAGATCAGATAATCATATGTCTAGAGCTCTGGACTGAAAACAGCAGTTGCTAACTACAAGCTTCCTTTTAATTGGAAAAGTAAATCTCAAACCTCTTTGACAATGCTTCAAACATTCTTCATATTTATTTGTATCTCTCAAGGGAGGGATCTAGTAATTATGACAACATCAATATGAAAGGTAAAGTTGACACAACAGAAGGAGGGAAGGAAGAAATGATACTCATGAGGAACTGGAAAAGCTGGAGAATGTTAAGACATGTTGGGAGGAAATTCATTACTCAGAAGGTGGTGAGGCACTGGCACAGGCTGCCCAGAGAAGTTGTGGATGCCCCATCTCTGGAATTGTTCAAGGCCAGGTTGGATAGGTTCCTGAGAAATCTGGTGTAGCAGAAGGTGTCCCTGCTCATGGTGGAGGAGTTGGAACTGCATGATCTTTGAGATCCCTTCTAATCCAAGCAATTCAGTGATACTATTCTATGATTATTGCATTACAAATTATATTAAATATATTATAGGAGTGATCTAAGGGAACAGTTAGAAATTTCTGGAAAATAGGATATATTCTCTCTCTCATCCTCCAGCACCTTTTTAGAGATTCACACAATGAAATGTCCATCTCTGTTTCAAGTGAAGTAATGATAATATCCTGTAGATATATATATATATATATAAATATATGTAACTTTATGAATGGACTTTCCTATCCTCTTTCATTTCTGTGTAGGATACACATGCCAGTTTTCTGTGGTTGTGCCTGTATGCTCAATAACTCAGTCACCAGCTATGAAGTAATGAAATATATTTTTCAACAAGGAATATTAACAGCAGTGCCACAGAACGCATGAGGTTCACAATTAACATATGCCAAATTTAAAACTACTGTAAACTTCAAACTTATTTTTCTTTTATTTATTATGGAAGATAAATTCAAACAGATTATAGATATTTCCATTTGTATATTTTAAGAACAGATTATTATAAAGGAAACATAGTTGAATTTTACTTACACTGGAATGAAAGCCTGATAATATTTATATCAGCCACAGACTTGTATATCTCTTTTTACCTGTCAAGAAATTTAAAGTATCTTGGTAAACCAGAAAAATCTCTTTAGAATTTTTTTAATCTAGAAATGTGCCAGTTGTTTTTTACTAAAGTTTCACAGCTGAGGTGAATTAGAACAGATCATGTGGAGTTCACATCACTAACAAAATATTATATGGGTCAATTAGTGAGATATAGACAAAATAATTTTTAAGAACATTTAAAAAACAATCCTCCATTCATTTACCTGCCAACACAGAGGATTCATATTAGATACTCCACTAAGACCTCAAACAGTCTACTGAAGTATACTTTGAATGCAGAGAACTAGTTTTGATACACACAGAGCACCTAAGGTTCCAAGATTAATGCAGGTATTGCCAAGGATGTTTTTAATCTGCCTTTTTTTTTAATCTTTTGCATGGGTAAGGAATGAAAATATTAAATATTTGTCTATATGCTCTGAAACAAATTCATGTGCAAACTAGAATTTTTAGAATCATGCATATTCTTTTCTATTTTAAAAGCTATTCAACTTAGTTCCAAATATTATCACATATATTATCACAAATATTATCACAAATATTATTGAGTAAAGGATTTCTGTAACTGTTGTCAGATCTTCCAGTAGGAGTCATATTTGTTAGCCTAAAGTTGGAAACCTTTTTTTCCATTAGTGAAGAAAACTGCTGGTTTATATGTTAAGACAATACCCATTTTGTTTGTTTGTTTGTTTGTTTGTTTCTGAGAGAAGTATAGTGCTCTTAAAAGTAGAAAAGTTGAGGAGCATCATGGTTTTGATAAGATCTGGATGGAGGACCTTAACTATCAAAAAGCATTTTTGGAATCAAGGTAGGTGACTCATCTTTGACGCCTGGAAGTGGAGTTACTGAGTCAGCTGCTGGCTGGGAGCACTGCTGTTGACCAGAAAGAGCCAGATAGGGTTCTTCCCTTTAATGCGAAATCTGAATCATTTAGTCACAGCCTGAGCAGCACCCCACAGACAATGGAGGAGCTTCAGGGCCAACTGACACTTTGAGCCGTGCAGAATAAACAGAGTTGACCCTGAAAATGATCAGAGGAAGAAAAGTAGATGTGAGAGTGCAAGGAAATGAAGGAGGTGGATGATGCCCTTGCTCAGAGGAGCAGATGAATCATGATTCATATGGAGGAGTATGCTTGAGCAGCAAGGTGAGCATCCTGTGCAGTGATGATACATTTGTGGTTTATCTATAAATAAGACAGTACCCATATGCTCCAAAACCTCACTTTGGATACTGATCACTGTTGGGAGCTGTGCAAATGCATGTCTTTGCCATTGGTGACAAAGGAGAGAGAAGAAACTATACTAGTGCAGAGGTGTTTGATCCCAGAGCAGCTTTTAAAAATTGTCTATCAGAGAGGAATACTCACACTCACATGTAGCTTTCTGTCTTTCTAAGGCACAGCTGATTTCCTCTGGCTGCATTCTATAATCTTTGAACTTACTGTGCCTTCTGTCATCCATCTTTACCACAAGTTGTTTCTTGTCTTGTTCCATGTTGAGTGCTGAGCTAGCAATCAGTGCCTTCCAGCCCATCAGTGAAGCTTTTGGTAGGTGTTACAATAGAAACGAACACATCAGTTGTTTTACTACCTTTCCATTATTCAACATTCTGCTGCTAAAAAGAAATCAGTATGAAATACCTTAATTAAGAAAGTTAAATTTGGTTTTCCATATTGTTTCATTGATAATTTTCACCTAGAAGTTTGAATTTCATGTCTGTGTTTGCAACTTCAGCCAGAAGCAGACTGATTTCTCTCAGTGAAGGAAAGACTCGCATTATCATTAAAACAAAAAAGTTTTTATTTCCATGGACACCAACAACCTTTTCTTTTCCTACCTGTTGCAGCAGCACTATTACTGAAAGCATTGGTGAGTCATCATTTGGATGGCATACTTTGCTGTTGTCATGTGGTGGGAAATACAACACACCATAATTCAACAGGTGCAGAAAAGTTATAAGGCTGAAAGACGGGAAAATAATCAGAATTTTAGTATTACCTCTGTATCTTGCATACCCTAACTTTGCTGTTATTAAAAATTTTTATACACAGAATGAAACACCAGAAAATTATTGTCTGATTTATATACTCTCTCCTTTGCAGAATTTTATGATATCACAGGCCTCTTGGAAATTAATATTTTGATCGATGAACCAACTCAACTTTTCTCAGGTTTCTCATCTTAGTCTGTGGAATAAAAACACACACAATACCAAAACCATAAATAGAAAAATGTATCTATCCTCCATATATTTGCCAAATTACTCCAAAACTAGTAATAAAAATATCACAAAAATGCGAAAGGTAAATATATCCATAAAAATTATTTCTTTTATTAATTATGCACACTTCCTGATGTTGTGAGGTTGGACTGTCTACTTTCAAAATTTGGTGAGTAATTTTGTCATTCATGTGGAGATCCTAGTTTTGGGAGATGTGTCAGATAAAGCACAGCTGAGGAATGTGTGAAGAAAAGGTAAGAAAAATTTGAAAAAATAGGAGTCATTCAGCTTCCTAAAAGAAGTGGAGAGCCTATGTGACCACATGATCAGAAAATGTGTCCAGTACCTTTAAATTTGTTTTGTCAAGAAAAAAATATTCACCTCTTTTATGCACAAGAATTTATTTTATATATGGAGTTCTTAGAATCAATATACCAAATATCTGTATTTGTAAATCCTAAGTAAGAAGTATTTATTCCAGGCTAAGTCCAAAACAAAAAACAGCTTCAGGCAAGAACAATTTGCTTTGGAAACAGTGATCCTGATTGACCTGAACATTTTTACATTTGTTTCCTGGAGATCAGACAGGTGAATAACCCAGCAAGTTAGAACACAGGCATGGCTATGTACTAAGGGCTAGAGTAGCCTTGAGTCAAAAGAACATTTTCTGCAGTAACAAGATAATAGAATAACTATGTTCCATTGAATATTGATGGCAGTACACTCCTAGATGTCACTCAGATGCTTTGAAAATTGTTCCTTAAGATCCTGAGTCAGTCATCATGATCCCGTCAGTAAAAATTAAAAGTTTCCCTGCACTAAGGACAGCCACAAGGCCAGTTTTTAACTTAATATTTCTTCTTGCCCATTCCTCAAGGTTGCACTGACTTTTAACATTGTGTTGATATTTTTCTTGATGCCCTTGAGTTATACTCTTGGTGACATACCAGTCCATTGAAGCAGTCTAATATTTGATTTCAGCACTTGTAAAATGAGGGAAATACCTATTTTTCTATGTAATCATTTTATCTCTAGCATCAGAGATCGAGAAACAGCTATTTAATACTAACTTATTACTGTTTCTTTAAATTTTTGAAACCACAAGGTGCCTAGGCACCTGAAACTGAAGGATATTTTTCCTTAAGCATTAATTCTGCATACATACAGCTTTTTGGAGCAGCTCAAGGAGCATGCAGCCATTTCTCAGATTCAAGGTTGTCTCCCAGGCTTTCTTAAGCCTTATTACTGGTGTAGAACCCACAATCAAATTGAAAAAGACATAAATCAGGTCAAGATTTCTTCCATTTTTCAGTTCTATTTATTCTGAGTTTTCACCAATATCATATCTTGTAAAAAAAACCAGCAGAAGTGGGATGCACCAGAAATGGAATGCCAAAATATCATGCAGATGTGGCAAGAATAGATCTTTCTTGGATGCATTTACCCTTACAAAACATTAATTCTGGTGTACAGTTTTGCCAAGTCCCAGTTTCTGGAGTACTTACTGACAGCCTGCCCAGTTCCTGAAGCAATAGGATTTATATTTCAAATTTATGACTATGACAGATCTCCAATATGCAAAATAATCATGGCTTATCTCTTTTCCTTTCCTCCCGCAAATTTTTTGGAGTAGGAATGCCCTGATTTGCTTCTGCTGATTTATGTGCTACTTTGTTCTTTATCTGGTTGCACCTCACCAGTAGATTAACATCATGCTATCATTTCTGGGGTTCACAGGACCCTGTCAGCACTTAGCAGTCAAAGGTCAGCCAACTCCACAACACATGGTTAAATAGATTGAAAAATCTCACCAAGTATTAACCCCCTGTACGTGAAATGAAGGAAAGTGGTGCTGGGATCACCAAAAAAGCTGCATTACCAAAAAGGCTATTTCTGCTGTTATGTACTGGCAACACTGTTGTTGAGACATGTCTGTCCTTCTGATGCCCAGTTCTAGGAGTAGAAAGAGAAACCTATATTCCTAATTACTACTGATTTATGCTTTGCTTTGTTCTTTATCTCTTTTTAGAAGTTGGTATCTTTGTTTCATCTTCAGAGCTGTCTGTGACCTGTTCGTCTTTCCCTGACACTACCTCTTTGCCCTGGAAGTCCTTCAGTGTGTGTTTCCTACACTCTTTTACAAGTTTGCAGAACCCTGGCAATCCTTAACACCCAAGCAGCAACAAACTTGCATGAAAATAGTAAAAATAAATCCACCTGGTTTCTCCTAATAAATACTCTTATTTTCATATAACAGACCTACACAGAGATGGAAAATTGCATTTGAAGTCAATAACTTCATCGGGGATATAATTTTCAGGCATTAGTGCCATTTCTTTTCTAAAGTTTCATGGCTCCTCCAAACAGATGTTATGCTGAAAAAAAATCTTTCAAATGTAAAATAATTTATGTGAAAATGTAGATAATATATTATATGGAGCCTCTTTTCCTTTCATTTTAATCACTGAAAGAATTTTGAATTTTTTAATATAAGAAGTACATATCTTTAAGTTTTTAGATTTTATTCCTGCCTTTCCCATTATGTGCTCTTTCAACTGGAAAAACTTGGAAAGGAAGGGACAAAAAGAAAAGAGTGGGAAACAACGAAAAAAAATACTGCATATTCAGCTAAATAATGAAATGTTTTAAAATTCTTGTTTAGTACATTAAACAGTAGTATTGGAAAAGAGATCACAGAAAAAAAAGTCAGGCATTGTCAATAAAAAGTACATTTTAATACAAACATATAAAACAGTTTGCATCAAAATATCCAGGCTTCATTCAGCTGTCCTGAGAAATAGCTTTTAATAACCATTTTTGACAAGGGTCTTCTCTCCCGTGTGTAGGCACTGCTAACCAGAAGCCTAGAAAACTGCTCTGAAGCTGCTGCTGAATAACAGGAGAGGGAAAGGCTATGTGGCCTGAACAAAGGCCAACCTGCTGACAGCTCACTGACAGCTTTGAACTGTTCTCTGAAATCAATAATCTTCAAAAACTGACAGTATGTGAACTCTGTGTTAGCTCTCTGTGGCTGTAGTACTGCTGGAAGCTGAGGGGTCTCCATATAGACATGCTATGATGGAGGACACTAGGCCATGAACAGGGAATAACTGTTTTCACAAAGGAAAGAAATATTTGAAGAAGAACTTTCCAAAACTAAAATTTCTTGACAATTCAAGGTTAAATGTGGCAAAGCAAGCAGCTTTAGGTGCTCTTTCTGGCACTGCTTAAAAATTACAGAATGAAAATCTCACTCAAATAGCTCGCATAAAAACCTACTTAATCCTTTGAAATGTCTTCATTTCCAGAATGAGACACTTGGTTCTGAATGACTTATTTACTCTTTGCTGCCTTGTAACACACTGGACTACGATGACCTGCCTTGTAATTTCTGTTTTGATCATGCTGCTGGTCCTTCCCTCTGCTTTCCCATTTGTATGCTCACCAACCTGTGAACGGCAACATTTGAATTCTAAGGCTTGGAATATTAAGGCTATGCAAAAATGTAGTGAATCTGTTTCTTTGGATTTGCATGCATGGGTTGAGAAGGCCAATAAGCCATTCTTTAAAACTCCCACAGTGTGAGAAATTCATTGGTGACAAATGTTAGCATGATATTTGAGACTCATTCAGACTCTATTATGAAACTCTCATTCCTCTGAGGACTATTTGAGACTTCTTAGCATTGCTAATGCTCTATAGCCTTCATTATCTGCCCAGTCATTCTCTCTATGAGAAATTGTTGCTGCCGTCTTTTCTTACATAAAATTAAATACAATTACTAAAAAATAAAAGCATTGCCAGTCAGCATAGCACAGCACAGTTTATCTGTAAGAGTCAGCAGCAGATATTGTAATAATTTAATCTGTGATACTCTTCACCTTGCTTATACTTGCATGACATTTGCATTCATTGCACTCACGCTTGCATGACATTTTCTGTGAATCAACTGGGTACTAGTGGGACTAGAGGATAGCCACATACATAGAAGGAATTGTGGGCACCTACTTCAGCACTGTGAATTCCTAAATGGAATAAACAATTTGGTTTGATACTGCTATGAACAGTCTTGTTTTCAACAGCAAATGCTAAACAGCTACTCGAGCAATGTCATTAGTATTTTATATAGACACAGGCAATATTTGAATTGTATTCAGTCCTTCCCACTTGAATGAGCAACCTAGGCTTAAATTTTAACATCCACTAGCTGTCCTAAAGCTAGATCTCATTTTTATTGAAACTTATGCTTATATTTCCATTGTACAACAGGTCAAGATTTCAACTGGGGAATTTTGCACTGGTGCAACTATAAATCTGATTACTACTTGTTGCAGCCAATGGCACTATGCAACTCAGATGAGACCCAAGCAATGACAGGATCAAAAGGAGTCATGAAGTGCGTTACACTGGAAGCTCTGAGAGCAGGTAAAATCTGTCCAATGAGGCTCATTAATGCTACACTGATGGCAAATATATGGAATCCTCATTAAATAAATATAAAATATCATTAGTTTCCCATAAAACTGCATTTCAATTACATTTAAAATACAATATTAAAATAGGAAGTCTATGTTTAATATTAATATTAATGAATAATTAGAGCTTGCTGCAGTTATTTGTTCTAATAAACTTATAAACTGCTTTGTAGTGAAATCATAAAATGTTATTTGATATTCTAGTAAAGTCACTTTCTATAGCCTAAATCTACTAACTAAGGAATGAAGTAGTGCCGTGTGCTTTATATAGCTGGCCATGTAGGATGAAGATTCAGTACTTACACTGATATCTTGCAAACAATGTGTATAGCAGATTTGTTTGCATAACAGAATCATCAAACAATTTTCAACTTTGAGTAAATTTACATGAATCAATCTGTTCATAAACAAGATCGTAGCCTTTAGATAGTTTTTTTTATTCTCAGACTGGCCTCCTCCCTCTGCACTGTTTATGGAGCTATGCCATTATGCAACTATGTCATTAATTGGTGGCCAAGCACACATATGGTGTGCTTGGTTATGTGCTTCATCATCTGAAAAAGTGAGGTAATTTTTTCTTGAATACTGTCAAAAACAATAATTAAAAAAATATGAAATTTTTCCCAAAAGTAGGAGGCAGAATCATTAAACCTAACATTCTGTATCTAGACAGGCCAATAATGCTCAGTACAAAGGCCCTTTTGAACTTCAATCCTTAACCCCCAAGAGGGTCTGAATTGGAGAATGACCCAAGATATGGAATTGTATTCAATTCAGAGTCCTAAGTAATGCAGCTTATAGGGCAGTTAAATATTTATGTTTGCATGTGCATTTTCTGTTCTCTATTTCTACCAAGTGAGCAGTGGCAAATGACAATTTCAAAAGAAATTATAGTTTTTCAAGGCAGTAAAATAAAGTCACATGAATCATTAAAGAGCAGACAACAATCATTCCTGAAGCAAGTTTGTCCACTTCTGGATATTTCATCTGTATTGCCTGCAACAACACCGAAGAGCAGCTCCTACTTATTGCTGATACTTAGAGAGAAATACCTCTATGACCTTCTGGTTCATTCCAGTTGGCCTCACACTTTTTTCCCTATTGTTCTACAATGTTAAGCTACAGATTAGTTTTGACCAAAATCACAGTTAGTTTTAGATCCCCAAGCCAGAAAAAGACATTAAACAAATCTGAGTTTTGCCAGGCTTGTGCAGGAGACAATACTTTTTGAAAAGACTATTGATGACTTCCAAAATTTTTAGAAAAGAGGAAGGTCTTAATGCAAATGCATTCATCATCTTGATTTGCACAACTTGCATTGTGGAGCTATTATTCCTGTTGGTAATCGAGAATAGTCAAAACAGACGTTATTTAGGTAGTTTCCTGATGGGCAACATATATTCCTGGTATTCCAAAATTACTTAAAAAGAGTTATAAGTCCATTACACAAGATGAAAACAATCCCAACTAAGTAATTGAAATGACGACAATGTCTGAGTAAATTTTTGGGAAATGCTATCTAGCTGCACTGGATGAAACTGTAAGATCAACAAAATATTAATGAGTGCTGGGTTCCATGATATGGAAATTATGACGTGAGCCTCATTGTGTAGTGTAACTGGAATCCTGACAAAGGAAATTAAAGTCAGACTGGAACATAAAAATTTAGTAATTAACAAGGGTTACAATCAAAGCTCTGATGGAAGCAAAAGTAAGCTGGACTTTTAAGTCAGGTACAAGAAGCTGAGTAACTGTGAGACACTTTTTTGAGCATCTTTAGAACTGACCTTCCAGACTACAGTTAAAATATTTTTTCCACTAGAATTCCTTAGACTTGTATAAGAATTAAATAAATTAATTAATAAAAATACAAATTTATTTAGATTTATCTAGATTTTTTTTAAAAATATCGTGGGACTCAGTTTTCAGACCGGAGCATGTAGTCTCCATTACATTAGGAAGACTCTTTAAATTTTTGCTACCTGAAGGACTGCAGATGATAAAATCACCTTTCCTTAAGTGAAAGCTTGCTTTGTGGCCTAGCTGGCCACAGAAATATTCTTCTGCTTCCATGGAAGTACTCCAAACATAACAAAAATCACAACTGATGATTCACTAAGGAAAGAAAATTAAAAGTAAATAATTCACTTCTATTTATTCAATAATAGAAAGCTAAGGAACTCTCAGAGAATAAATTCACCAGAGAAGTGTAATATCAAGTTATATCAGAATGTCTCCATTTCCAAGAAAAAGTCCATCTAGCTAGTCCAGCACACCAGATACATATATCATATTCAACACTGACATTTTAAAAATCCACTTATTTCAAAATCAAAGAATTGATTTAATGTGCCCAGCTCCAAATTTTTATGTGACTAAGAAAGCTAGAAAATTATTCACATTGTGAAAACTTCTATTGCAATTCAAAGCAGCAATGCTATATCTGGTTTGGTGTACAGTACCCGTTTCAGCCCCAAACTGACAAACACACAGCTTCATCTGTTAGAAACCCGTTGTCAGCTCGTTGACGTCAGATCAGGAGCATTGTGGCTCATTCTGCCAAAAGAAATGTCAGCTGTTTGCTGAAACAAGGAAGTTGATAAAATTTATTTTGGTGGCATTAAGAGTGAGGCTGTAAGTGAGCAGAGCTTCAGCATCGTGCATTTTTGCAAAACATGGCTTTGATCCACAATAGGACAATCAAGACTGAACTGGAGTATGATTTGACATGTACACAAGGACAAAACAGATGCCTAACAGCTTACATATGGTGCAGAACTCTTTAAAGAAAATCAGAGTGTGGATGTTGTTTGCAACTTTTCAGATTTAGAAAGCAAGTGTTTTAAATCAATTAGGGGAAAAAAATAACACTTTCAGAATATTTTGTGACTGAGATTTAATTTTCCACTTCAAAAAGTAGACAAATAAAATAGGCATTTGTTCATTTGGTAGTTTCACCACTTGTGCTTTGAGAAGCAGGGAACTAAAATCTTGATAAATTCTATAGTTTATTCTTACATTTACATATCTCCTCTATAATAAAAGGTACTTTTAAGATCCTATAGCTGCCGCATCTGAAAATGGAACGTTTCAGTAATGAATTTAGTTTTAGATAATCTCATGGCGCTAAGATGTCTAGAGAACATTGATAACTGGAGAATATGGGTGTAATGTAAGTTTAAGAGCTTACTTTCACCCACATAATATTGCCCACAAATGGAGCAGAAACTGAACATAAATTTCCCTTGTCCCAGTTCTGTAGCAACCACAAGACCAAAACCTCTCCAGTCTTTAGCCTCCATATTCTTTATTCTCCAATATTTTACTGACATGCAAAGATGTTTGCTGAACTCCACTGTGCAACTTAACATAGTCTGTAGGAAGGATATATGCTGATCTCAGATTTGTTGCAGCTGTCACTCCTCTCCTGTGGGGTAATCATTGTGTCTCCCAGCAGCGGGATCATCTCCCACACCTGTACAGCCCATTCTACATGCGTGTCTTTTGCATGATCCAGAAGTAATTTCCTTCAAGTCCAGTATTGACCACAGACATCATTTGAGTCCCTCGTAGTATCAATCTTCCTATAATAAAAGATAGTTTGTTTTGCGATCTTTTTTTCTGGAGGTACTAATTTCAAAGCTGTGTTACAAACAGGTGATAATAAGGTGATTGGCCGCGTTGCCTCCTGAATACCACAGAGAAAAGACTATTGGATAGAAGAGAACCCTTTTGAACTTGAACTTGGGCCAAAGGCATACATTGGGATTGAATGCTCAAGAAGAGCAAATCAGAAATTGTAACAGTAGATGAATAATGACTTTACTAACAGAAAGCAGACTTGCTAGGCCTGATTTCAGTCTGGCACATTTGAGACACTGTTACTAGGAATAATCCCTTTTCCTAAACAATCTTTACACTACACCAACTAACAAATCACTTACTCATCAATATTGAAAGCACTGTTTCCTTAGAAGTAGTGTGATTTGCATACATACGTCTCACACACATTTGTGTTTGTTTAACTATGTCTCTGTGGCCTGAGGATTCCGAACATATGATTTAGCTCTTCACTGATCATTGATTTATTACAATGTAGGGCTGTCTAAAGTGCAATTAATGCAGAACAATCCTGGTTAACCTCCTTCTGTTCAGATTAGGGTAGACCAGAATTATATCTATTATTACAGCCATATGAGTGGCCTTTCCCAAGGCACACATCATCACACTGATGTACCTCCAGCAAACTGCAGGGAGAAGTTAATTTATGACATATTTAGAAAATCAGTTCTTGAAGATCAGAAGATGTTTCCTGGCTTACATATGGCATTTTTGTTTTTATTTATAAGAAGTTAGAAAGCTTTTCATAAACATAGCTGCATAACCTAAATATGCTTCACTGTAGTTCCCAGAATCTGTGAAATTGTGAATGAGGTGGAAAGAGGAACTGGTAGACAAGACAGTACTTTTAGGTTAGATGTATATTCCAGTTAAAATCAGTGAATCATTTTTTAAGTAACAGCTATTGATACCATGCATTATTTATTACTGACTCTTTGAAACCATCTCTCCAGAGCCTTATGCCATGTTAAATTATCTCCTTTTCTCAGAATCATCTAATTATACATTAAAGATATCTGGCTGGAAACAAGAACATGGAGCAAAGAAAAGAACATATTTTATGTTTTATGAAAATACCCAGACTGATTCTCTCTTCATTGCTTATCAGAAGCTGAAAGCATATCTAGTTTCCCTGAATTTGATAAAAATTTAGTGTTTGCAGACTATTTGCCTTATAAATTCATGTTTCTACAAATGTTTGCAAGAAAAGTCCTTACTTTTTCCTTCTGCAGTCAAACTTTCTACCATTTATATTACATTATTCCTCCCAAGAAATTCTCATGTTCTACTACACAATCCATGTGAATGAAGTCAAATCACTGCAAAATAAGGGAACATCACATTAACGTTACCTTTTCTCTCAACGGACGAGCAAAATCCTCAGATTACTTTATGCAGTTTACTGATTTATTTGCCTGTTGTCTTTCCAGTTCATTCTTACTAACATTTGCTCACCTATCAGGCTGCACCAGTTCCTCTTTTCACTTGCATTTAATTTTAAAGAATTGTTCTTTAATTTCCTAAATGCTCTAATTTGAAGTTTGGTGTTTAAATTAATAGACTTTAAGATCAGAAGTCACTAGAAACTTGACTAATAGGGTGTCCTAGTCAAGCGAGAAATTATATTTACCCACAGAATTGCACATAGAATTAACAAGGTTGGAAAAGACCACAGAGGTCATCAAGTCCAACCTTTTACCTAACTCAACAACCTATTCAACACCAACCCATCATCTAAACCATCTAAACCACCTAAACCATGTCACTGAGTTCATCAGCCAACCTATCCTTTAATGAATCCAGGGATGGTGACTCCACCACCTCCCTGGGAAGCCCAATCCTATGGGAAATGACTCTCTTTGTGAAAAAGTTTCTCCTGATACCCAACCTAAACCTCCCCTGACACAGCCTAAGACTGTGTCCTCTCGTCCTGTCACTGGGAGCCTGAGAGAAGAGACTGATCCACTCCAACCTCCTTTCAGGTATTATAGACTAGGTCACCTCCGAGCCTCCTCTTCTCCAGGCTGAACAACCCCAGCTCCCTCAGCTGCTCCTCGTAGGGCTTGTGCTCCAGCCCCTTCACCATCCTCGTTGCCCTTCTCTGGACATTAATTATTCTCATGGTTTAAAAGACTTGTTGCTTGTTTCTAGTTTGAATCTACTTTGTCTTGCTTTTATCTGGATCTTGTGAGGTTTTGTCAGATTTTCCTGGTTCTGTGCAGTGTTCTTGTCACCACTGTCTCCAGTTGCCATTTCCCTCTCTTTCAGTCTTATGACACAGGTAACAATTGAATTAATCTGTTAGCCGTAAGCAGTGTATGTTTCGGGGTATGATCTACTAACTATGTATTTCTACATGTATGCATGAATTTTTGCACCCAAATATGTATATGTATGCAGGGAAAGCTGCACATATATATTTGAAATGTCACTGAAGGAAAGTGACCAACTTTATGACAATCCCAGTAGATCCTGGAATCGGAGGCAAAAGATTAAAGCATGTTTCTCCAGGACTAAAAATGTACTAGATGGGGATATTATTAAAACAGCGATCAAATTGTGTGACTGCATGAATTTCACCTTTTTTCATTATATAGATATGGAATATGTTATATTCCCAGGAATCTCTTGGTTTATTTGATGCTGACACTTACCTAAATGCATAGGTTTCACACTGTTGAAGCTTTACTAATTGTTTTGTTGTACTGGAGAGGCCATGAAGAAAGCTTAATAATGCAGAAAAGCAGAACATATTGTCTTAAAATCTTTCTCATTATTAAAACTACAGAGAGAAATATAGGAAATCAGAGGCTCAAAACACAGCTGAAAGAACTGAGAGTTGAATTCAACCACCAGTGAATTGCACTCCCACACACGTACAGCCCCAGACAATAGGCTGATTCAAGACAATGAATGCACAAGAAAAAAGTCACTATTCTCCCTTTTCTCTTTGCAATGCTAATTCTTTTCCTCAAATTAAATGCCTGAGAAACAGATTCTGTGTTAAAGTCCTTTCTTTCATAGTTGATAACATGAAATATGCTATGAGCTTGTGCTCCAGCCCCTTCACCATCGAACATAAACTTTTTTCCTTAGAAACATGTACATTATCAAAATTCATCTACTGAGAATCTACTGAATTTGTGTCCTGAACCACATAACCATATCACTTGTTTTACCATATCAATACGAAACCTGCTGACACATGAGAAAGACAACTTTCTGATGATACTATTGTCTTACATTAACCAATATATGAAAGATCTGTTATAAAAAAGGAATGTGTCAGACATTAGCATTTTTCAGAAAGGGTTCTTAAAGCCTTTTTATGCCCATGATAAAGGAGTCAGCTATTAGTCTTTTATTTTAGAAAACTAACATACATAACAATCAAGGGCAGACAATGCTGCATTGTCACTATGAACAACATCCAGGTTTGCCGTGCAGTTTGATCTTTACTCTGCACTTACCAGTGTGTGGCATGCTACATATTAGACAATGTAAGCCATATGTATTTTTCAGTGTATCATCAGACTGATGCCTCTAGATTTTGTCCTTGTTTCTGACTAGCTGGGATTAAATTTTTCTGCCTTCAGACACCTGAGAGTGTGGCCTATCCAACCATCGAGATTCCTTCTTGAGGCAAGGGAAGAGATGAGCACCTCTGGATGATGGCTTATCTCAGATCACCACATTAGGTGTGTAAAATACATAGAACAGTTTGCCTTTGGAGATTCTTATCTCTTCCCACTGCCTAGAAAAGTAGCTTTATTTTGACAAAGCAGCTCTTTTATCTGACAGAAGTTAGATGAAAGGAATCTCAGGCATATGGACCTAATTGGCTTCTCCCTGTGCATTATAAAGTGTCACATTGGCCAAATCTCAGTCTATGGTTACTCCTGTGAAGCTCACTACAAACGCAGAGGTCCTTGTCCTGTGGAGCTTGCATTGCTAGATCTCATTATGTATGTGCTGTCCTGATAAGCAGAAAGTGACCTAAGCCTAGCTAGGCAGAATTTTCCTAGTTCTCCCTTTGGAAAGCTTAATTTATTATCATTTTTTCTTGGCTTCTTGATATAAAAGGGGATTCAAGAAAGACAGCAACATCTCTCAAGTAATTAAGCAAGGATTGCCTCCAAATTGATAAAGTGACAGCCTATCCTTCTCTTCAGTTTCTCAGTTTAGGCATAAAACATGAGCATCATATACCAGCAGGGAGGCAAACAGCTGTAAATTAGAGAAGTGAAGGATAAATATGTAAAAATTTATGTGTCTCACACATGCTTACAAACATGTTTACTTACTGTTATTATTTTTGAGATTACTAATAGGAATAAATTCAGTAATTGGTTAATTTAATAATGAAAGAATATCATTTTAGTCCAGAAAGTGAAAAAACCTACAGGTTTAGTGAAAAGTGAATATTGGGTGAACAGTAATAAAAGGAAATGAAAACCAGTTATAAATTGATGCATTGTTGTGTTCCTCCCTCCCCCAACTCCAAGAATAAATTCACCATATTGTCTTTTTATAAATATTTCAGAAATAAAGTGACTTCTGGAAAGGATTGGAGTCTGAGATGTGCACATTTATCAGCATTTTAGAAGATCCAATTTGAAACATCTGTTAACTCTTGAAAGAGTAATGTTGAAACAAAAAAATGATTCTTGTTTAGGAGAGTAGTATGCTTAGAGTTTTATATTCTCCTCTCTTTTCTGTAAGGATAGTAGGAAGAGGAGAGAGCTGCACCAGCACTTTGCTTCCACTTTTTCCAGGTCCAAGATTTAAAGCTTTATGGTGAGGAAAATCAAGATGACAGATGCAAAGACACAGTAAATTACTGACACACTCTTCTTCAGTCATGCTTTGAAGTGCTAAAGAATTCAGGCCAAATCTCAACCATGAAAGCTTTGTGAGAGGCAAGCTGCAAATTACTAGGCCAGTGGAATGTAACAGATATATAACAGAAGGTATAATTTCAAATCTTGATATTTCAGACAAGACAAAAAATTTTGAAAACAGTAAATGTTTTTGACCTCTGCAATGTTTATGTTTTTGGTTATACTGTTGTTATCAGTAGGCAGTTGCAATTCCTACATCTTCTAACCTTCCAGACAGACTATAAATATTTAACAGTTCTTACAAGTTGATTTACATAGTACTTACTGGGTAAATAATACCTCACTTTTGAAAAATGTATTCATATATATAGTGCAATGTAAATAATTAATCTAATAATAATAATGAGAAGAAAATACTCTTTTCAGAAGACATAGTCATCTCTAGACAGATTTTTTTGAAATACGTGCCTTTTCCTTTCTATAATGTTTTTTTCTCTATTTCTTCCTGTATCCTTCCTCTAATGAGTTTATTACTGTTAGCATCATAACATCAATCTGAATTATTTCTTTCTGAAACATTTTGCACACTATAGGTAGAATGCAGAGCCATTCAGCATGTTTGCTGATGTTTCATGTGTCGATCTGAATGATTAATTCTAATATGAACTCAGACCTTGCAATAGGATCATAGATGGCAGCAACTTTTTTCCTTTTTGGAGTGGCACTGAAGTCACCATTCCACTGACTTTGCCATTTCATGAGTCTGTACAGCTGGATCCAAGTTATGAAGCCACCAGCAAATTCTTCAGCGGAGTCATCTAGCTCTGAATCAAGCACAGAAATTCAAGAACAAATATTTGTTTTGCCACACAATATTGCCACATAAACAGATCTTTGGAAATATCTGGGTCAGTCCATGTCCCCAGAGTTCCCCCTGTAAGTAGCATCATAGGAAAGGACACAGTAGCTTGCAAGACAGTAAAAATTAAGTCTAGAAATAGCTTCAACCACATTGTTGGGTAAGAAAGGACCATTTTAGAGAAGTTATACAGCTGCTTCTGGAGAAAAAGAAACAGAAGTCTAAGTCAACTTAAATATGAATTCAGAAGGGAACTTTTTCATGGCTCTGCCAATGAGGATGACTGTCTATATTTCAGCTAATAGTTTTTATGGTTGCTAGTAATTTTTTTTTTCAGTTGGCTCAGTTTTCTTTTGCTCTTAGAAATTAATTTAGTCTCTTTCCTATGAAACTTGTTGACAACATGGATGAAGAAAATTGTTTTTAATGTAGGACACTAGCCTCTACATCTTGATAGAAGCTAAAGAGCTGATAGTAAGTTTTCCAAAAGAAATTTCCAGGAACGCATAAAATCCAAGGATTTCTCCTTTGTTTAATTCATATCAGAGAATTTACCATCATCTAAGTTTCACAGGCTCTTCTTGAGGAGGTGCAACAAATCCTGTGCTGCTCTTAGGCAGTTCATAGAATAGAATGAAAGCATATCCTGAGTTGGAAGGGACCCATAAAGATTATCAAAGTTCTTCTCCCACTTCATTTTTTACTTCTTTCATGAAAACATAACTTTAGTAAACACATCCCAGAAATGTATGGAGCCATTTCCAAGATTTCCTGTTAATTTATTTCTTAGTTTGTTTGAAGAAAGAATAGTTTGGTACAATAACATTGCTTACTAGAACTATGATATAGGCATAGATTTATAAACCTTACACTTCAGCTTCATCTTTTTGGCTGCCTGGTCTTGCATCCTCAAAAAAGCCCAGAGACACACAAGCCTAAATTTTGTACTTCAAATTTCTCTCTACATCAAGTCTTGCCCTTTGGATCTGAAATAACAAAAAGACCACTCTTATTATCTGTAATATCAGCAGAGGGGAAGGTGAAAATACATTTTCATTTAACAAGTAAAAGGGAGTGTTTCAACTGTCATCATAGTGTCTTGTTGCAATACCTGGATTCCACAAGCATATGCTAAAAGCTAAACCTAAAAAATTTTAGTATATGGTTAGTGAATCTGAATTTTTCTGCTTGGAAGAACGAAGTCATATGGACACAATCATAATCTGAAGTCAGGCTCTTTATACCTGGGTTTGTTCCTTATTTTTCATAGTATTTTGCACTACATGGTTGCTATATAAAAGATCTAAACAAACAGTAAGGAAACTAAGCAATAGCTGTAACTATGTACATAGTACTTTAATATGAACAAAGTGATGACAGCTGGAAAAATGCTTTCCCATAATTTTGTTTTTCATTTTTAGTAATGTGGCACTTCTGCTCTTCATAGAAGTATCACACAGATAGCTATTGTCAGTGAGGCTTCCTTTCTAACCAGTGTTTTAAAGTGTACATTTTTGGTTGTTTGTTTTTTTTTTTTTTAAATGAAGTGTTTTCCCAAACACTACCTTATACGTTATGCCTTAGTTAGTTTTTTTTAAAACATTTAGTTGCTAATGATTACATAGATAGTGAAACATTCCCATAGTGTTAAAAACCTCAACACAGACATACTATTTGGTGTTTGAAGACTTGAGATTCAAAAAGTGGCATACTGATACTTCAGAGAGAAATGCTTCAGGCCTATAGAAACACTGACTTTGTGATGTTTTCATACCTGCAATGTTCTAACATGTCAGAGAAGTATTATCAAATAAGAGATATTCTACTTGAGTACAGCCTGAACTGAGATGTCTTAACAGTACAAGCTTAATTCCCATGCTTCCTAGTTGAAATCCCAAGGTTTCTGAACTCAGGTTTTAGTCAAGGATTTTGTCCTTATTTTCAGCAGTTTCAGCTTGAATCACCTGTTTTTTCTCCCTGTGGAAAAAAGAAAAAAAAAAAGTGAAATGTTGATGGAGAGAAAATTAACTTACGTAGCAATTCTCTCCCCACACAGGAGAGGATTATTGAGGAGTAGTGAAGAAAGTCCATGCAGAAGATTCTGGCATGGTTTCATAAGAGCTCCCATAAGGATGGCAATGTAGACTTGCACTGAATTACATGGTGTTTCACATGAGGTATGCTGCAGCCCCCAATGGGAACGACCTCAATTACAAAGTCACACTGCGAAACTGAGTCAACGAAAATGGCACCAAACTCCATTGCTCCCTGTCAGTCTTTAGAAATCAGAAAGGAAAGAGATGTGTGTCTGATGTTCCAAAGATCATGATCCTGACCAATATCTGAATGAATTTATAACACTGCTTTAGTTAAGCCAGTATATTCCACTTGAGTATCAAAGTTTTATAAAGTAGATACAATTTACCGTCAGGAGAGCAAAGACAATTCAAGAAGAGTTACATATGAATTTTGCACAGGTAAATAAACAAATTAATGGGCTTTCAGTCACTAATCAGTTTAACTGCACTTCTCTAATTCATTTGGCTGGATCAGCTCTAGGGAATTGCCAAACAAATACAGAGAGAGGAAAATGTTATTTCACAGAGTGCCTTGTGATGTACCTAATAAATCCAGTATTGCAGCTTAACTGTTCACTGATGACAACAGACCATGCCTTCGATGTCATGACCCCTGGTGGGCTAAGGGGCATGACTCTCAAAGGGTTAATCTTTTCCACCTGTTTTTGACCACAGAGCAAGCTCTCTTGGCAGGGTCTCCTACCAGGAGAATGTGGCCCCTGACCTTTGTGGGAGAGGGATGTTGCACTAAAGGCTCTCCCTAATAAGCACTGCTCTGGCACACTCTCCCCAAATCTCTGGCGGCTGACTCCAGTAGTAAAACAAGCTGTGAACCAGCAACTTGTGAATTGAAAGGCAAGGGTAAAGATGGGATACAACCCCTAAAATCTCAGTCAGCCCTCTGTGGAGGTTATGATGAGCTGCATACGCTATGTTGCTGGTTTGAGCTCTTTCTTATGAAAATATTAGAATCAACTCAAACAGAAACAAAAAAATACTAGAAAAGCCAAAAATAATGAAATTGAGATGGAATTTCAGTTAAAAGCAAGCTGTTAGTAGTCAAAGATGTTGCTGTCCTATGTCAATACAGCTGCTCTGATCAATTAAGTACAAGCATGTAAAAAGAAGAGGTGTAAGAACATTTTCACAAAATAGCCACTATAAATATAGAGAACATATTCTGAAGATTCAAGGTATCTTCTTAAAACCTAAACTCTTTTTCTTCTGTTGTGATTAACTTGATATCTACCAGTCATACCCATCTGGGAAGGTAGCTCCTGAAACATCACAAATACTTTACCTATAGAGTAACTGATGCAGAAACAGCTCTGACAACTGCTAATTTTTTTTTACTGATGTCCTTTGCTAGTTTTCTACTCAATTCCTTTGCCTGTTTGAGCTTTTTCTTCCTATGAAGAAGTTTTTGTCAGGTTTTCTTGTTGGTCATGAGAAAGATCAGCAGAAATAAATCTTTGGAGATGCTTTTAGCAAACTGTCTACCTAGAGAAAGATTAGGCCAACACTTAAAAAACAAGCCTAGGACTTCGTATGTCTTCCAGGCACTGCAGCGTGCAAGTGAGCTTGATCAAAACACTTTAACTACAGCTTTAAAAGTACTTAGGTGTTTTAATGCCTCCTTTATGTTGCCATGTGCTAGAAGTCTCACCCCTGAGGCAGAACTGTATGTATATGAATACTGACACTAATGAAAATATAGGGAAATTAAGGGGCATATTCTCCTGAATTATGAAGTTATTATATGTAAAATAAAAGGTGTCCACTCTTGTGTCTAAAATCACCTGTCAGGCCACTATCTCTACAGCGAAAGAGATATAATTCATGGAACTTGGTCCATGAATTTGCCTTCAAAGGCAGCTGCTTGATTCCTATATGGAGGAAATAACAGTAGTATCAGAGAAAAGTCCATATCCCCAACAAGCTGGGTCCATGCTCACAATATTTGAATCAGACCATGAAGTATTAAGAAACATATATTTGAAGATCAATACTCTCTCACAGATCTTCAAACATTTACTGTAGTAAGAGTCTGAATGTCTATGTGCTTCTTCTCACCATACTGATAAGCAATGCATTGCAGCCCAGAAGCTGCTTCCTCTACAGCCTAAATGTAAGAAGACACTTCAATCCACTGAATACTGTAGCCCAGTCAATACTACCTTTCTGACAGAGGCAAAAAGGGAGGAAAGAAAAAATAATTCCTAATGCACAGACTTGTTCATCTGCCCCGTCTTTCCTTCCTCAATAGTTCTGTATATGCATAAATGGGAAATTCACAAATTGCTTTAGGAAATCCCAAATCACCAAGGGAACTTAGAAAGGAAGATGTGGGTACAAGAAAATGAACCACTGGAGTTTTGTCATTTACTGCCCACTTGCTGCCCTTATGCCATTCACTGCTTTCTGCCATGCACAGAACTGCTCCAGTACTGGCAACTGGGCTGCTTGCGCAGGTAGCCAAGTTTTGCCCCAGTGGAGTTCTACCAGGGATCTTGATAGAAGCAAGATCAGTATCAGACATGGAAAAATATGGGCATTCAGGTTCAAGTGACAAAATTAATTATTCAAATTTTCAAATTAATTTTTAGTCATAATAGCATTCTTTGGTTCCTGTTTTTCATCCACCCTTTCAAAGAGAGAATTAGATCTATTTCATTTTGTATCTTTGTGAGGTTTTAGGATATGAGGCTGATCAATCAGAAGTGATACACTAGGAAAAAAATCTTTCTTTTTTAGCTTGGTGATCAACTGTGTCAACGTGTCTGTAAGCAGAGCTAATGTTAAATAAGAGATTGGTCACCTATAAATTATCTGGAGCCCTACGGGACTTCCTGAAAGGCATATGAAGAAGTAATTTGGCTTCATGTTGTCCTGTGTGGCTTTTGAACATTCATCATTAATGGACCATGCAAGACGGTTGAGGCTTGGATTTACTTGAACTCACTTCAGAACAAACACAGGAGAGTGCATTGGAGAACTAGAAAGGGAAGGTCAGAACGATGTTGAAGGGATTTTTTCCAGTTGTGTTAAAGCCTGATTATTCTTCAGAAGCGAAGAACAAAATAGCAAAGTATAGTCACCACCTCAGATTTAAAAGTAGTGTAGTCATTTGCCTGCAACAGCTCCTAGTCTTATTTGTCATTGAAAACAAATAAAGATATACTACTTCCATATGTGGGATGTTTCATTGGAGCATGGATGGCTCTATACTTTAAGACCTATACATCACAATTTGGGAGTTGTCTTTATGGAGACTTTTCTGATAATCTCTCAATCTGTAGTCTATATATATCCACTAAAAGCCCTGAAGTAGCTGCCTACAAAGATTGAACACAATGCTGATTAGAATAATTCTAAAACACATTTCTATGACAGAGTTTAAACCCCAGCATAGCATATGGTGACCAAGGACTTCCAATAAATACTATACACGGATGCTTCCAGCTCTTGCAAAGAAAGAGCATTTGGTTTATGAAAACAAGGCTTCTTTCCATCATTTGTACAATGTAAATGTCAAAAATATCTCTGTAATACAGAAATACTGTCTCATTTAGAAAAAGAGAATGCTTCTATGTCTTTCTTTTCAAAACCATGTAAAATTTTAAATTCAAAGGAGAAAAAATAAGCTATTGTGCTTGGGAAGGAAACATTTATTTCAAAGAATATTTAAAATATTTATTTGTACTGGATACTCTCTCACACATGCACACACTAAATCTGTCTGTCCCAGCTCAGGAACATTTTTCGGAAAGGTGTGTTAGCCTGGGATGAGAAAATATGAAATCAGGACACTCATGATAGCAGATATAAGATATGGATCAATTGTTAGCTTCACACTCAGGTTTGCGGATAATTAGTAGTTTGGTATGAAAGGATGAAACTTCCCTCTGGAGGTTTCTAGATTATATAAATTTACAACATATGGATCTCCTTTCAGTCCAATGACTTTGACATGCACTGTGTGCAGTAAGTACTCATGTGAGATGAAAAAACAAAGTGTTAAGTAAAAGGATCTTGTTTTCATGTTTTAATTTGCCTGGTATACAAGCAATTTTTTTTTTTTTTATTTTATTATATACATTTTAAAAATTGCATTCAAATATTAAAAAAAAGCCAAAAGCAAGTAAGAAATAAACATTCTGATAGTTTCCTTCTTAAAAAAAACCAACCAAACAAGCAAAAAGAACAACAAACAAAACTAATTCTAATTGAGACTAATTTGATTTCATGTCACCCTTCTGACATATTCTAATTCCACTTAATATCATATATTGCAGAGAATAAAAGGAATTTACTCTGTAATAATGTATATTATCTCTTATTTATCTGGCAATAAGACTTTATGCATGACACTTTATATTTTCCTGTTGCTGATAGGAAGCATTTTATTATTACTGGTATTGCTATTGCTATAGTATCATTCAGATAATGTAATGTGAGATATATTAGAATAGGTTATGAAAATGAAAACTATTTCTGAACTGTGCTGTAATTAGTGTATTATAATGACCTTCCAGTTCCAAAGCCAGCCAGAGATAATCTGTTTCCCCACCAATTCAGAGCCTCTAGGAGACTACTCATTTTGGGTGTGCCTTGAGGTGGGATGCAATTTGTAGGCTACTGGGTTTGTCCTCACTTTTCTGCTGCCTGCAGCCAGTATTCGTACAAGGTGGCAAGGACATAAGATGAGTCTTTCATCTTTTGATCCTGTGTTCTGTTTCCTTGCCTTATAGCACTGGGTGAAAACATTGTATCAACAATTGCTTGTGTTATTTTTCTGCTCAGAACTGTCAGCTAATCTCATAAATCAGAGTGTACCTAGACACTGTCACCTTTTCTTCTCAGTCTCACTGATCTTTGTCAGCATATTTTGAACTTGTAAGAGATAGACAAGTCAAAAGCTGAATAAAAACGGTGCTTCAAAACACCATGAACAATAGAAAATTATAACACATTTTACTGTGGAGAATACAACAAAATGGGCTGTGTGGTATGTCCAAGAGTCTGGTGGTTCACCTGAGGAAATCTCTTATCTGTCAAAATCAGAGGTAAAATGGTTTTTCATTGCCTAACATAATGAGTACCTTGTCTTGATTTATGTCTCAACATCTATTGCAATACTAAGAAATGACAAAAACAGATCAATAATAACAATGAAGATTGGAATATTAAATATTAAAACAAATATGGACAATGAGGCAAAGTGGACTGGTGGGGCAGGAGGAACTGAGTAACTGGGCAGCCTCATCCATGGGATATGATCTGGACCATGGAAACACTGCACCATGGTACTCATGGAAGACAGCACATTTTCAGTTAAGAAAAGCTCATTTTCTTTGCATCTTTTACTTTTATTTCCAAAGTCCATAGAACCAAAGAGATGTCTTTACTTCCTGCAACACTGATTTTCATGGTATATCCGATACATTACTGTCACTGACAGAATCAAAGATTTATAGAGAACGTCCACAGAATGTCTGAGGACTTTGCTACACTTTCTGATAGATGAGATCACAGACATTATCAGTTTTAAGGAAGATATAATTTTTCTCTTCTTCCCTTTCCTTCCCTTCCATCCCTTCCCTTTCTTTAATTATTCACGCATGTCTGCATTACAGCCTACCGAAGAATACTGTAAATGAAGCCAACTTAGGAATTGAAATGTGTTGATATTTTGATGAGCTAGAAACAGAAATACTCCTTATTTGGGCTAAAAGGTAACAAAATAGTATCAGAGTGTTGGTATGGCTGTAGAAGAGAAAGCAAATATTGACAATATGCTTGGTAAGAGCAAAACAAGCAAACAAAAAAGCTTAAGCAAATATAACTCAAAAGTCATATGAAGTAATAACTTATTTGGCAGGACCTTGATATATTTATGGTAAGAGTATTTATTTCTAGTAATTCAGAATACTTTTCAGCTACAGAATAACCAACCTTGAAAGACCTACATGAAGATAAACTAACATTTATCTGGGACTTTTTTTGCAACAAATTTGTAGGTAGTTCACAGAAATGAAAACAGACTTTGTAAATACAGTTTACATTTGTACTTCTTAGGTTTGAAATGCCACAGCCACCTGTGGCAGTTCAAAGCTTTCAGAATGGAACAAAAAAGGTAACTCAGGTTCTGCTGACTTCTATCAGTTTCTCAAATTATGATGGATTCTACAAATGTTATCAACTAAATCTGATTCCACATCCAGTTATTCAATATTTGTTAAAGCTGCAGGCTGATCCTATCACCTTTGTTTTGGTGACTAATCCTAATTCCTCTAAGAACTTCTACTGATATCTTGTAAATAGGATTTGTAAAATAAACCTCAGGGCTTGGTAAGAAGACTGATAAAATGATTGCCTGTAAAGGAGGAATTAAAAATATTATCAACAGTAGGCCTCTATATATTTCTGCTTTCCTTGCAGTGAGTAATGAAGATGCGAATTATGTTCTTTTCATAAGGAGTTATTTGCTTGCCTCACAATGTGAGGAACATGGGCCTGTAGAAACTGCTTGGAACATCAGTGAGACAGACAGAATAGACAACAGAACCAAACCAGTCCTTGCACATATTTCTGTCTAGCACCCACCAAATGTTTTTCATAATGTCTTACCATGTGCTACTGTACTACAGTTTTGCAGGTGTTCATCCATCTTCACATTACATTCCTCAGGTGGAGACAGACCAGGATCACATCACAGATCAGGGAATATGAAGTCTGAATGCAGAAGATACCTTTAATAAAATCCATTCTTCATAACCAATCATATGTAGTTACAATGAAAACAAAAGCAGATTAATTATATTTGAAATATTATAAAAGAATGTTTAAGAAAGGAAGAAAAAGAAGCAAATTTTTTTTCTTTAAGCAAATTCCATGCATCTTAGATACCTAATGGCTTAGATACTTGAAAGATATTAGGGCATTTAAACACAGAATGGAAAAGGGAAAGGGGAAAGAGGGAAGGGAAGAAGAAAAGAAAAGAAAAGAAAAGAAAAAATAAGAAATCCTCAAGCATATCGCCCCTTTTTTAATGTTGACTTTCCGTGTAACAGGAGGGCAAGAAAAGTGACCACTTTGCATGTATTCCCATCTACAAAATGCTTTGGAAAAGCATTACTGTCTTCTGTAAACAAGGTAAATAAGATATATTAGCAATGTAATTGAGGCAAAAGAAGACTGTACAATAGTTTTCTAATTAATGAAACATGAAACTCCAGAGCATTAGCAGCTGATCTAATTACAAAATATTAGCTGCTCTGGAAGGGACTCATGAATAGCAAGGTCACAGCGCAAACTCCTTGCAGATGTTAGATCAGTTGACACCTGCAAATCATTTGGAAACGAGTATTTATTTAAATATCTTATTGTGCTACCAGTTTTTCTGTTTTCTTTCATGTTAAACCTTTGCTCCCATGAGACCAAAAGAATTAGAAGAAAGCCAGTGCAACTTTTTTTTTTTGTTATGTACAAGTCCATTAGAATAATTTTCATTTTATTTTCTTGCCTGAGCAGACAAGTAAATAAACAAATCCCAAAATACTAGCAATGGATTTATTCCCCAGTTTGATTCTCATTTTCTCTGGAAAAGAACTTTCTTCCATGTCTCTCACATTTTAATTTTATATTACAACATGGAGTGTAAAATACTGATAAGCTGTTTAAAAATTAATTATTTGTCTACATTCATGCCAATCTCCTTTACATGTATTCATCTGCTTGTTGATGTACTTTCAGAATCTTTCCTCCTCAGAGGCAGGAACAGTGAATAGAAGCACAGAGGACAAGGAGTCTTCAGACAAATGATGTCGCAGGAGCCCTTAGAGTTTCATGATTCCTGTGTTAGAATTGGCACACCAGGGTAATGCTACAACCAGGATACCTCTCTGAAGATCTGATAGCCTGGTGTGACACTGATCTAACCTTATTCCTACAAAAAGTCCTGGGTTTCTTGCGGTCACTTCCAGCTCTATGCTGTGGTTGCTTGTGTATTGTGGTCACGCCCAAACTGTGTTTGCCTTTCTCAAGTTCTTCTACTTGGTCACTTATGATGAACTTTAGGACAAGGATTTAAACCAAATTTTCTCATCTTCCTCTTTATTTCCTGCTGATTGAAAGATTAAAGTCAAGTCTTCTTTTTTCCCCCAAGTAAATGATTGTGTATACCAAGCTGAGTCTCCTCTTTGTGGCAATAATGTCAAGTTTCTGAGGAAATCTGTTTGAAGATCACATAAGCATGACCACACAGTTCTTACTGCCATCAGCCTACTCTCCTTTCACATAAAGGAAGAAAAAGCAAGCCTGACAGTCAGTCTGTGTAGCTAATCAGTGGAGAACTAAAGCTCCAAAGCAGTCTCTGCTTTAGTCAGGACTAAAGCTCTCTGCAGCCAGCTGCTAAAACAGTCATGCAAAATATTAGTCCAAGTGCCCTTGGATTAGCAATGACAGTGACTGCTGTATATAGATTTATTTATTCTGTATGGATAAGAAGAAAAAAATAGCAATAAATAGAAAATCAAAATACTTCCAGTTAACAAAAAACCCACTATACTGTCTGCTCCAATGTCTAGTATTAATATTAAAATTGTTAGCAGTCATGACTGTGTTAAATCTTGGCTATAATACTTTTCCAAAATTAACAGAGTTCTAAACTTGATCAGAGACAAACAATGGCCAAATGAAAAAGGCTTAACTTTCAATCTGTGCTAAGCTTATCTGATATGATATCATCTTTCCCTAGTTAAAGTATTGTGTGCTAACATTTACAAATTTTGAAATGTGTGTTACCATGACTGCAGCAAACATTCTATTTTGAGATTCTGTTAATCTCTCATTTTAAAATATAGCAAAGCAACTAATAACAGCAGTAAGTGTCCTTCTCTCATGGAGAGTCAGCTATATTATTAAAGAATTAGAGACCACTGAGATGCACGGAAGTGTTTTTAGACATTTCTTGATGAAATCTTATGCCAAGGAAAACTCTTTAACACGAAACTAGTTTTCTGCACTGCTTACTAACAAAACACAGATCTTAGACCTAAAATTTATAGGTGCTATTGACATTACATTTGTAAGTATCTTATTATGCAATGATAAATCTTCTAATCTGTTACGTAGGTAAAAAACCAGGATTTAACTAAATATATTAAAAAGGATACATTTAATATAGAACCAAGATTTTGATATTCCCTCCACATTAAACATACATACATACATACACCTGAACACTCCACCACAGAAATTATTGCAAACAACCATCATGATTCACTTCATAAAAGTGAAGACAAATGTTCAGAAGGAGATAGCTTTGCTATATCCATTGTAACATTCTGCTGTAATCCTTAATAATGTCTGTAGGAAACGTTAGTGAATGGTTTTTTTCATGTGTCTTTGGGGGGACCCGGGAAGCCACAAGTGTCAAAGTACAGTGATTCATAAAGCACAGTAAAAATTAAGTAAAATTAAGTAAAATTAATATGGAAGCAGTTATTTATCTATTTGAAATGTAGACATTGGCTGTGATATAGTACTTACAAGCTCATTTCCATTATAGCTCCAGTGTGTCATAGTAGAGTTAGTCAGAAGGCATACTTAGGGTTTTATTTACCATTTCAAAAGAAATCTAAAACTTTATCCTGTGAGAATATCAGAAAACACCAAAATAGCCACATAATTTAAATACTGAATGCAATTTAGATTTTCCATAGTCCTTTGTTGAAAAACTTCTGATTTGTATAAACTTAAACATATAAACAAATGTCAGCTTCCAGATGAACTTATACTAACATTTTAATTTGAATAAGGCATGTACATTTTATGTGAATCCCTTGGTTGTTCTCTTGTACATTGCATTAGTTCATTTTAAGGAGCGGTTTCAGAGCCCTTGAATGGGGATCATTTCAGTTAAAACTAACCCAGGAGATGCACTACAGAAGTGCATCACTTAGTAATGAACATTAAATCCATAGCCCCAGACAAGAGCTAATCCAATCTATTCCTCTTTGTAATGCAACCTTTGGGACCATGGTATTGACTGTTTCACTATAAAAGCTTTGTCTTGTTGGTCTAAAATATTTCCTATAAACATAGGACTATATGCATGCACATGTGTACAGAGTGAAGGACACATGACAAATACACATGAAAATGTTTTAAGTCTCAGTATTCACATGGAAAATAAACTATAGTAATGTGTGAAATTATTTACCTAGGACATCCCCATCCCTCGGCTTTGGGGATGATGATTATGATATAACCTTGAATTATGTGTTAACATTCTTTCTCTGTGGGACCTCTACCTCATTAGATATGACAGATGATGATTGCTTGTAGAGATCTACTCACTAGTTTATTTTATTCTCTGCTTTCCATGTATGTATGCACATTTATTTACTGTACATTATTCAAATCCTGCTCTGAAGACAGATATATTCTCTGTTAGACTTTCTTACAGCACTCATCTCCATAGCTTATATCTATCCTAGTAAATAAAATGAGCCAAAGCTCATGTTTTCTGGCACTGAGAGCAAGAGGAATGGGACAACTGCATCCAGACAACTTAACTTTCTTCCTTGTGGAACAGAATCACTTTCTTCTTAATGTCTCTTGGAAACAGTCCCATGCCTGCACTATCTTGCAATCATATGCAACCTTCACTGTCCTGCAAGCATCTCCTGAGCATTTGCAACAAGAGATTTATGTGTATCTGGCAAAATCACAAAATGAACATGTTAAAAATTAATGAGAGAGTGTTTGGTGTTTTACATGCTAGTCTGTGTCTTTATCTTCCTTAAATTGCTTGCACAAAAGACACACTTGCTTCATAATCTCTGGTTTGTGTTCTCAGTTCCCAGTGAGCTGAAGGAGGGCTCATGCTGATTTTACCAAAGTGAGCATTAGGGAAAGAAAAAGAAAAAAAAAGAAAAAAGAAAGAAAAAGAAGAATGTCCATATTTTCCAGTAGTGTTTAGTTTCAGAGTTTTCAGAGATTTTTTTTTAAATGCTTAAGATATGATTATATTGTGTCAGACCAAAAATCCCTTTGTGTTCAAACTAATATTCAAAATATAAGACTGTTCTTATATTCAGTGTGTGATACACCAGCAGTAGTTTTTCTTTATTCTTTTCCTCCCATTTCCTACCCTTTCTTTTGACCATCACAGAGAATTAAACTGATGACATATTTTCAGAGTTCTTGCCTACATAGCGCTAGTTTATTTAGAATTCTTTATGTGCATAATTTGAATACCTGTGTTTTTGGGGTTTTTTCTTCCTGTTTGCATCATTTCTCATCCATTGACATTTCATTTGTGGTTTTGTTGCCTTGTCATTCTGTGTTACCTCTGCAACTTTGTGCCAGTAGCTTCAGTTTAGGCTGTCTTGTACTATTTTGCATCAACATTCATTTCATATGTTCAGAACACAATGGCTTGAGCAGCAGCTGTGAGTACTCAGCAGTTCTGCAAACAAGGCATAAAAGTCTAAAAATGTACTTTCTAAAAATGAGGACTGTAATTAGTGAACAAAAAGGAAAAGTTCAGCTTAGGTAACTTGCTAGCCAGACTCTGTCAGGGGAAAAATTGGTAGAAATTCTTCAAGTAAAGCAGATCTATTGAAATTTACTATTTCATTCAGACATCTTTTGTTCAATTGACTTAGAGCAGAGGTCTGAGAAAATCCCACCCATATTCCTGACATCTATAGAATCTGGATGTGCTGGGTTTGGATGGAACAGTTAATTTTCTTTATAGGAGTTTTATGAGACTGTGTTTTGGATTTGTGATGAAACAATCTTGAAAACACAGGGATGTTTACATTTTTGCTGAGCAGTGCTTACACAGTGTCAAAGACTTTTCTGCTCCTCCCCCCACTCCACCAGCGAGGAGGATGGGGATGCACAAGGATTTAGGAAGGAACAACTGACACAAGGGTTATCCCAGGTAATAAGGCATCATGCTGAGCATATAGAGCTGGGGGAAGAAGAAGGAAGGGAGGACATTCACAGTGATGGTGTTTGTCTTCCCAAGTAACTGCTAGGTATGATGTAACCCTGATTTCTTGGCGATGGCTGGACACCTGCCTGCCCATGAGAAGTCATGAAGCCTAAGAACCAATGGGGTCTAAATACAGAGGAAGAAATAAAGTATTATCAAACATTAGAGCTTTATAAAGGTTCACATTCAAAACTCCTGATGGGATACTGGCAAAGAGGGAAATTGGTTTAATAAAAATGTCATAAACTATTGAAGGCTTAAGTGGTAATACTTTTTTCTTCTTTAACTGAAGAGATCAAATACTTGAGGAATTCAGAAGTAGTGCCAGATCTCTAAACTTTACTTATAAGGCTTCTGTCCTGCACAGTTCCAAAGTGTACAATGAATAAGCACCACAATTCTCAGTTAAATAAATGTCAGGTCTGAGCTTCCATGTGTATAAAGCACTAAGTGCCATAGCAAGCACAGCAGACAGGCCTTCTCCAGGAAATACCATACAGGGAAAGGAGGAGCAGACTTCCTCTGAAGTGCAATGCTTCAAGGAAATATCTCTTTAAGTTTCTTAAAATATAGCCTTTTTGTTGAGACTGTCCCATGCATATAGAGGAATATGAAACTTACAGACAATTATGGATACTTCCACTTCTTTTACTTGTAATTGTAAGTCATATTAAAACCATTTAATGTATTTCTTCATGACACTTCAGATCACAGCTCTCAGTTTGTTTCACATGGGGAACAATGTGGTCTTGTTCTGCTCACATTGCATATCAGGTTGCCCAATGGAAGCCAATCTTCCTGAAAATCCATTCCTATCTTGGTTTTTCTGAGAGTGACAGCTGACTCACCTACACTGTATCAATTGTATGGACTTCCAAACAATTATTTCAGAAACCTCCATTAGCTGTAATTCGGTCATCAATATTCACTCTGATCCTGAGTGCTAGATATGCTCCAAAACTCTGTTACTAGCTGGTAGAGAAGAACTGGACAAGGAGACTTGCCTGGTTTCATGAACCGTCAGCAAGAGAAGTATGTAAATTCAGTATTCAGTACTGGAAAACCACTCCAACATCTGTATGATGGCTAAATCCTTAGGAATTATTCATGTTGACTCATCAGCTACTGCTTGCATTATCTTAAGTAATGACTTGAACCATATAGTGGCTGAGAAATCCAAGGGTGTAATCAAGTGCTGATTATGGTCCATGGGGTACGTTTTGACTAGCAGTGGTAGGGTCACCTTCTCACACCCAAAGTTGAGTATTGTCCAATGTCAGAATCTATCTGTAAAAGGATTAACAGTCCCTTTTAAGGTCGGCATCCTAAGTTTCCAGGAGCTGCAAAGATCCAGTGAGATGTTTAGCTCATACAAATGGATGACGGTTCAATTTGATTAAAAAGTCTTCATAATCATAACCTCTAAGGAGATCTTTCTTCAGGAAAAATTATTGTCATTATCCACTTAACTACCATTCTACCTATCTTCAACTACTATAATGTTTGGTTTTGCAAGGTTTTGGCCCAAATCAGCACTCATGTAGTGCATATGAGTTAGTGTAGGTGAGAGATCACTCCCAACAGACAGCCTGGATATGGACACCTGGTTTCAAAGACCAAAAATGCTGTTATGAGGAAGTTACCTGGCTGTAGCTGCTGGCCACAGGTCCAGAGAATGGGCCATGTAATCATAATTGATTATTGTGAATGTAGTCCAATTGTATCCAGAGTCATGCAGCACCATGCAGAGTGTGGAAAGCCATATGTTTTCCTGTCCTATAAAATGCTGTCATTTGAATTCAGGGTTGAGAGGGACAAGGAAGGAGGGAAATGAAGAGCATAAGGTGAATAGAGAACAGTGGAGTTGTGATACAGTGCAGGGAATGGTTTATGGTCATAAAGCCTGAGGAATGTTTGTACTTAAACCCCACTACCACTCTCCCCTGCTTGCATACCTCACTGTTTTCAAATATGATTTCTTGTAACATGAATGTGCTCCAGGCAGGGGCACCTAGCCAAAATGTTCACTGNGGGGGGGCTGCACAGGGACTCTTAACGGGGCAATGAGGTAGATTATAACAACATTTGTTGCCTCCAGCACCCAAAGATAATACAGTATTTCTCTCCTATCTATGTGTCTGGTCTCCTTTAAAACCCTGAGGCTGTAGTCATGGTGAGAAAAAACTGAGTTTGTGAAGAAGCAATAGGCACATTCATGTTCCCACTGCTGGACTTTGATATGAAGTTGTGGGTGTACAGACTGGACTCCTCTGAGTACACAAAGTCAAATCACATACTCTGGGCTTTTCATTATGAAGTTTTAATTTGGGAGTCAGGAGTATGGTTAGCAGTGCTGATGGATGACAAATCCAGACTCACAGTTGTTTCTACATGTAGTACTGTCTGGATTTTCTTGTACTTTTCCCAAGTTCATGGTACTTTGAGCAGCATTGAAAAGGGATCACCAGGGGGTGCAGTAAGAAACTCCTTGTCAAGACCTATGACTTCCAAGAGTGGCTAATGCTGGTTCTATCAGATATAAAGGAGCCAGAGGAGAGAGCCGTGTGTCATGCTTCATCTCTAGAGAACTCTGCATTTGTCAAGGTTTCTGCGTATCAGAGAACATTATATCATGATGTAAAGCAGGTACAGGCTCCCATAAACTTTTTTGCCATAGCTTTTTTTATGTCACATATATTCTCTAGCCAAGCAGATTTGACACTGAAATGGTAGCCATAGACAAACTTTGAGACTGCTTTTATACTTCCTTTCCTGTTATACAGAATAACAGCAAAACAAACCAGCAAGACAGAGGGTTGATGTGATTACTAGTGTAATAATACACTTCAGGGTGTCTGCGTTTCCTTCATCTTGTCTCTCTGGAATTGTCTTGACTGGTAAGTGCTGCTATTTCTTATAAATCACTTAGGAATATTCCAGTTCCTTCTGTCTTTCTCAGGAGGACTGTTTATGGATAACTTCTTTTCTTCCAGACAATCATCCAGTTCATGGGGACTGATTATGATATAAAAACACTGCACAGTTTCTCTAACGTATTTTTTCATATTGGTCTTTGTAATTTAACACTTAGTAAAGAATTCTGAGCATGAAATCTTGCTTTTCTCTATAATATCCTGTAACATATTTTAGTCTAAGTGTAATTACTAATTACTCTGTAGAACTATTTATGTGCCTCTGTGTGTAATTTCAGAAGATTCTAGTTTTGGAGGCAAAGACAGCCTAAAAGACTGTGCTACACTTCACAGTGCCTGAGCTGTGGTGATCCAACACCTTGTGAAACCATGGTGTAAAAGAGACTACAGGGCAATCTGTGAAAAAAGGGGGACTAGTTATATTTAACCTGGACAATTTTGCCCCCTCAATTGTTGCATAACCTAGTAAATTGAAGTAGTAAATGTCAGTTCAGGTAGTGCAGGAATATGGCATGAAGATTAGGAACTTTTTAATCCAGGCTTTCCCCAAAACACATCTTCTAAAGTACTACAAAAGATTGTAGCTTGATTTTCACAATTCCCACGTTTTTGAGTCGACCATGATAAGTATTATTGGAGGATTAGAACAAAAGTAAATTTGTCTGCTTTCTAAAGGAAGCTATTTCAGTTTGTTGTGTTTTAGGAAGCCTAGGAAGAAAGGGGTAATATCAAATCACCCGGCTGGAACACCTATAGTACGCCTGAATTTTAAGTCCCTAGTGAATACAAAACTTCAAAATAGATACATGCTGTCAGTAGAGAAAACCAAACAATAGCTACTATCTATACACAAGATCTCATTGTAAGGGCTGCAGAAACACATGTCTCTTTCCAATAATTGGTCATAAAAATAATATTTTCCCTAAATTACTCTTTAGGCACCTAAAAATCTCTTATGAATTACAGACTACATGTCCTCACTATAATTTTTCTTCATCATCTAAACTGGGCGCTGACAGTATAATTATCTCCTATGAATCTTATTGAGGACATTAACTGAGAATAATAAAGCAGCATCCTGAAATCCTTATTTTTTTTGTCAGATAAGTAGCACCACTATTCCAGGAATCTTTTGCTTTTCTTTTTCCTGCTGCAGCTTTCTGTTCCCTTTTTTCCCCAAAGGAGTAGCACATAGAGATTTAGTGTGGACAGTTGATGTGACAGTCATGCTGTAAAGGAAAGGTCTAAAAATTTTTCCTCTGTTTATCTGAAACAGTCACTGAAAATACAGATAAAAGCTTGCAGAATTGAACCCTAATGAGTTCATGCAATGGAACTAAAAAAGATATTATCACAACATATTTTGAAGCAGTCTAAATATTTTCTTTTTCAAGTGAAATATGCTGTTGGACCTATGTGCAAAATCATCCCCCATCATCTCTGTACACAGTCCTTCATAGAAACCCATGAAATGCAATAGAGCTCTTTTTGGGCAATTTCACTGTCAGGGAAGAATGCAGGAAGGGTGGAACACCAGCTCTCTGATGGAGTAATTTTAGATTTTATTGTAATGCCTGCCAGTGAATATTCCACATGCAGAGATTACTAAAGCAAACTGTGAAAGGCCACAGCCTGCCCTGTAACCCTAAAAGGATGTTGAGCTTGGCTCTCTTCCAAGGCAGCAGGATGTGTGGCCTGGATTAGAACAGGAATATTCCTAACACTCATTGCTTTTTAATGATGTCATGCTTGCTAGCTATTGCAAGTCCTTTATGCTTTCCTCCGTAAAAGTTTTTCTAATACTACCAAAACTTCCTGATGAGAAAATATTTCAAAATAAAGCAATAAGTATCACATCCATGCAATTATAACAGTACAAAGCTGCTAAAATACATTCTTTATGGAAAGAGTAACTCAGCCTCAATGATTGTATTGTTATTACATATGTGTGTAAAATACTGTAAAATGAAATCAACAATACATGTTAAGTCATTATTTTTACAGTCCTGATTTTATCAGTAGAAAACTTTACATTTGAAAGATCTTGTTTTTCTTTATCTAAACACGCTACCCAATGTTGAAAATAATTGCAATAATTCTGTACATTACAAAATGAAACATGAATATTCACATTTTGTGAATGAAAAGCATGATAGTTACCTCTTAACAGGATATATGAATTCTGGAAATCAACACAATTGTTAATTTTGTTTTTAATTCTAATTATGTTAATTACTAATTGCTTTTAGCCAATTTCAATCATCAGCTGCACAGGAGAAGAAACAAGAGGTGGAAGCATGTCTCTCTCTGCTGTCCCCTTAAAATTTGGTCAAAACTGGTTCCAACAGACTGTAATCAGGTAGCTCTTTTGTGGGAAGGTGAGAGCCTTTTAACAAATCAATCCTTTAACTCTGCCTTTGTTTCTCTGAAAAATTTAACAATACAAATCTGATGTACATCATTCTTAAGTCTCATGTGACTGAAAGACCACACTTAATTTTCTTGCACTAAATTCTAAGAAATTTAACACCACCACAAGATTTTTAAAAATATCCACAAAAAAATCCCATAGTAGCAAATATGTATTTTGTCCAGAAAATAGAAAGACATTCCTTATTCAGATCATAGAAATGAATCATGACAGTCAACAAGGAGCAGCATAACCACCCGCATCAGTACAGGCCACGACTATTTGCCTTGCTGTGAATGACCCTGGGGTTATGGGAAGTGGCACATTAGCTATAGCCAGCAATGTGCTTTATCATAAGGCAAACTTATTTGATTACAACTGAAGGAGTGTGGTTAGTCGATAAAGGGAAGTTAGTATTCCTTACTGGCCAGCAGTGCTGGGGCTGCACTTGGAATGCTGTGTTGAGTTTTGGAGTACCTACTTCAAAAAAGTTGTTCCAAAATTACATGGTCTAGCAAACGGGTACTATTCTGATGGAGGACCTGTGAGCAAAACTTGAAGTTTGACTCTTCAAATCTGCCAAAAATGGAAGCTGAAGCAATTTAAGCCTACAGTCTGTAGTTGTAAATATGATGGAGCCAAACTTTTCTTGATGGCAGCAGATGGTAAAACAAGGCACAAGATCTACACGCTGCAGTTTGTGAGGATCAGTCTGTCTATTAGGGAAAACTTCACTTGGAAAATATGTCAGTAAAGAAACAGATTATCCAGAGAGGTGGTGTCTCTGTCTTTAGTTTTTCAAGACTCAGCTGGACAAAGGTCAGGCTAACCTGACCCAGCGTGATGACTAATTCTGCTTTGAGAAAGAAATAGAGGGAGGTTGGAGCAGACCTTCAGCTGCCACTTTTAATCAGCTTGTCCTGTGATTTGCATACAGGGTCAGTTCTGCAGTCCTTATCTCCCTCTCCTTGGGCAGTATCCAGCAACAGATGCTTTGCGGGACAACATAGAAACTCTAATACAGATAATTATAGAACAATTTTCTTCAAACTAAAAGTTTATTGTAAGCATAATGAATTTCTAAGAATTTCTTGTAAATGTAGTTTGTAACAAGAATGTTAATACGTTGACAAAGCTTTTAGCAACCTCCTTTCATTTTAAAATCAGGAGCATTCCAGACCAAGTGTTTCCAGGAAAAGAAAAAAACCAGTCTTTAAACCTGAAATCCTGGTCTTAAACTCTCCACCAGGAGTAAAAGTTCCAATTCAGCTGAATCATGTTAAAGACAAAGGCTTCCATTACAATCCAACCCTTAAGGAGCAGTTAGTAACAATTAGAGAATTATTGCCTCATCACAATCCTAGGACTATGCCCTGAGGGAAAAGCTTTCGACAGAAGACCGCCAATCCTCTCATCTTGCTGCCTAAAGGTGTAAGCACTACTCTCTTACTCACACAGGAGAAAAATTGCTCTGGCCCATGAATGGCAAGCTTTTGTACTTAAAGTGTAACACCTGCCTATCAGTCTAGTCAGATATTTAAAAATTTGTTCACATAATGCCAACTTGGAAAACAATGATTTCAGGAAATTTATTGGAACTAATAAAACTTTCTTCCATTTGTATTTCTCACAGCTCGTGGAGATTTAGGAAATCGTTTAGTAACTATCACGGCCAAATTCTATCACTGATTCTAGATATAAACAATTCTAAAAACTGTAGGTAAAAGTAGACTTGGCTACTAAGAGGAATAACATAGACGTGCTTCTAATTGTAGCTCAGAGAAAGTGAACACAGAGAAAGTGAACTAACTAATTTCAAAACCTTTCCAAAAGATGAATATGGTTTTGAAGGTTTTTTTAATATTTGTATTCATCTAGTTGCAACTAAGGTGTATCAAATGTTGAACATTAAACATTTTAATGTTTAACCACTACTGGAATAGAACACAAAATGTTTCTTCATAGTCCTAGGTTCCTCCATTCCCCCTTACTTGTACGTCTGGAGGTATACCTGCATTTAAAATACTCTTTCAAAAGCAGATATGACTGAACTATTAACAATTTGTTCTACATAGCATTTTTTCTATTCATGAGTCAATCAAGGTCTGACAGCTCAGATTTATAGGGGGACTTCTGACAAGAACAGTGACACTAATGTTAAAAACAGTAAAGCTGAATGTCAAGAGTTTCTTTCCAAAATAACATCTTGACATATTTTCAGCTGAAAGAAATAGCTGTGTTTCTCTTGAGCTGAACAGTCATTTAGGAGACCAATGCTGTCAGTATACTGATGCAATTAACTTACATATGCTCATTGCAGGTAACTCCTGCTTTATGGGCCAAATAACTCAACATTGCTGAAGTAGAATGATGTCTTTGGCCAAAAAGAAGCATTCTTCTACAGAATGTTCCCAGTAAAACTTGAAGTAAGTGCATCACAGCCAGTTGCTTAGCAGGACAGAAGACATTATAGAAGAAAATTTTGTACTTTAGTGCAAGATTAGGCTTCTTTCAGCAACTGTTTTTGTATTTTGAATGAAGGAAGCAGGGCAGAGCAATTGAGAAATGAAAAACGTATTTTACAATGATAGAGGAAAAAACCTCAATGAAGCCTTTCTGTACTTCAAATCATAAGTAAATTTTGAAGTTTCAATTGCAAAATTATGTTAGTAAAAGGAAACTGGCACACATGACAAGGAAAACTAGTATTTGTGCATGTTCTTTTGCTTTCTGTATGTTTGCAGAGTTGGTAGGATGTACTTTCATGTATTTCTGTCTAGCATCCATTCAAATAAGAAAAATAAATATTGCAACTGGAAGTGGAGTCCTATTTCTACCTGCCTCTGTATTCCCCAGGACAAATGTTCATTATGGTATTCTTCTCTATTCTTGTTCTCATTACAAAACCATTAACAATTTAGCACCAGTGACTGTTTCCACAGCTAGAAGGACTCAAGATTGGAGTAGAAATAGTAGAAATAATTTTGAAAGACTAGCAGACTACATGGTTAGGTCAGTGTCTGTCTGTATTATGTCTGGCACTAATACATGAGATTAATCATTCACCTTCATAATCATCAAATTCATGGTCCTTTGCTTCCTCTCTGCACTTCTAATGGACTCCTTTCCAATTATGCATCTTCTGTTTATTGATATGACCAAATAGGTTTTGAATTTCAATGCATCAACTTCTTAAGGCAAATAGACTTTAATGTGTTTATATCAGGAAACAGACTTGACTACAATTGGCACTAGTGTAGGGCAGGCAACCAGTTTTTTGCATATCTACTAGCACAAGAACAGGAAAACCAGTTACATATTCAGTAGAATCTTAAATCTTTCTTCATCTTTACTTATGCACCAAACACCAGGAGCACTGCTATATGTAAGAGCCTGCATTAGGCAGTTATGGACAGTCTTTACAGTAGATATTGCTATAGATTAATGCAAAATTGCCATTCATTCCTGGCTGTCACCTTTCTGTTCTCTCTTCATCCCAGTCTGGGCATCTAGTCCAGAAGCCAACTCTGTGTTGCTCTATAGTTGCTTCTTGTAGCCTGTGGCATTCATATGCACATCTGGATGTATATCTCTCTATATTTTGCATATTTATGTCTTTCTCTTTTCTGTCATCTGTGTCTTTTTGTATGGGTAGATGAGAGGTAGAAGCCTTGCATTTGGAAATTAGAAGTTTAGTCAGTAGCAGTAGTGTAACTATCTTCTCCATGGTCACACTGACATTAGATCCAAATAACTGTCTTGCCTCATTTGCATCTGCCATCGTGGAATTAAATTATTCAGTCAGGTCTCAGTACCCAGAGTCTGCATTGGTGAAACAATGGAAAAATTGTATTGAAGGAAGATACCAGTGCAACCTGTCCAGGATCCATTTTGTACACACAGCACCTCCAGAACTGTTCAGTGACAGCCATCAGGGGGTACTGCTGACCTGGGATGGGCCCTCATGGCAGAAGAATTCAGTTTTGCCAAATCTTCTGAGAAGTGTGACTCTGCTTTGAGGCCCCACAACCATTGTCCATCACGGTTTGGATGTGGACGCTAGTGCCTGGATTCAGATCATGAAGTCACTTTTGTTTTGCAATTTAGCAGTGTTTTAAGTGAGGGGAGGGAGAGGGGTGGAATAGAGGGAAAAAAAAAAAAAAAAAGTAAGAAGAAAAGAGAAACCTTTAAACACAGCCTGGCAATGAACTCATGACCTACAAGAATCTGCAGTCCATTAGCAATCAGTGACCCATCAAGTTCTCTGCTCTACAGTCCTCATTATCTCACAGTTAATTGAACTCATGCAACATGACATTTATTTATTAATTTACTTGAAAAGGAAAGGATGTTAGAACTATTTTAAAATGGGACTAACTCAGTTATTCTAAGAACCTCATCTTTCAAAGGCTGTCATGTAAAAATGAATAATATAATTATTTGTAATTTTCCTTGGAATTCTGTGTTCTTTGAAGGAAATCCCATTGATTGCCTTATACATGTCTTCTGAGAAGTTTTTCACCTGCTCTGACATTTGAAGTCTTTCTCTGGACACAAAGAAAGTACCTATCCAAGAAGATTCACTTAAAAGGAAAAATGAGCTACACAATCTGTCCTATGCCCGTGCTCCAGCTCAAACTTCTTCCTGAATGTAAAGGTTAACCTTAACACAGCAATGTAGCTCTTTGCCCTTTTTTCTCCCTGAAAAGGAAACTGTCACTTCCAGCTATTTCAGAACGTTAATTCTGTAAAACAGCCATGCTTCAACTTTGCAACAATGCACAGTTTATTCTGGGTGGCTTTGGAACTGCCTCTGACTCCTGCTCATTTCCCAATAATTACTGATAATTACACCACTCAAAACAGAATGAAACACAACAGACTCTTTCAAAGCTGTGGAAACAAAGTTCGTCCAGAAACTGACCTTCCCGTTTGGAGGTGAGAGGAAGTGTGCATGGAATTATATAGACATGATGAGTTGCTTTCTAACTCATTTTGATAGAAATCAAGAAGCATAGGCAGGAGGAAACCCAAGGCAGTAGCTTTAAAGAGCCCTAGGCATCATATTACGTGCAGGCTTAGGTTTATTCAGTGGCTTTAGGAGCTGTCAATGTTCAGTCTCGCCTGTTATCTTAATATACTGCAACAATGGCAATGATAAACAACATACATTTAGTATAAACCCTTTTTGCTTGTTTATAGAAAGAATTTCTTTGGTCAGCATATAAACATCTTTGAGGTCTTTTTAAGGCTCATTGCCAGAGAAAAAAAAGGGGGGAAAAAAGGCTGCTGGGGGAGCAGAGGAAGAGCTGCCAAGTCTTATACAGCAAAACAGTCTGAAGACTGGTTTTACATGTTTTAGCAAGACTTTCAAAATCACACCCATCCTAAGTTTCAGTCATCCTCCTTTAAATTGCCTTGGCAGAAGCAAGGGCCTTGTAACTGCTTTCGAACTGCAGTGTAAGAGTTTTGGCAGAAAGAGGCCTTGGACTTGTGACGCTGCATTCACATCCATATAAGAGCTGAGGCACAAAACAGCCTTGGAGCTATGATGCCACATTCATTGCAGGGTGCACGTGCAGGCACCAGTGGGCCTTGTAGCTCTGACATTTGGGCACACACTCTGACGCTGTGATTTCCCCCAGCACAAGAAGTGACGAGCAGAGGGGCCTTGGATTCCAGACAGTAGACAGGGAAGAGTGTTTATCTGCATCATACACACACACAGGTATTCTGTGAGACACTGGGGTTCTGCTGCTTTCTCAGATATTTAAAAAGCAAATCAATATCCCTTTTTGTATGAAGGCGGTATGAATTTACTTTGAGATACTGCTATACCACCTTTAAAGGGAATAGAAAGCAACCAAATGAATTCTTTAGTTCTTCAAAAATAGCCCTACAGCTGGTTAGTTTCATTTGTTTCTTTTTGGCACTCTTTCCCTGGAGGCAGTAAGCAAGATCAGCTGCTATCCACTGGAAGCACTATAGAAACAGATCTATTGTCATTTTTATTATTTATCATTCATAAATACCGACAATGTGTTACATCGCTGTTTGTCATACTGAGAGCAGATGGTTTTTTATGAAGTTACATTCTGGACCTCCAGAGATACTGCATCTGATTCGCTAACCTCATCACTCCCTCAAATTCTATGGAATAACTGATGAATACTAGATTCAGCATTGTCAATACTTACAATTTTGTTGTGTCCCACGATGGCTGAGCAATGTTTTAATATTTCTATGGAAGCTATGCTGCACCTCAACAGAAGACATGGGCTTGATGCAGAAATTATTGGAGATTTTTGGTTTGTCTTAAGCAGAAGCTCAGAGAAGATGACTATGATAGTCTTCTCTGGTTCTAAATGCACAACCATGCCTTTTTTTCTGATTCTAAGAGTTCTAAAAACCTAAGAATTTAGGATTTTTAATATGGATATGTCAAGCTGTAGTTCAAGCATGGAAATAAGAACTTCAGACCTGTGAAATCCTCCCCTCTTGCCCCCAACACAAACACATACAGACAAAATTACTTTTAATGTAATTATAAAAGCTAAAAATCAGGGAGAGAGGGCTCTCACTCATAGTTCTGCCTACTGTGTAGTAGGTGTTAATTCAATTTAAGCCAAAATAATTAAATGTCTGTGAAATGAGGAAAATTATAAGCCTGGTTTTACTTAAGAGAGTCAAATATAATAATAAAAAAATATTCTGCTGTCAATTAGCAGAGCAGTAACTTTAGGCAGAATCCAGTCTGTTCCAGCCTAGTGATTTTAGCTCAAACTTCATATTCAATCCATGGTAGAAGGAGCCTGTAATTAGTGCTGATGTATGGTACTTAGTGATCCACTCAAGAAAGGAGAGAATAACCAATAGGAATCACATTTGTTCTGCCAGCAGCAGACCAAATGTCCACTAGCAGGAACAGTAAAATCATTAAAAATAAATCGTAGTGAAAAGAAGCAGAGATGTCTTCTCCACAAAATATATTTACTGAGCATGAGAAGCATGGCATGGGTTCCCACATGGCTTGCATCAGGGATGATGTGGCCAGCAGGACCAGGGAAGTTATCCTTCCCATGTACTCGGCACTGGTTAAACTACACCCTGCTTACTGTGTCCAGTTCTGGGCCCCTCAGTTTAAGAAAGATGTTGAGTTAATGGAATGTGTTCAGAGAAGGGCAACAAGGATGGTGAAGGGGCTGGAGCACAAGCCCTATGAGGAGCAGCTGAGGGAGCTGGGGTTGTTCAGCCTGGAGAAGAGGAGGCTCAGGGGTGACCTTATTGCTGTCTGTAACTACCTGAAAGGAGGTTGTAGTCAGGCGGGGGTCGGTCTCTTCTCTCAGGTAACTGGCGACAGAACAAGAGGACACAGTCTCAAGCTCCATCAGGGAAGGCTTAGACTTGATATTAGGAAGAAATTCTTCACTGAAAGTGTGATCTGCCATTGGAATGGGCTTCCCAGAGAGGTGGTGGAGTCACCGACCCTGGAGGTGTTCAAGAGTCGGCTGGATGAGGCGCTTGGTGCCATGGTTTAGATGGTTTAGCTGTTAGATTATGGGTTGGACTTGATGATCTTTAAGGTCTCTTCCAACCTTGCTGATATTGTGATACTGTAATTATCACTTGTGAACCAAGAGCTGGACTTCTCTTACCTAACTTGAAATGATCTACATTTCTTTCTTAGTCAATAGCTAAAAAGAGGCATCTCAATCCACCAGGCAGATATATGAATTTTGTAGTAACATATTTTCCCTGTTAGACTGTTACTTCACTGTACGAATCTACCTGTAAGTTCACATGGTTCCAAATCTGAAATTAGATGAAAAGTCCTCTGATATGGCTAAACCTCATTTTAGGTGACTTCTAGAACTTTTGCAGAAGAACTGGAAGATAACAGTGGCTAAAACAAGTTCATGCATTGAAGGAATATTGCAGAACAAGTGCAGGGCTGACCTCCTAAAGCCAGACACATGGTTCATGGTCATGGTTCCAGTTCATGGAAACGTGAGCTGCTGAAGTCAGTTGTGACCAGATAAGGACCCCAGAGGGTGAAATGATTCAAGGTTCTGCTTTAGAGGTCTCTTATTTCTAATTTTTTTTCTCTGTCTTTCAGCTTTCAATTAAGAAACTTACCTGAGATAGGGACAATTTGTATAGCTGCACTCAATGGGTTCAGAAAACAAAGTGAACAGTGTGTAAAGAAATGGTTGTGGTTAAAAAATTAAAACAATGAAAAACACACTATTATGTGTACAATATTAGCCATAATTAACTTCACTGCAGAAGTAATGATTTTGACATTCTTTTGAAACAACCTGCCATGATGTGGTTTTATGCTATAATTTTAAAGATTTTTTTTAAAAAAAATCAACAAACTTGGTTGTTTTAACTCAAAATATAGATTTTCAGTGTTTTACAATTTCAACTTTCCTCATGACTGAATTGTTAAAATGAAGACTTGTTAGATATGTTTAAAATACACGCAGATTACTATCTTAACAACAATGTTAACTTTCACTTCACAGGGCCCAAATAGAAGAAACAAACTGCTCATTTTCAGAGGTGTCAGAAAGCCAATCCACAAGAAAGGAAGACATGAGAAGTGAACCTATTTAGGCAGACAGCAGTGATCTGGAGTGTCCTGTGTTTGGTATTACCATGTCAACTTAAACAGTATACCTTTGGTTAAACTGCGGAATGTTTTTTGGGGGAAGAAATATTTGGATGGCTTTGCCATTGGCAATAATGAAGAAGTAACGACAGAAAAATATTATCTTGCATGAATCAGTGATACAGCAGAAATGAGATTTTAATAATACCATACCTCTCTATCATGAATTGACTCCTGTTTTTATTGCTTGGACCAGCTGTACTGAAGTGAGATGTTTCAAGCTGGACTAATAGCAATATGAATATTGTCTATAATAATGTAAACTGAGGATAATGTAAAACAAAGGAGAAAGAGGCAGAAACTGAAGTCCCCATGATGACATGGGCACAGCAGCTGCGCTGAAATCTCCTGCACAGCTGGAGAAGGGAAATGCCCAGTCACTGGGTGCCGATGATGAAGCAGACAGGCAGGACAGGGTGGTCTCAGCATTAGGAACCATGTAATGGGGAAACAAGCCTTCATGCAGAAGTGAAGCAGGAAATAGGATGTTTTGAGGGAAACAGGATGCAGAGAAACAAGAGAAGGGGAAGAAAGGAAGAAAGCAGATGGGGAAGAAATGACATTATAAAATGGAGTTATTAACTAATATGAGATCTGTTTTTTCAGCAGCTGAAAAAAAGGTGGATTTTTTTCATTTTTCCTGTTCTTACAGTTTCTTTTAAGTAACTGCTAAAATTACAACTGCAATGTAAAAATAGGAGTTTCCCAAGACATCTTTTTTATTAATTAGTGATTGAATTTGAGAAACCATTGTAAAACTCTTGTATTTAATATTCTGAGGAGGGCTTCTGAAGTTACTTTTGATAAACAAAGTAGGCTTATACTTGTGTGTTTCATTTCAACGCATTATTTTCTTGTAACTACTGCTACTCTACACTACACAGCTTTTCGATAATGTCAGATATTCCAGATAAAGAAATAAGAAGAATATTTTTCTTTATTTTAAACAGAATTTGTCACCAAAGACTGATTAAAAAATTAAACCATGACCAAAATAATTCACTGTGTTTAACCGGAAGCAGTTTGAAATTTAAAAAACACTCTAGTCAATAACATTTTTTCAAGAGATGCAAGGCAAAATGATATGTCTATGGTATACACCAGAGCGGTGATGTTAGCCTCTTCCTTTTTTTTCAAATAAGAAAGAACAGCATATTGACATCACTCACCTATCCAGGGCACTGTATCCTGCCCATCAGTGCTGCACAGTGTGACTGACAGAGCATGTGCTCCCCTGGCTGAAATGCAATAGCTCAGATGTTGTACCTACTTCACAGTTCCTTTGCCTTCTCCAGGGTGAGTGTATAATTGCATACACCAGGACAAGATATCATACCACCATATTGAATCACACAGCTGAACATCCTGACACACTGCAAACTCAGATGAATATGTGTCAGGGCACAGTAATCTGTCTTTCCTGAAGCACTGACATTTCCCTAACCATCCCAGCAGAGATTGGAAAAGGGTTTCCAGGCTGTTATCCATTTTATTTTTCTGATCACTTAGGATAAACTTACTTGGTATTCTTATTAGCTATTGATTAAGAAAGTCATGCATACATGCATACTTCAGACTTAAAAGCTTTAGTCTTTAGTCTTGTAAGTTAGGACTTTGCTACATGTATTTACCCATAAAAATGTAACAAATATGATGATGAAACACAAGATGGGACAAATATGCATTCAGTGGTAGTAGAATTATATGATTATTATTGCTCAGACATGGTAAAGGACAAAATTTTTCTGCATCGTGAACTAGTGTTGTTAGCTCAAGAACACATGGAAAGGATGAGAGAAATCTTTATATACTGTAAATACCCTTCCTTGTTTTGTGGTAATAATATATCATAAAAATAGATATGACTTAGCTATTTAAGCTTCCCTCCAGTTTTATTAGCTTTCTTTTAACCATTAAATGTAAATACAACTTCAAAGGTGGAACTTAAAGCAACTGAGCTCCACTTCGTGCATACAGCTCTGTATCTCAATTAGTGATGGGCTGTCTCAAAAGGTTCAAGTTTCTGTTTAGGCCACAGGATTAGAAAAAAAATTGTGGTGAATCACCACCATTACAGGCAAATATATTTCTTATAGTCTAATCATAAATATTTTATTTCTTGATTTTGAATGAAGTTTAGAAATTATCTCTCGCTATTCCACTCTAAAAGACATCCTAGAATCTTATTTCTCTGCTCACTCATCAGTTTTCTCCTGTTATCCTGTATAAACATACTTTGTGATCAGTGCTGCTCACTTCTTGTTGAATCAGCTAAGCCTAGGCTTTGTAAATCTTCTTTTGTCACACTGTTTAAACTACTAAAGTATAAAATCCTGGAAATATTCACACTGCTTCAAAGAAAAAGATAAAAAAATCTTTTTGATGAGATGAACAAAAGATGCACAGACAGAGGGGGCGTACAGATAAAATATCAAGGGGCAAGTATAAACTGATCCTGCTTCTCAAATATTTCTCAGTTTCTAGCAACAAGAATTTTAAGTTTGAGTTGGAAGCAACATAGAGAACACTGTGATTAATAGCCCCTCTGCTATGAGTCTGTTTAGTCCTTTGTGAATCCAGTGATAATTTTAGTTTCCACAATATCCTGTGGCAATGAATTCCACAAAGTAATTATGCACTGTAAGGAAAAATACTTATTTTGTTTGTTTAAAAGGTCCTGGTCACCCCCAGTTCTTCTTTTAAAAATAACAGTGGACAATCATTGCCCAGAAAACTTGTACATATCTTTTCCTATTTGACAGACACCAATCAAATAGACACCAAACTATACGCAGTAGATACAAGCCATCTGTAGACAGACATCAGGATACATCCCATTTTCAAGCATTTATTTTTATATTGGTTTTCTCTGCGGCCAGGTTTTGGTAGCAGCAGGGGAGCGGAGGGGGAGGCTTCTTCAAGAAGCTGCTGGAAGTTCCCCCATGTCCAGCAGAGCCAATGCCAACCAGCTCCAGGCTGGGCCCGCTGCTGACCAAGGCCAGGCCAATCAGTAGTTGAAGGAACACCTTTGTGATAACATATTTAAGAAGGAAAGAAAAAAAGTTAGAGGGAGGCGAAGATGGCTGCCAGAGAGGAGCAGAGTGAGAACTTGTGAACAACACCACAGACACCAAGGTCAGTGGAGAAGGAGGGGGAGGAGATGCTCCTGGCACCGGAGCTGAGATCCAGCTGCAGCCCATGGGGAAGACCATGGTGAAGCAGCTGTGCCCCTGCAGCCCATGGAGGACCACAGGAGTGCAGAGATCCACCTGTAGCCCGTGGAGGAGCCACGCCGGAGCNCTCTCGCCGGAGCAGTTTGTGAGAGGAACTGTATCCTGTGAGGGGTGGACCCCATGGAATATGGCTGGAAGGACTCTTCTCCCCAAGCAGTGGTTGAAAACAGCAGCTGACCATAACAATCCCCCCTCCACCTCACATTTTCCCTTGACCTCTGTGGGAGAGCAGGTTGGATGTAAGAAGGAGGGGGTGGGGGGGTAAAAGGTGTCTCTTATTGTCTCTCACTCTTAAGCTCTGATCTTGTTAGTAATAAACTTGACTATTTTTCCCACATGGAGTCTTGTTTTGCCTGTGATGGTGATTAGCAAAGAATCTCTTATGGTCCTTATCTAAACTCACGAAACTGCTTGTTATATTCTCACTCCTCTATTGCTGGGTGAGGGGGAGTGAGAGAGTGGCTGTAGTGAGTCCCTGGCATCCAGCCCAGGCTAAACCACTACAATTTTCAAAGCGGATGTGTCGTGGGTTAGCCAAGGTTGGAAAACTTTTACTGTATTAATCCAGTTAAATAAAAGATCTTTCCCTTCTCTGTTTTCCTTTCCCACCTCTCCCCACCCCACCTCCCCCCACCTTTTTGGGTCATGTGTTTTCTTCTTCAGGGAAGGTAGGGGTAGGGAGAGAGGGGGAGGCGTGTGTTTGGGGGCTGAGGGGGTTGGAAATGGACCCCCTTCTCCCCATTCCATGCTTTTCCTGAGGGTTTGTTTGTTTTTTCCTGTGGTGGGCAAACGGTGCAGGAGGGAGGATGTGGTGGCGTCCTCCCCCCCCCAACTTCATCCACCACCACAGCAGGTGTGCCCCAAAGGGCGTGAGGGTGCCAGGACACCAAAAATGCAGCCAGAGGAGCTGGGAGTTCCCGGGAATGCTGGTGGCAAGCTGGGTCAGCCGTGGGTGCCCTGAGCAGCGCAGGGAGGTGGCAGCAGGGCTCAGTGATTAGCGCTGGGCAAGGTGCCCAGGGACCACCGCCGGGGGCATGCTCACTGTGATCTGGTGCTGCCATGGCACGGCGGTAGAAGTGGTGGGGTGAGCGTGGCACTGAACGGGGCGCACAGAGCGTGCTCCAGTAGTGGCAGCGAGCGAGCCCACTCCAGTCCATCGGTCAGTGTGTCGAGGGGACCCCCCAGCCCTCACCTATGACACAGTGGAGGGCGTGGGCTGGGCTGGCAGTTGTGCAGCAGCATTCCCTGCGCTGCCCAGACCAGCGCAGCTACGGGCAGCAACCCCGGCAGCGGGGTGGTGGCACGTGGCCATGCCACGTTTGCTTCAGCACAGGGCGGTGGAGAGTGCCGGGCTGTGCTCTGCAGAGGTTTTTGTGTATTTTTCTCCACGTGGCAAAGGTGTGGCCAGGCCCCCCTGTATGGGGGGTCGGCATGGCCGCGCCCAGTGGCTGCGATGGCAGCAGTGTGGTGGTAGCACGTGGCAGCGGCCATAATTTTTTTTAACTGGCGGGGGGCTCTGGAACTGGAGCTGGGGCAGAGCTGGACTGGAGGCGGGACCAGAGAGACCAATGAGAATTCAGCAAGGAGCAAGTCCACCTCTTCGGGGTGGATTGGAGGAGGTGCCCAGGATAGGAGATTCTGGAAGAGCTTGAGGACTATATAATCAGAAGATTCCCCAGCCTCTCTCTCTTTCACACCTGGGAGTTCATCGGAGAAGGAGCTGGTTTCAGTGCCTGGGTTTCCAGCGTCCGCCATCTTGGAAACTACCGCGTGCTTTGCTGGTCGGCCCTCCACTCCTGTGGCATGTTCCAGAGACCAGCCAGCAACAGACAACAGGCGTCTGCCTTCCAGCCATTATCTCATCATTGCTTCCCATGGCGCTAACGCCCCCCTGCCACCTACCTTGAATCAACTGGACCTTAGGACATTGAAATGGGGAATTAGTTCTCTCTTTGTTTTGTTTTTTGCCTGGTGGGGGTGGGATTTTGTGTGTGTGTGTCTTGTGGGCTGTTTTGGGTTTTTGGGAAGCAGTTGTTGAGTTTTCTTCCATGGGTTTTTGGTATTTTAATATTTTTAATTTAATTTTTTTCTACTCCATATAATAAATTCTTATTTCTTTAATACATCTGTACCCATAATTTATAAACCAATAATTTTGTCCATCAAACCCGGACATGATGGGTATTATTTTTCCATCCTATAGATGCCAAATTATGTTCAACCCATTTTGCCATTTTACAGATCTCTATAACTGTACATTGTACTCAAAATTCATTGTAACTTCCATCAACATGCAATAGGTCTTGGTCTTAGTATTTTCTTAATCATCTGCTACTGAGCAGAAGTTTCCAGGGAACCATGGACATACACTTATTAAGATCTCTTTCCTGCATAACAGTGACTACCTTAGATTCCAGTATTCTGCACTGTCATGGGAAAGGTACTGTATGCCTTACTTTGACTTTATTCACAATTGATTTCATATGCGTTTTTTATTGTTCAGTCACTCAGGATCATGAGATCCTTCTGCAATTCTTCACAGTCAGGAATTTTGCTTCATAAAGAAACTTCATCATTTCATTATTATTCTACATTGTTTTTAGGTCATTTATGCATATGTTTAATCACATATATCCTAGCAGAGGTCCCAGGAGACTCACCTGATAATCTGCCTCCATTTATTTGTACCTTTTGTTTGCTAATTATTAATCAGCTAATAATTCTACAAGAACTCCTTTCCTCTGATCCCATGACAGTTTAAATTTCTTTGAGAGTCTTCAGTGATGATCCATGTCAAAATATTTAGGAATTTTAAGCATTCTGTGTCAGGGTCTTCATATGTTCACTGATTTCCCTCTACAAAAACCTTTCTGAAGCTTTCAAGCTATGCAGGAGTGAGATCAAGCCTGCTTAAATCCTGTTTAAACCATAAGTCTCAAACAACAAGCCACTTTTTAACTTTCCAACTAATGCTAAAGAATTATTCTGATTTACCAGAAAAGCTCCTCAATTGCTTCACTTTAGTCATGGCCAGAAGGGCAGGTCCCAGTGTACCTATGACACACCTACAGACCTCTCACATGACAGACCAGTCCAGTCTGATGGTGCCTTTCACAAAGACTATTTGACAATGACTCACCCAGGGTTCAGATAAACTGAGTATGATGCATCCTGTAGTCTTGAGAGGGACATAGTGTATGCTCCAGGCTTGTGCATCAACTATTAGATGTTGCCATATCCTGGCCACAAATACACATCGACTCTCTCATTCTTCTTAAATTCCCTTTGTATAAACATGTATACAAGAATCTTGGGTTGAAGAGAGCAAGAAAGAAGGAAAACAACTAGTGCTAAGCAAAGGCAGAAGACATGGTTTTCCCAGTGACCTTTTGATGCTCTCAGTCTTACTTATTTTTGAAAAAATATCAATGTCTTTTTACTGCCTTCTTTAAAATAAAGTTTCTGTTTTCCTAGTCATCATCATCTGCTCTTGCTCCTTATCAAGGATGAGAGATTAGTGCTTTTTTGGATGAAATCATACTGGTGCTTTATGCAAGTGTATTATAGCTTCCTTAACTGTACTGGGAGCAGCCACCCTCCAGGTAGTCTGGTTGTCTGCATTACCAAAACTTTATATCAATCAATCATCTTGGTCTAAAACTGAGGAAAAATAAATCTAAATTTCCATTTGAACCTCATTTCTTTCCTCACTTTGTAGAAAGTTTACCTCTTTTTATTTCTGCTCATATGGCTGAGCTTTGTGTTATTTGTTTTAACTTCCTTTGCAATGACAAGCTGAATTATACTCCTGGCAAGAGTCTTGGACTTTATTCTTAAATTTCTTGTTCTCCAAGATGTATCTGTCATACTTTTTCCACTCCTTATAGAGTCTTATTATTCTTAAATACTTCTTATGTGATTTTTTCATTTCAATTATAAATAGTGCCTTCCCTATTGGTTTTGAATCTTATTTAAAATTCTCTCCATTCTTAAAAATTTCTGAAGCTTAGATAAATCAAATTGAAGAAAATTTCAGTCGGGTTCATATTTCAGTTCCTAATTTCTACACGTGTTGACTTCACTCATTAGGTCTCTTAATTTTTCTTATTTGTCCTTCAATATAGGAACTTTGAGCTATTTTTCTATTTATCACTCAATGCAATTTAATTGGAATAATCTTGATGTCACTTAAATTATTTTGTATGGCCAGGTCTTCTATAACATCCTTGATTTAGAAAAGGAGATTCATAAATAGATTTTTTCCTTATATAGTCATGAAACCGGTAAGATGTAAAACTATCTTCTAATACATTCAGGACTGAATTCTACCAAGACTGGTTACCCAAAATTTTCACTTAGTTAGATTGTCGAGAAATTGCTCATTTGTTATTCATTTTATAGCTGGGAAGTTTTCCCAGAATGAAACAATTCTCAGTAGTATTAATCACTGTAACAATTTCAAGACATTTCTATATCCATATCCAAGTCTGTTCTTAATACAACCTCTAGAGAGAGAACCTTTAAAGCAATTTTGATCCAAACTGAGTTTTTGTGAGTTGTAGCTATATTGCTTCATTCAGGTAGAATACTAATCCACTGCTTTTAACTTTTTTCTGTCCCTCCTGAAGATATTATATTAGATGTAATTTTTTTTTCTCAGAATCATTCCCTTCTGTATCAAAGACCTAAGATAAGACTATGCATAAAGTTAAAATTCCGCGTTTTTATTGTTAAGACTTTCTTTTGCATTTTATATTTAATTTTCAGAAAGATCAAAAGAATCAATAAAATTAAATGCTAAAATTATGTTTTAAATTGATTAGAATAATGTTCAACTTATTTAATGAGAACTGCCTAAATGCAAGTAGTATAGCATCAGCTTGTTATCTTGGCTCCTTCAGCTGTAGACACTTCTAGAAAACATTCATTCCTGCTAAGAAAAACATAATAATAGAGTTGAAACCTTCCAGAGATATTGATTTCTTTCTACTAAGTGTGAAGGAACCTAAGCAACCAAGATTACATCACATCCTCATCTTTTAGAGGAAATATAGTTCAGCAGTTTCTCCCTTTGCATTCTTATATGTTCTTGGAAAGAAAAGGTATACTTGTCACTTATGTTTTAAGACTGTAATACACAGCAATCTGTCACAGGCTACTGATTGGAATCATATGCATGTTATTGTTATAATCAATTCCTCAATTTTTCAGATAAAACAAAATTGTATCAGAATCAGAGAATCAAAAGGACTAAAACTCAAAAATGTAATATATTTTTCTGGATATAAATCCAAATGTCTTTCTTTTGCAAGAAAACACTTGTGCAATAGCCATTGTTTTCTCTATCAAGTACAATACACGTGCTTATTTCTTTCATTTTGATTCATAAGAAACTTATGGCAGTGAGGAATTTAAGCAAGAAATGATGACTGGTGGGGAATGTCTGTTATAGGACCTGTGTTTTATTACAAAAATTGTGCAAAAAAAAAATCCATTTGCTCAGGTGGTTACAACCTCTAAGTTTTTAACAGTTTATTATCATATGGCTTCAAACAAACAAGATTTTCTTATATGATTTTCTATTCTTTCATGTCCTTCTTACTTTTTATGCCTTGCGTCTTCATCTGGTGCTTTCTAATTGCTAGGGAAGGCAGACAAGATGCTCCATTGGGAACAGATGGCTTTCTGGAAATCTACCAACCGGGACTACTCCTGGAATAGATTTCATCTGCAGGCCCCACACAGAGGTAATATGTGATACCTACAAATAGATAATGTTCCAAAGGGTTAGGAAGGAAAAAAATATATCCTGCTGGAGTTCTTAAGCCTGTTATGACCACAATTGCCAACAGAAAAGCAGGCATAAAAATTAATCCTATATATAGCATTCAATTCTTGAAGTTAATTTTCTTTACTTCCATATCAGTCCCTACAATAGGGACTGCTAAGTCTAAAACACATTTTCTAAAAGGCTGTGTTTTACTTCTCTACGGTGGATTAAATACAAAATTTGACATCAACTATAAAGCTATCCTACTTTACAGAAATTATGTGAGATGGCAGATAATATATGAAAGAAATGTTAAAGCCTTCAAAGAAGTAAGAATAAATAACAACAAATATGTTGTACTACAGTGGGTGTAAAGAATTGTCTTTTTCAATGTTTTATCTTTCTCTTTTTTGCACTTTATCATAGACAGCAGAGTTACAATTTGTAGCATTTTATAAAATACATATTTATTTTGGTTCAGTTTTCCTCAATGTAAAATAAAATTGATGTTAACCATATTGTATATGGCTGTTTTATGTGTCTGGAAAATATTATTCTGAGATTATGGATGCAGTTGTAAAGCTGAGAGATCAGAGATATACTGTTTATGGTAAAAAATACAAACTACAAATAGTAAAGTGACAACAGTACTCTGTATCCCCAGTATTAAAACCTCAGCCTTGAAATAACATGTAGGTTACTTATTGTTCCTGATCACAAAGCAAAATTATTATTATTATTAGGGAACTTCATTTTTCATTATTTATGAAAAAAATATTATATTCTGGTTTTGTTTAGCTATGAATAAAAGTTAGTCAAAAGGAATCCTAAAAATTCAAATACTATAATGCCAGTATCTGAAAGAAAGTAACAAAGTGACTGGTTTTATCATAGTTTTTAACAATTTGGATATACTACCATTTTGAAGAGGAAAAATGGCTTGACTGCATTTTCCCCATATGAGTTAAGGTTCGCAATGTTATCTTTTGGCTATTTGAAAAGGTTGCTTTTTTATTATAAAGAGAAACAGAACCACAGAATCACAGAATCAACTAGGTTGGAAAAGACCTCTGCAATCATCAAGTCCAGTCTTTGAACAAACACCATCTTGTCAACTAGACCATGGCACTAAGTGCCACATCCAATCTCTTCTTAAATACCTCCAGAGACAGTGACTCTTAGCCCATTCCAATGTCTAATCAGCCTTTCTGTAAAGAAATTCTTTCCTAATGTCCAGCCTGAACCTCCTCTGGTGCAGTTTGAGACCATTTCCCCTCATCCTGTCTCTTGTTGCCTGGGAAAGGAGATCAGGTTGGTCAGGTAAGAAAAATAAGGAACACTTGGAAAAAAAATCTCAATTTAGGTGCATGTTAACAGTACAAGAAAAAAAGAAAGGACAGGAAGACATAACTTTTTGCTAGAGGTAGAAAAAAATTGTCATATTCAGGAGAAGTGGCAAGCATGAAAGTGCAAGTATTAGAATGCTTATATTATTAATATAAACTATGAACAGCTATTTAGGCTAGAAAGGGTAGTAACAACAGAAATCTTGTGTGGGAAAAGGAATATTCTTCAATTTTTGAGGCAGTCTTTGCACATTTTTTTACCTACATACTATTTGATTAAAGATCATTGCAATAAGAAACTGTTGATCAACCTGGTCTCCTTTTATGACCAGGTAACTCGTCTGATCAATGAGGGGAAACCTGTGGATGTAGTGTATCTTGATTTTAGTAAAGCCTTTGATACTGTCTCCCAAAATAAACTCCTGGTGAAGCTGATGGATTGTGGCTTAGACAGGTTTACTCTGTCCTGGGTTAAGAATTGGCTGGATGGCGGTGGTGAACGGTGTCACGTCCAGTTGGAGGCCGATCACCAGTGTGGTCCCCCAAGGTTCAGTGTTGGGGCCAGTTTTATTCAACATCTTTATTGATGACCTGGACGAGGGGATGGAATCCATTATTAGTAAGTTTGCGGATGACACCAAGCTTGGAATGAGTGTCGATCTGTTAGAGCAGGGGTCCTCAAACTACGGCCCACAGGTCAGATACGGCCTGCCAGGGTCCTCAATCCAGCCCACCGATATTTACAGAGCCCCCCTGCCTCTGTCCTGTCTGCTGTCTTCTCCCCCTGTCCCTTCGCAGTCCCACGGGCTCTCTGCGGGGCCGGCGCGGTGGGACGGGGCGGGCAGGCGGAGTGCAGCCCTCGCCCCCGGGGCTGCCCCGCGCTACAACCAGCAGTGACAGATGTGGGACCTAACACTGACCATCTCATTAGCCAAAAGCAGGCCCATAGTTCACATTGAAATATT
>VXBA01001692.1:0-65990 GCA_013399895.1 Serilophus lunatus | reverse complement strand
TGGTGAAGGGGCTGGAGCACAAGCCCTGTGAGGAACGGCTGAGGGAGCTGGGATTGTTCAGCCTGGAGGAGAGGAGGCTCAGGGGTGACCTTATTGCTGTTTATAACACCCTGAAAGGAGGTTGTAGTCAGGCAGGGGTCGGTATCTCAGGCTCCCAGTAGCAGGACGAGAGGACACAGTCTTAGGCTGCATCAGGGAAGGTTTAGGTTGGATATTAGGAGGAACTTTTTCACAGAGAGAGTGATTTCCCACAGGAATGGGCTTCCCAGGAAGGTGGTGGAGTCACCGTCCTTGGATGTGTTTAAGGATAGGTTGGATGATGAATTTAGTGGTATGGGTTAGTTGGTTTAGATGGTTTAGATGTTAGCCTGGTGTTGGATAGGTTGTTAACCTAGGTAAAGGTTGGAATTGATGATCTCTACGGTCTTTTCCAACCTTATTAATTCTGTGTAATTCTGTGTAAGGATGAAGATGTCAGACTCTACAGGTAAGCTACATGCACATAGCTATGCCATGACTTCTGTTCTGGTTACAATACAGGCACATATCTTCAAGTGCAAACAAGGAGCCCTTGGCACATCTGAGATGGTTTGATTTTCCTTGTGTCAGCTGCTAATGCCCCCAAGGAGCTGTTAACATGACCTAGACAAGGCAGAGCTTCCTTCTTCACACCTGCTTTTCCTTGTCTGGTTGTCATGGCCTAGGCAAATGATGCAAATTGCAGGGGAGCAGTGGACTCACAGTGACAAAATCAATAAAGACTATTGCAGATTGACTTAGTCCCTAGGTACTGGGTACAAGGTACCTTGGGAAATTCACTCTCTTCACCCAGTTGAACATTTCTTCAGCCTTGAAACAGCTATGTATTTCAGCTATAATGCTTCTCTTCTACTCCAGGACTTGATATAATCACTGTAGCAAAGTATCCAGAAGAATGTGATAGTCAATGAGCATATTTCCCATAAGCAGCCTTGCATCAAACACTTTCCCCCACCATGTAGTCAGAAGGGCTTGAAGGAAGATATTGAAGTGCTTTTGCAAACATTCTGAGACAGGGAATGACATTTCCATTGACGCCACGGAGTAAAAAACATTTCTGTAAGTGTGATTCCTTTTCTATGTATCTCAGAGGACTGTGCAGACTGCACTAATAATTTAACTAAGAGATCTAAAATTGTCTTGAGATATGAAATACTCCTGTGAATGTTTTATTGACAAAATGTACTAGATCAGAATGTAAAGAGGTACATCATAAGAAACAGAGGCATAATTCCATAATTCCCTGTGGATCATTGTATTAGTCTGTTTCAAAAAACCATCATCAAAGACATTAGAGATCCCCTACTAAGAGAAGGGCTGTCTATTTTCTCAGAAAGTCCTTCCACTGCCTTTTCCAATGGTGGCAAGGTCTGGGGGATGGAAAGGGTAAGTAATTTCTCCATGGACAGCTTTCTCTTCAAAAGCTGTATCAGCTGAGGCTTTTGCCAGAGAAATGCTGACTGGATCAGTCAGGACTTTCAGCTCTGTTGACCTTGGCTGTGTTTGAGACACCAGTCTAGAGGTAAAAAGCTCTTCCCAGCAATTAATTTCTCCAACAAGATTATAATCTTCAAACTGAAGTGACTATGTTGCTGCATTTACCAGAGGCTTAACAATTTCTGTCTGGAAAAGATTGATGTTGTTCCATTTCCTTTGATTATAGCTTCTGACAAGAGAGGAAGTGGAATCTTTCCTCTTGGCCAGCAGTCATAGCTTTGGAGGAACGCAGCCTTGAATACAGTAATTAAAATTCAATGCAACAATTACAGTTAATGTGCATTAATTCGGGTATGTTATGCCCAAGTATATGCAGGATGTATTCTTGTAACTGGCAATAACAAGGACAGCATCTTTAGCAGTGTCACAGATTCTGTTAAGCAGAAACTGTGATCTAAATAACTTGTTAATAAACAGAATTATGTAGTAATTTTGTCAGTGACAGGGAATTTTTTCTTGATAATGCCATCTTTTTGAAAGTTTTTACACTTCTAATATAGGTTATGAATTTTGATTTCCAACTGCTCAGATTTATTAACTCTGAGTCTAAGCCATTAGTTGTTAAGAAAAAGCTAGAGATAGAAGCATTCAGAAGACCTTAAAGGTTTTCCTGAGTTTCAGCTTTTATGGGTCATAACTTTTATGTTCCAGTTCAATAATGAAATTTCTAGAGTTTCACAGGTTTCAAAGGGTATTCTGAGTTTTGACAGTTTGGCTCAGATTAACCTAAAATATTAGTCTGAGATTCATGTTGATCAGGTTCAAGAAACGTTTTTGTTTTCCAATAGCACATTGTTCAGGCTTTGAAATGCATGTATTTAATCTGCAACATTATTTATATTCCTCTGTATTCACTATGGAAAGTACCTGGTGTTTTGCAATTGCTGGAATGACATTCCAGCATATGTATGCAGTCATTGAGAACATTTTAGTAGCCAGTGTAAGGCACTGTAACAGAAAAACAAATGCACTTTCTAATTATTCATTCAGTATTAATGGATTAATGAGCAGGTAATTTGACAGGAAAAAAATCAAGCTTCCTGGAACCCAGTTAACTTTATTTACATGGTAGACTTCATGTATTCTCCATTTATTATAGTAGATAACTATTGAAAGTTACTGCCTTCAACTTTAAATGGATACTATCATTTGAAACAACTTGCTGTGACTACTCTGTAAATTTTAGGAATGACTATGGATAAAGTTAATCAAACATATCTTCTGTAGTCAAAATGATAAAATAGTCCAGTACCTTTTAGAAAAGAAACAAAAAATGAGAATTGTTTTTGCTTCCCACAGAATCATTCAAATGAAACTAAACATGATCTATTAGGTTAACTTGTCTGGTAAGATTACTCCAACAATTATTTCAAGTATGAATTTAAATTAACTGAGGCCTGATTGTACCTTAGAGATGAACAACATGCTTCCAATAATTCATAAATCCATTGTCCCCTTCCTTGATTTGCAGTGAATCATTGTCGTCTTCCCTGACATATATTTTTTTCATAAAAATGTAGGTTTTCCATATCAGATCATAAATAGAAATCTGATCACACAAAGGTAGGGAACATTGTTATTAGTATGTCTTACCCAGATATTATCTGCATGCCACAATATATGATTGACCATGCAAGACACATGATTCAAATTTTCTTCAGTTTAATTATTTTTTTTAAATAAGATGATATTTGTATCACATGATGAGGAGCAGGTAGTATCATCTACTTGAATTACTTTCTAAAGATCTATCCTAAGGTGCAGCACTGCAGGATTATCTCATCCTTTTATAGCAAATTAATCTTTGCTATTAAATTAGCCTTTTTCGAAATTCATCCAAAATTTATCTTTTTCTATGTCCACTGAAAGTGTTATTCTTTTTGGATATTCGTTATATTGAGCATTTTATTAATATTTAATCCTCAGATATTTATGGAGAGCAAGTAAATACCATTTTAGTTACTCTGTGCCAAGCAGCTATATTCTACTTGTGAGAGCTTTCCATCTGAAACAACACTTTCATCTGAATGGCTGTTTATTTTTTCCTCTTTGATCTTCCCTTGTTTGTTTATAGCTTTCTCTTATTTTAGAGCCTGTATTATACATTCGTTACTACTCTAGAGAAAAAAAAATATCTCCAATTTCTATTACCCATTATTTAAGTCATGCTGAGTTATTTTGCTGTGAGAAGTATTAATATAAATACCCCAATTTAATCTGCCAATTTACATATCTACAAGTCTACCAAGGGGCCATGTAACTATCTAAGTTAACTTCAAGAAGGCAACAGGACTCTGTAGTTAGAAGAAAATTGAGTAAAAGGGAAAGCTCTCCCCTGAAGTTTTTATGCTAAATCATTCTAACACATAGTCATTCCTATATACGCCCTGCTCTCCAGTCAGATTTGGAGAGTATTCAAGGAATTTAACCGTGCAATAAAATCAAATGTGTAGGGGTTTTTTGTTTTATCACTAGTCTACAACAAGTTAATGTAATTCACAACCAAAAAAATGAAGCTGACTACTTGAATTCTTAGATGTCCTGAAGCAAGATGATTTTGAGAATTTGCAAGCAAATTCATGGTTACTGCAAAGGACAGTTGAAATTGGCATATATTATGTTTCAAATAAGAATTCCACACAACTCTCTATCTCAATACAGAATTAAATGTTTATTTATAGTAGCTACAAAATGCCATATCTGCATATATTTTCTTTATCTTGTAACCTATAGATCACACACTATTATTATTTTGAGTTTCAATTTTGTTCCCCATGGTTTCAAATATAAACACCTTTAATGAACTGTCAGTTTAAAAAGATATTTCCATTATTTATCTAATATTATTTAAAAATAATATGAAGAAAAACTGTATTGCAATAATTTTAAAATTTCAGTAAGATGTTCTTAATACCGAAGGATGAAGTTTTGACAGATACTAAATAGCTTTGCTCTCAGCCTTATGTAAGCAGGTACATTGCAACTTCATTTGGCACTTTATAGCTATTGTCAACAAGAACTCATTAGCAGTCTTTCATCTACAGGAAGTTAAACAAGGTTGGATGAATGAAATAATATTTTTCCTGAAAACAAATCAAATATTTTTCCATCTGCAAACATAATTTATTATTTTATAAACTATATGAATGTTTCAAACATTCAGTTAGGATCCTGAAATGGAGTAAATCAATCTTTTCTGAAAAGAGAATGTGCCAAAAAGAAAATGAGACTGTGAATTATTTAAAAATAAACTAATAAAAAGGTAATTTTTAAAACGGAAAAGAAACAAATTTATTGCATTTCACTTAAAATTATTTCTCTTTTCTTTTTTTTTTTTTTTCTTTTTGGGATCTAAATATCATCAGTCCTTACTGTCTGAGAAATGTATTTTCTTATTTTATCTTTATGATTATTGGCCTGGTAAAACAAAAAAAGGAAAAATACTAAAAAATATAAGAAATAAGAATTCACAAAATGAAATTGAAATGAAATGATCAAACCAAAACTAACCAAGCATCCAAAAATGACAACAACAACAAAAACCATTCAAAAATACCCACAAAAAGAAGTGCAATATTCTGGCCAATTCTTTGATTCCCTGTGTCAGGAATCTCTCTTAATAAAAGTATCACAGTATATTCTGACTTTGAAGGGACACACAAGGATCATCAAAGTCTGACTCATGGCCTTGCACAGGATCATCCCCAGGAACCACATCATGCACTTGGAATCATTGTCCAAATGTTTCTTGAACTCAGATAGCCTTCGTGCTGTGACCACTGCCCTGGGGAGCCTATCCCAGTGCCCACTCACCCTCTGGTTGAAGAACATTTTCCTGATACCCAGCCTAAAACTTCCATGACACAACTTCTGGCCATTCCTCAGGTCCTATTACTGGTCACCAGAGAGAAGAGATCAGTGTCTGCCCCTCAGCTTCCCATCACGAGGGAGCTGTAGACCACAATGAGGTCCCTCCTCAGTCTCCTTTTCCCCAGGCAGAACAAGGCAAAAGATTTCAGACACCCCTCATAAGGCCTCCCCTCCAGAACCTTCATCATCCTTGTGGCCCTCCTTTGGACACTCTCTAATAGCTTCATGTCTTGCTTATGTCGTGACCCCCAAGACTGGCACAATATNGTTGATCCTCCTGGCTGCCAGGGCACTGCTAACTGATATTCAACCTGCCCTAGACCAGGACCCCCAAGTCCCTTTCCTCAGCACTGCTTTACAGCATCTCCCAAATATGTAAATACATCTGGGGTTGCCCCATCCCATGAGCAGAATCTGACACTTGTCCTTGTTGAACTTCATATTGTGTTGGTGATTGCCCAGTGCTCTGATTTGTCGTGGTCTCTCTGTAAGGCTCCTCTGTCTTTGAGGGAGTCAACAGCTCCTCCCAATTTTATATCATCTGCAAACTTAGTATTCCTTCTAGTCCTGCATTCAAGTCATTTATGTAGATATTGAGGAGCACTGGGGCTAAGACGGAGCCCTTCAGAGCCCCACTAGTGACCGGTCACCAGCCTGATGTAACCAGATTTCTGTAACCCTCTGTACTCGATCCACATGACAGTTTCTCACCTATTGCATGATGTGCTTATCCAGCTGTGTGCTGGACATTTTGTCAGAAGGATACTGTGAGAGACAGGATGAAAAGCTTTACTGAATGCAAAAAGATTACATTAACTGGCTTCCCTTGATGAACTAGATGGGTTACCTTGTCATAAAAGGAAATCAGATTTGACAAGCAGGACTTTCACTTACGGACCATACTGGCTGTGACTGATAACTGCACTGTCCTTCAGGTGAATAATCTCCATAATTTTACCAGGGAGAAAACTGAGACTGACAGGCCTGTAGTTTCCAGGATCAGCTTTCTTGCCCTTTTTGAAAATTGGAAAAACAAGTAGAGGGAATGTTTCCAGCTACAAAAATCCTGGCAAACACTAAAAAATAGTGTGTCTGAAATAAAAGACTTTTTAAAAGTCATTAGGGGGCTTAAATATCATACTTTCTTAAGGAAACCCCTTCAAAGATTAACAGATGGACAAGGATAATTCTGACGAGTCACTTAGAGGTACCTACACTGCTGACTGACTGCCTTTTAAGGATTTTGAGGCTTCATGATGTGCATAGATGAATCAGCAATACCTGAACACCTGAGGCTGATCTCAGCACTCATTCTCTCATTCTCTGTGTCTCATTAGAACTAGAGAGAATATCTATCTGATTCACCTGTATCTGAAATCAAAACAATTGGGATCTGTAAAGTCTTCTGAGAACATCAGCCAATGAATTGCATAGGAAATAAAGTACCCACATTAAAGTTGTCAAACATTTCAAGTATCTAGAAGTATCTTTGGAAGTTAGTTAACTAAGTTGAAAAGAAGAATCTATATGGTGAAAATCTACAGTCAAAATAAACAGACAGCCTTTGTTATACAGTATTACCTAATTTTGGTTTACAGACATATTAAGTTGTAGCTGATAATAAGCCTTGAAGTGTGAATGTGAATGGAAATGGAGTGCTAAATGATGAATTACACCGCTCCAATTACACATCAGAAACAACATCATTTATCTGGGCTGTTAGTGCCAAGAATATTACTTAATACAACAGGAAGAGTTGAAGGGAAATGGGGAAAAATGCAGCTTAAGTATAGCATTATTCAATATCAAATGCAATGTGTAGACAGGGTATTCTTTTGTATGTTGTTCAGAGTATAGATTTGCATTATTCTCCAGGTTCTTTTAAGATATTTTTACAGAAAAGTTTGATGAAAAGTTGTATTGATTTATTCCATATTTTCCTTTAGATCATCAATAATAAAACTTTAAAACCAGATGGAAAGAAGTAGCAATACCATAGCCTCAAACTAAGTACTCAGATGTTAATCTGGTTAAACACTTAACCATATGTTTAGTTTCAAATATATGTGTCCCATTTTGAGATTCTGTGCTTAAAGTTAAGCATATATCCATATGTTTACTTATCAAAGCTGAGCTGAGCAGCATTGAGACACAGTACACACATAATACTTAGATCTCTAAACCACTTAGCGTAGTTTTAAACATTTTTAGTCTAATATTTAAAACAAAAAACAAAAACAAAAAAACAGCCAAACAAACCAAAAGAAAAAGTAGAATCATAGAACACTTTAGGACAGGAAAAAAAGCCTAAGATCACTAAGTGCAACCTTTAAGACAGAACTGCCAAGTCCACCACTAAACGGAATTACACAGAAACATGGAATATTCTGACTTGGAAAGGATCTCAAGGATCATCAAGTCCAACTCTTAAGTGAATGGCCCATGCAGTGATCAAACTCACAACCTTGATGATATTTGGCATCATGCGCTAACCAACTGCCACATCTACATCACATCGTGTTTTTTAAATACCTCCAGGGATGGTGACTTCACTATTTGCCTGGGCAACCTGTTCCAATGCTTGACAACCCTTTCTGTGAAGAAATTTTCCCTAATATCCTGGCACAACTTGAGGCCACTTCATCCTGACATATCTTTTGTTACTTGGGAGGACAGGCTGACCTCTGCCTCCCTACCACCTCCTTTCAGGTAATTGTAGAGAGCAATAAGGTCCCCCTGAGCCTCTTTTTCTCCAGGCTAAACAATCCCACCTCCCCCAGTCATTCCTCATAAAACTTGTGTTCCAGACCTTTGGCCAGCTCGGTTGGCCTTCTTTGGACACCCTCCAGCACCTCAATGTCTTTCTTGTTCTGAGAGGCCCCTGTACTCGAGGTATGGCCTCACCAGTGCTGAGTGCAGGGGAATGATCACTTCCCTGGTCCTGCTGGCCACATTATTGCTGATACAGGCAAGGATACTATTGGCCTTCTTGGCCACCTGGACATACTGCTGACTTATCTTCAAGCAGCTGTTGTTGAGCATGCTCAGGTCCTTTTCAAGAGGTCCAATGTCAAAGAGATCAGTTATCTGTGGATATCTGTCCATCTATTTCAAATGGCTTTCCATGGTACTATTAATTTATTTGTAAATAAATCTCCCAAAACCAAAATATAATGTAGCTCTAGGTTTTATACTGGCTCCGCAAGCTCACAGGAGGATCATGAATTAAAAAAAAAATTGGTTAGTCACATAAGCCATTAAAGGGAACACAGACAGGGAGCAATTCTGGAGGAATAAGTGGCTTTGTTACTGTGCCGCAGCTGAGGGCTGACCACTTTTCAAACCATCTTGTTGCTTTTGCTTTCCTTTCATCTGCGGCCCGTAGCCAAGGCTTTTGAGGAACTCAAACCGGGAACGTGGCCAACTGCTACAAAGGTTGTTACATGGTTTCCGAATTATGTTCTTGGGTAAGGCAGATGTTGTTTAAAATACAGAATACAAAACTCTAAAATAAGAATGACCAGTAAAGCAAGTAACTACAACAGCACATTCCCCAGAATAGATTTTATCACGTATGTTTGGCAGCTGGTCTGAGTGTTGCACTAAAAGAAAAAAAAAAGGAATCTAAACCTCTTAAAAGCCAAGATAAAACAGTGCTTTTCCTCAAGAAAATGCCAGGAACTATTCTTCTTATTGTCCCATACTTTTCCAATTGCTCATTATTTAATCATAGTATTGTTATGGTATCTATTGTTATCCTTACATATAGAAAGAGAACAGAAAGTCTTTGTCTAAAATTGCATTTATTTTAAACAGAGAATCACTAAACAAGGAAGAACAGAACTAAAAATGTGCAATGTTTAACAGAAATTTATCTGAATGAAAGCAGAAACATAATTTCTTATTAATCTAGATTTTTACAAAAGTGAAAAATACACATAGCTGCTACTTCTTCAGCTGAAGCATTTGTGCAGTGTCACACTTGCCTTAGGGAGGCTTCTCCAGAATCTCTCTGCAGCCAATCCTTTTTACCCTAAGCTTTATGAAGACTATCATTGCTGGAGGCAGCATTTTAAGGATTATGTCCTTTGAATTCCCGTAATTTGTACTGAGATCAAGGAATCAAAGATTCACCTGATTTTTCACAGAGGGAAATTTAATTTTTGGATTTATTCTAGAGGTACTATGTCAGGGACAATTAGACTCAAAGAACTTGTATATAATATTTGTGATAAGTATGTGTAAACATACTTATACGGTACTCTCACACAAACCCGGTATCCTATAAAGCAAAAGGAAAGCTTGAGATATTACCTGCTCTATTTTCATCAGAATTGTATTTGGCTAAACATGGTCACCCTACTTTTTGTGCATCTAATAATTTGGCTGACATTCAAACAACCTGCTTCCATTTCATATCATGCGTGGAAGTAAGAACCCCCTCAGACAAAATAGGCAAAATCAGGGCAAAGACAGTGAGAAAACAGTGAGTTCTGAGACTGGGTGTTTTTTCAACTTCTGTTTTGCAGATCCATGGGTTACTAAAAAAGAATCTCATTGTCCATAACCTCCATCCAGATCTGAAGTTCCTGTAAAAAGTAGACTAGCTACAAGAAGAGAAGGAATGTGGCAGCAAGCTTTCCCTCATAGTACTCTCCCATGTGTATAACATGCCCTGCTGATAAACTGTGGATTATTTTACAGATAACCTGCGGATTATTTTACAGATAACCTGCAGGTTAAAAGTAGGGAAACGAAATATTGAGCCATTCTCCCAACTGCTCACCTATTCCTAAATTTCTAACAGCTAATAAAAAAGTCTGTGCCGTGCTACAGGTATATCATGGTCCCGCCTGGGGTTTGGTGGCTCAGGCTGAGACACTCCATGTTTTGCCATCAACAGAATTGCTTTGGATTAATCAGGGCCAGGAGGCAGACAAGACATCCATCCAGACCTGAATGTTGGGCATTATTCCTGTGTCCACCAGTTCAGCCACAGTATTGAGAATCTACTAAATATTCTGCTGCTTTAGATTTTATTTGGAAAATGTTCATGGACAATAGCACTGGGTATATATACACACACTGTTATCAGAGACAGGCAAGCCATATTTGGTTTATAGATCCATAAAAGCATTAACTACACATTGCTAAAATTTCTCTTGTTGCTAACAGTGAACATCATAGAAAGATAACCTTGAAATCAACAACTCTGTCCATAGACCCTGAAAGCAATTATTGTAAGAATTTGTCTCCTATGACAGCAGTGGAATCTCAGTATTTTTCCTTCTTTCATCTTAAGAATGTTTTGGCAAATTGTACATTCCCTGCTGTATCTTCTGCTGTCACCTCTTTTCCCTTGAAATTCCAGCCAAGAAGTCCACTGTGGTTTTAATATACTGTACTTTTCAGTTTCATTACTGTGCCTCACAAAGACATAATGAAATTATTTCTCCTGGTTCACTTTTCTTCTGAAAAGAGTGTTATCAGCTCAATAATTTTGTTCTTTTTTCACTCTAATATTATTTCTGCTCAACTTTGTCTTCCTTGCACACAAAGTTCTCTGCAATGCCGATTTCTAACTCAACCTCGAAAGTTGTAGTGCAAAAAGATGATGATCCCTTGAACAAAAGGGAACAATTTCAGTCAGTCTCTACAGCTCAGACAGCATGTCTCCAGAACACTTTCTTTCAAGTTTACAGGGACTGAGAACATCTTCACACCATTTCAGTTGTATATGAGGAAAAAATGAGAAAAGATTCTGTAACTCCAGTGTCAAGCCCTGATGCTGCAAGAACATTTTATACATTACTAACCCATGTACATGTGAAGAAGCCTTGCAGAGATTGCCTAATTGTGTTTGTAGAATCAGTCTATAAAATAGATGTGATAAAGTGAGACAGAAGAACAAGTCAGAATCACAGAATAGTTGAGGCCAGAAGGGAGCTTTGGAGATTGCCTGGTTCAGTCTCCACACTCAAAGCCAAGTGATCTACGGCAAATTACCCAGGGCTGGGTGTTTTTGGTTCTTTAACACCTCCAGATGGAGACTGTACTGCCTTGCTGAGAAATCTGTTGCTGTATCTGACCATTCATAGGCAAAAGAATTTTTCTTTTGTGTTTAATAAAATTGTGTGCATTTCAACAGCCTTGAAGTCTGTTTCCATTCTTTATACCTTCCCATCAGGTATTTTTACACATGGACAAGATCCCCGAGTCGTCTGTTCTTCAGGCTGAATAGTCCCAGTGCTATCAGTCTCTCCTCGTATGACAGATGCTGTATCCCTTCATCATCTTTGTGATCCTACACTGAATTCCATGAATCCATGCCTGTCTAGTAGTCAGGAGCCCAGAACTGCAATAGTCCAGATGCATCTCACTAGTGTGGAGCAGAGAGGAAAGACTACCTTCCTTGGCTTACTTTCTCATTCAGTTCACAGTGCTATTGGCAACTCAAAGTGCTGCAAGAGCACATTATTGGATCACACTCATCTATCCTCTTGTCCACCAGAACATCATCATCCTCTTTCCTAATCTGCTTTCCAGCTGGACAGCCCCATCTATCTGGTTCACGGAGTTTTTGCAGGACTTTGCATTGCACATTGTTGAACTTAATGAAATTCCTATCAGCATGTTTCTCAAGCCTATCAGTGCTGCCTGAATGAAAACCTACTCTTTGGGGTATATCGAGCATTCCTCCAAGTTTTATATCATCTACAAACTTGATGATTATAAACTCTGTCCTGCTGTCAAATAGCATTGCTCCCATTATCCTCCCTCAGGGCATACCAGTGGTGACTGGCCCCCAGCTGGATGTGTGCCACTGATCACAACCTTTGAGCCTGGAACACCAGACAGTTTTGGGTCTACATCTCTGTCTTCTTATCTAGCTCTGCTCTGTCAGGTAGTTTATGAGGATCTTTTGAAAAATAGAAGTCTTACTAAAGTTGAGATGAGCAACATACACTGCTCTCCCCTCACTTTCCATTTATCTTATTTAAATCCAATGAAAAGCTAGAGGCAGACAGCCTTGTAGCTACAGTTCAGCTAGTATGGTCTTGCTATTAGTAGGTGGAACTAAACAACTGGATTCTAACTTGAATCCTTTTGTTCTCAAGGTAAGAATGTTTTGGCCTTAAGAACATTGACAATGGCAGAAGAAAAATTCTCAGAAACTGAATTTAATATTAAAATAATCATGGTTAAAAAAAAAAAAGAGGAAGAGGATTAGTTAACTAAATCATTTCTACTTAAAGCCCTTCCAAATAAAATCAGTTGGAACCTTAGAGCATGAAACAAATATGCCTGTGCATAGTTTCAAACACCATCATTTTTAGTTCAACAGAGTAATTTCTGGAAGTCTCTCTAACACATCCATAATTTAAAGCATATCTGCTTATAGTATATGTGTGGTATAAAAGTGGAAGATAGAAAAGGAAAGGGTTAAGCAGAGAGTATTGTATGCCACAAGGAAATGCAGAATAAAGAGGGAAAGTGTGGAAGGAGGTGCAGAAAGACAAGTCTGTGTCTGTCAAAACATGAGAATCAGAAATGATTAGAGTCCAAATTACAAGTCTGTCTGTCATGAAGCATGATAGATTTAAAATACAGGAGAAGGCAAATGACAGTTAAAGAAAAAGCTACAAAGACTGTTGCCAAAAAAGAAAAATCACAGGAAAGTAGCCTGACACAGCCAATAAAATTAAGAAAGCTTTTCTTGATGGAAAATTGCTTATTGTAGATGAAGGTAAATAACTGTCAAGAGGAGAAACAGACAATGGAATTTAATGAACACTCTGAACGTCATTGCTTACTGTGTGAATCATTATCACTGAATTCATAGCCAACTAGATTGGGAAAAAGTTCAGAAATTATCTGAAATATTCTGTGCACATGGACAGAAATTTGTTTGACACAGCACAGTTCATTCATATCTGTGAAGGAGAGACTTTTTCTGCTAATGCTCCTGAATATGACATAATTAGCTAACATTCTTTCAATAAAGTCACACATGGATATCACAGATATTTAAAAAGATGGGATATCCTAGAAGTTAATTTTCAATGTGACTGAAAATTTTATATCTGGCCTGCCTTATAAAACACTCAGTTTGTCTTTCATCCAGGTTTCAGGCTAGCATGTAAAATAATACTGGCTTTACAAATAAGTTTGTGAAACAAATACAGGAAAATGAGGCTGAATGTCAAAACTCCTTTCCCAATTTAGACTTGCCAAACTATCAGAATATTTGTTATTTTCCTTAAAGCCTCAGCTGCTAAAATCAAAAGAAAGTAAAAGAATGTAAACTTTTACTTAAAAAGATGTTTTAGACACCTCAGAGGGTTAATTGTTTGGAATTGTGAAATAAGCAATGCATACTACACAGAAACCAGAAAGATAAGAGGAAAAACTAAATATTAATTAAAAAAAAATATACAAAAACCCTAACAAAGACCCCACTCAAACAGTATCATCAACCTTAAATCACTTTTAGGGCAAATGCATTATTTTCTGAACCTTACATATGAATTTGTCAACCCTTTACATCTGGGGCATTTCAGCAGTCATTTATTAGGTAGAAGTTATTGTTTTGAATTGTAAAGAAATATGGGCTAGCTCATAAATTTGAATTTGTGTCCCCATTCATAATCTAAATTTGGAGGTTTCCAGATCACAGACTTTGCTTTGCACTCACCATTAATCTCTGTTGATGCATAAATAAGACTGAGTGGGATGGTGGTGGCACAGGGACATGAACTCGCTTCTGTACAGTGAACGTTTTTCTTTCAGTCATTTTATTCAGCAGTCAACAACTATCTTTGGACATATAGATTGCTGAGAAGAGGTAGCAGGGTGACTCCTTGGGGAACATGATGAACCAGCTTTTAGGCAATGTGTCTAACTGTACTTTTTCTTGCAACCTCCACTGCCCCTGAATGTGACTGAGTGTCTAACCCCAAAGGATGTGTTTCTGTTCTATCTGAATCACCTAAAGTGCTGAGCTTCCATGATTCATAACACCTTGTTGAATCTTATCTATCTTTGCAGCTGACTAATCAGTAGATAATGGTATTTACTGAGTTATATCATAGAGTAAGCAATAAGTTCCAAATTTGTCCTCAGCTAAAGAAACTGAATAAGCCAGGCTGCTTTTGTACTTACTGAAACTAAAACAATTTAAGAGATGCTCTATTTACATTCATTAGTAATGGCCTTCTACTGCTCCTGTAATTAGTTCTCCTTTAAAGCACTAGAAGAGCAAGTATCTGTATCAGATGACTTTTAAAATTATACCAATAGTTACTGCATATTCACACACAGTATAAAACTAAATACTTGTGACTAGAATGGCTTCAGCTCGCCAATCTGCAACACCTTGCACATAAGGAAATCCTTTAACAATGGAATGAAGTCCAAACTAAACAGAGCAGAATTGTTTTGAAGGATGGCTCATTTCCTACTTCTGGCTCTTTACTGTTGATTATTTAAGCACTCATTTCACTTTATAAATGGAAACTGAATCATAGTTTACCACTGGAAAATTATTGGAAATCAGAGTCCATTCAAGTCACAGACATGGCTATTTCCTCTCTGAACAGGAAGGCTATGCTCAAATGGTCCTTTCGGGAGCTCTGAATGATAAAAAGCCTGTTTCTAGCCTCCTTCAAAAAGATCTGTGTAGTGTTTTCACATTTCACTTAGGAAAAAAAAGGACAGGATGTCCCTCTCCAAACATGGATGTTAGAGCAGGAAAAAGGAAAGATGAACATACATTTTCTACTTGTGTAGACAGCATAAAGTCTGTTTGCAAACCTGGAATAAAACAGACCCTCTAGCTTCTAGCTTCTCTCTTTTTAACTTATTAATTTTTATTTATTTTCATCTATATAAAAAAAAAAGACTGGAAAAGGCAAATCCATTATAGTAGTTACTTGTGACAATATTTTTGTAAAAAAAAATTGTAATATACAATGTCTTTCCATTTACTTAAAATTCTGACAATTTTCTAAACATTAAAACTCCATCCTTTCCCTCTTGCACTAGCATCTCCCCCCCCTCTGAGAGCAGAAGAAAACACAGGAATTTCAAAATGTTTAATGAAAAGCAGGTGTAGGATATCTGTGGTAAATTCTAAAGTCCAGAGATTGCAGAGGAAGACTTTAAAAGTCATCGAAATCTGGTCATCTCAGTGAGCTTGAAAGAAGCTAGATTGGAAATACTGTGGTTTCTGATGAGATGAATAAAGCAGGTATCAGCCATTTCACAAATACTACAGGGCTGTAGTTCACACTATTCAAACCCCAGCCATGCTAGTAACATATGAACAGGGAAGTTGTTTTCTCTCATATGAGGCACTTGATCTAATACCTATTTATGTGTCCAAGATGCCTACAGTTGTCTTGCCTCCTTTTCAGTAGGGAAACATAAGCACTTAGAGCACAGTTATTTCCTCTTCAATTAGACATCTCTAATGGCTCAGCTGAATCACGTTTTAAATACCTTTTTTTTTATACAGGGTGCATAGGTTGACTGTCTTAAACATAAACATCTACTGAAGACTTCTGAAGTTTTTGACTATTCTAATGACACTCATTACAGTACTCCAGAAACCCTTCCATAAATACTAAATAAGGTAAAGTGCCCACTCAGGTCCTTTCCTTCAAAGTAGCTTTCTATTCAGATGATTCCCAGCCTGTACTGTTGTATGGAGTTAGTCTATCCCAGATGATAGATTTTGCAGTTACCTTGGTTGAACTTTATAAGGTTCATCTCATCCCATTTCTCCAGCTCCTGGGGTCCCTTTGAATTGCTACAGTGCTACTGTCCAGAATATTAACTGTTTCTCCCACATTGTGATCTTGATAAGGGTATACTCATTTCCATCACTCGGGACAGCAATGAAAATATTAAAAGATACTAGTCTCAGTAGTGAGCCTTGAGGTAACTGGATTCCCCTGGGACTACTTAGCACTGAACAAAATCCTTTGAGATTGGTCATCCAGGTAATTTTACATGCACTCACAAGTCTAAACACCCTGATTGTATTTTGTCCTCCTAGCCATGGAAAAATCCCTGTTGCTCTTCCCTCATCAACAGAGCCATCTGTCTCATTAGTGAAGGAATTAGACTGGTCAGGCATGATTTGTAAATCCATGCTGGCTGTCCCAGTTTCCTTCCCATGCCTGGACATGGCTCCAAGGAGGATATGCTTCATCATGTTCCATCATCTTCCCTGCCTAGTTCCAACCCTAAGCATAGAAAACCCCCTGGGGATGAGGACAGACCAAGACATGGGCTTGTGGGATGGCCAGGCAGGGCTGGGCCTTGGGGAGCTGGAGACTAGCCCTGCTGTGTCATTCCTGAGGCAGGGGCTGATGGCCAGAATGGGGTCCTGAGCTATAAGCAAGGTGGAGGGAGCCCTGGAAAGGATGGTGAGGGATGGTGGATGAGAGGTATCTGCACAGGTTCCAAGATCTGGACATAAAGCCATGACCAGAGGAGAAAATTAGAACTGTGTAAGGCCATAGAAAGGGAGAGAATAAGAACCATCCTTTTCAGTGCTTGACAGGAGAGAAGGCTGGGTATACTTTGCAGATCCAAGTAATTTCTATACTAAGCCACCCTGCCATGGGCAAGTTGACCACTCCTCTGGTCTTGCTGCAGCTGATCCCTCCACAGGCTGGATGATTAGAGAGGAGAGCCACAGAGAAATCTGGTGTGCTTCTTCACACCTACACCCATACAGCTGTCCAGATTGCCATCATGCCTTCCACACATGCATGCACCTCAGGAAGAAAAGCAAAGAAAATTATCATTCTAATTTCCATATCTTTTTTATTCTATTCCCCACTTACAGTGCAATTCTCAAGAACAGCTATAAAGAAACTTCTGTTAGGAACTTCCACAGCATTATTCTGACAAGTACCTTGAACTAAGCACTCTGGGCAGCTGTTCACTGGATATCCTGACTTTTTTACTTCCAATAAATCTGTATATTCCCATTTGGCCTTAGAATTCACTGCTTGATGTAGAAGTAATGGGTTTGATGCAAGAGATACATAATGACACAGGAATTAGTAAGCAAATGCTTATGCCACATATGCCCTCAGGATAAGGCAAGAAAAATGGAAGAAAAAAGTCTTTAACTAAAATTATGAATCCTCTAAAAGGAACATTGTATCCATTCATAAAACATGTAATAATGAGACAAAGAGATGTGCCACTGTCAACATAGGTTTGATTCTTGGCATTACTGCACACATTTTGTCTTTGAGCTAAGGAGTAGCTGGTAAGGGGGGTGTGATTTGGACTTGTGATGAAACTAGTGTTGATAAAGCAGGGGGGTTTATTTATTGCTGAACGGTGCTCATGCAGCATCAAGGCCTTTTGTGCTTCCCACTCCACCAATGAGGAGACTGGGGGTGCACAAGGTGCTGGGAGGGGCCACAGCTGGGGTATAATTGACCTCAACTGATTCAAGGGATATCCCAGACCTTAGGGCACCATCCTCAGCATGCAGAGCTGGGGAAAGAAGAAGAAATGAGGAATATATTTGAAATAATGGCATTTCTCTTCCCAAATGGAGCCCTGTTTCCTGATGGAGCTCTGCTTTGCTGGGGATGGCTGAACACCTGCTTGCTCATGGGAAGTTGTGAGTTAACTCCTTTTGCTTTGCTCCAATGTTCTGCTTTTGCTTTACCTATTAAACTGTCTTTATCTCAACCTACAGGTTTTCTCACTTTTACCCTTCCGATTCTCTCCCCCATCCCACGGGGGGCAGAGTGAGTGAGCAGCTGTGTGGGTCTGATCTACCTACTGGGGTTAAACCACCACAATTACTAATATCCTGTGTTTCCATACCTTCAGCACAGAGCTTGGAGATCCCAAGTGACATGAGATACTTGTTATAACATGTGCAGAAGCACTTTTATCATCTACTCTCTCTACACCTCCAGTTTAGAAATTTCTTGTCAAATATCAATGGGGTTAGTTTCAAACGTCAAAAGCAGATGTGAAGTTATGAACAAAGATTTTTTTTTTTAAGAAATATATAAACCTGCATTTCAAACACCTTAGATAAAGAAACATGAATTGCTTCAAATCATTCCTGTTTTGCAAAGCTGTTTAATATTCTAGACTGCTGGTCTGCAGGCATCCAAATGGAATGCTAATTATCCATTTTCTTCCTCAACTGAAAGCTTCACTGAGGTTGACAGAAGGAAAGGCACTAGACTGTGGAACAACAATACCATGCTTTCAGTGAGAAAGACAACTATAAAATGTTTCCTGCAGCCTAATTCTTCTAGCATCAGCTGATCCTTTACTAGTCCCTACTTGACACCAATTAATCTCTCCTCTACAGCTTATCATTCCCCAGGGCCTTAGCTGGTATTCCTTTACTTTATGCTGCATTTAAAATGGAGGTTGGGAAGATCACATTGAGTTTCCAATACAGCAGACTAACACATTTAAATTCCTCCTAATCTGATGAGATGTCTTTCATTCCAGTCTTTCATCACCTGGCAAAGGTATTTCCAAGATTGCTAGTTCGCTGGAATGTCTCCATCATCTTTTCCTTAAAACAAATATCCCTGCTAAAAAACAGAGGGAAGTTCACAACATATCCATCAAGACAAAGAGACATCAAGGTAATAAAATGGGTAATTTTTACTCTTCTTCCCCATCAATAATGTTTAGGCAAGATTTCTAGAATGTCAGAATATTTAGGCAAGGTTTGTCAGGAGAGGTAATATCACATGATACATTTGGAGAACAGTCAAATTTTTGAATTTTCACATCAATAATGTACAAAAATGAAAGGTTTTCTTATTCTTTAGCAAAACATGTTAAATCTTTTGACAATTTCAATTAATTTCTCTTGGATGATGGTAATCAAAATATATTTATTATGTTTTTATAGATTATGAATAGCTATCAGTATCAATATCCTGCAAGAGCACTTTTATTTTATACGTTAATTCCCTTGAATAACATACAGTTTAACATGCATAATATAACCTGTCCATAATGAGGTGCTTTCCTATAAAATGCTGGCTTCTTAGAGATATTTATGACAGATTAGACTTTAAATATATGTTGCAAAAATACAAATAATATATTTGTATTTGATGTAATTGGAGATCATTCTATAAGCAAACTAAGCACAAGTTAATAGCTCAAAGCTATCTCTAATCACTGGAAAGGAAATTTGTTATAGCTCATCCTTTAATTGATAAGTATATGAACTGGACTCCGAGTTAGAGCACTGACCATTATTTCCTCTGCCTAGAAATTTTGAAATTAATTCTTTTATGTCAGTGTCATTGATAAGTACTGAGGCTGCAGCTTCAAGAATTGCAACAGCTCATTTTCTGAAAAAAAAGATTTCAGGCTTTTATCTCTATTTCTTCTCTTCTACCTGGTCCTGGCCACACATTCCTGCTTGTTTCCAGTTCTAAGTTGAGACAAGTCATCAACCTAAAAAAAATACCAACCAAAAGAGCCCACCCACCCAGTAAAAAAATTGGATAATTTTCTGTTGGACTATGAAACAGAACTGTTTATATGAGAGTTCAAAAAGTGTCTTGGCCAATACAGAGAAGCCATAGGGCTATGATTCCTGAAGCTGGGAAGAAGGAAGGAAAGCATCTGAGAGGCAGAAGGGAATGACAGCCCTGCCCTTTTGGAAGGTACACTCCATTAGGGCCACGCAAGTGTTCATGAAAACACAGGCTGAGCTGGCATAGAGAAGAGTGGTTCTTTCCACAGGTTCAGCCAGGCAGTTCTCTAAAGTTCAGTGCCTCTCTTTATGTTATTTATGTTTTCTTCTAAATTTTCATCTCTTCTGAAAAAGCTCAGGAGAAAGCGTCTGGAGTGATAGTGTCAAAAACCAGAGCATATCATCTTTGTCTTCTTCATTCTCATAGTTGCACAGCTCATTCCAATTTGGAGTATTTCTCTGCTTGAGTATCTTCACTCTTATCCTCTGAATCTTTCTGAACTCTCTAGTTCCATCACCTGTCCAAATTCTTAAGTACAACAGAAACATCAATGTACTTAGGTAATCTTTGTCACTCAATCTACAATGAAGCATACGCACCCATAAGGCTCCTCCTACCTACATGCCCACTTTCTTCCAAGTCTCTACATTTTCAGACCCAAGAGGTTTTTTCCTCATTTGCATTGATTAAGCTCTGCTTATTCTGAAAAATAAAAATATTATTCATACTTCATCTGTATGTGCTCACTATGAAGAATTGGAACAACAGCTGAGAAACTGTGTTTTGTTTCATGGCCAATATGGCACGTGTAAAACTTGTGGAGCAGCAGCTGAAAGGCTGTGTTTTTGGTTTTGAGACCAATTTGACATCCTTTAGCAATTTCTTTGGGCAGCAATTCAGAAAACTCTGATTCTTCCCCCTCTCCAGACATTAATCTGGTACCTTTCTATCTAAGTTTTTTGACATTTATTGTCTGTGGAAATCAATAAACAAAGCCTGAAAATAATTTTCTCTGCAAAAACAAGCTATTATGGAAATTTCTGGTATAATTTTTGGCCAATGCATGACTTCAAAATTCAGGGGTTTCATCTTTCCTTTCCTACATTATGATACATTTATTATGCATTATTTTAAAATTTAATTACTTTTTCTTTTAAAACATGAATCTTAGGATGGATAAATTCCAGATACATTTTTAAGTGAATACTTAACAAAATTTTCCTGCAGAAATTGAATGGTGATTGCTCAGGTTATTGAATTCTTTTTATAAGGCCTCAGATATTATTTACATGCCTCATCCCTTTAATGCAGTTTTTATAAACTCGCTGTCCATGAAAGGTGACAAAAAACCTTGTAACAGTACTTCACTGTGTATTTAAAGTTGGTGCCTCTCATGGTAATCCTCTGAGCATTTTCTGTCTCCCAGCCACATCTAGGAGATTGAGTATATTGTAGCTTCCATATGTAGAAGCCTTTGTCCAGCAAGTAATCTAATTCTAAAGTAAGTTACATAATATGTACTTCCACTTATTAGGGACAGGCCTGACAATAAATTTAATTTTACATGGATATCAATCAGTATTTTATATCATGGTAATAAAAACACACTTTATTTGATGTAGCCTAGACTAAAAGTTTGACAGTGTGCATGTACAATTTTAGATATTTTGCTATACAGAGCTTTCAGTTATCAACATGTCCTGTTCTGCATTGCTGCTCTCTGGTCTGTTTAATTGAATATCCTAAGTAAAAAGTGATCAAAATTCATTCAAGAATGGACAGAATGACAAACTTAATTTACTTCAATGCAACATATTTGTTAAAGTAGAGTTTGCTTTTCATTTTTGAAAGATAATATCAAGTACATCTTCCTGAAGAAAAAGACCACCATCTCTAATATATGACAGCAGTATACTACAAGAGACTACAGTTACATTAATTTAATTCCTACATTCTTTTTTTGCCCACTGTGATTTTACAAAATTCTTTATGAGTTGCAAAGATTTAAATTCCTTAGTCCAAGAAGGCTTCCCAGAAGTATCTTTGGGCAGTACAGCCATAATATGAATCACTTAATAGTTACATCCTTTATAGATCTTAGATACTTCAATATGTAAAATGAAATACAAAACATATTCACATATGGTGTTGAATTTTGGCCTTACGAAGCAAATACCTATTGAGAACACGGTAAATACATGGATGCTGAAAAAGACAGCAAACATCTCAATATAGTATAATTGTTCTATTCCATAGAACAAGCTGGATACATTCGGGCTACAGTTCTTTTCCCCTTTTTAACAGGGCCTGAATTTTCTATCAAGGTTGAGGAAATTTTAGTTTTCCTGGTACGTTTCCTGACCAAACTCCTGTGAAGCAGTAAACGCTATGGCAGCTCATACTTTTTTGTATCTCTGACATCTAAGTTTTCTGTGCTCACTCTGAGGTAGCTATCAAGATCTATTTTCAAGATAAATTATTTAATTTCCTTCCCTAAAACTGTTTTCCAGGCAAGATACACTAGCTGCTTTGAGAAGGGTTTTGATTTTTTTCTTCCCAGAGAGTTTTAACTTCAACAGATCAGCCCCTGACATCTCAGGTTAAGCTATGTCAGCATAATCACTGATACTACAGGGTTAGCAGGAAGCAAAATGAGCACTGTGAACGTTTCAGGTCAAATATTAATCTGACAGTAGCATGTCTGGAAAGTTTCATCTTCAGCATTCCAGTGACTCTTAAATCCTTCCTACCTGCTGGGATGGCACTGATTCCAAAATTATAAGGAAATTTACAATTTAAAATTTGCATTTAAAAGTTTATTTGAAGAAGAGATGTTATTTGCTTCTTGCAACTCAGCATACTTATTAGTAAGCAAGGGCTGGAAACTCAGTGTTGTATAATTTTTTAACTGTTTCTTAGTTTCTTTCCCTGCTTCAAAGAAAAGCTAGGTCTCAGATGCAAACTTCTAAAATCAGTAAAAGATACTATCTTTCTGTTCTGTGTCTGGAAATGGATAAACTCATTTAATCTAAGTACATAGCATTTTTCTACATTAAGGTAAAAGAATGCAACATTAGCTGTACTGTTCCAAAAAGCAGTTCCTCTTTATTATAAACTCAGGCAGAATTAATACTGTCCTGCACAACAGATGCATTATTTCAAAGTAGCAAAATATTTCTTCCTTGGAAAACTTTGCATGCAAAGGATACTTTAAGAATTTTACCTGTCTTATTTCGAGGTAGTAGTAGTAATAGGAGGACGAATAACAATAATAACAACAACAAAAATAAGTTATTGCTTCAGCACAAAAAGATAGGGATGATTAGCTTACAAAGCTGAAATATGCTACAGAAAGTGGGGAAGATAATTTTCCTGGAACACAGAAATCCAGAACAGATGGAGCACTGGTGAATGCAGTAGCAACCATTTCAATAATGGTTGAAAAATGGATCAGCTACCAACTAGTTCCTACAAGCATAATGGAATATGTCTCATAATATTCCTATGCTTCATATTCACGGGTCTATAGGCAGTCCTGAGTATATATCTTTCAGTTCATTTTCTGTATTATCTTACCATCTTGAAAGAACACAGAAAAAGTATATCTCCAGAAGGTCATCCATGTTAGCTTCTAAAAACTGTGAAATCATGTCTCAGAAAGTCTCAGCTAATTTGACATAATTGCAAAATTCAATTTACAATTATTATTTCATTTAGTCTGAAATCTTTGAAATTCTACAGCTTTTCTGTACACATATCCTCAACTGTTCTTCATAATTCCCAAACCCTTTCATTTATTTGTAACTACATAGTATAACCTGAGGATACATGAATTATTAATCATCACATAATATGCTATTATTGACAAAAGAACTATTCTGATCTGCTACACTCACTTTATGTTAATGTAGCTGTACATGTAGATAAACCTGGACTGACTGAAATAAGAGAAGGGATTGGTTAAAATTTTGGAATTAAATGAGATTTATAGCAGTTTCTCAAAGTCCTATTCTGTGTCTAATTTTATTAATTTTATATAAAATTAATTTCTGTGCATGTCTAATAGACTAATTGGGCCTACCTATAAAAACCACACTGGACTAGGTGATTCTTTGTGACTGAGCAAGGGGGAAATTTGGGTCACATCAGCAAACTCTATTATTTAAGGCACCTCCAGCACTGAGGGCACATTGGTTACCTGAATTGCCTCAATCGTATGAGTAAAGACCCGGAGTCAGATTTTGATGATTCTTGTGCGTCCTGTCCAGCTCTGGATATTCTGTGAGTTATTGTCCATCCATCACTCCTGTCATTTCTGTCAGTCACCTCAGAAAGCCCAGAGAAGAGCAAGCAAGGGGATGTAATTTTATCATCAAAAGTTACATTCTAAATAGAATTCTTCTATAAAATAAGTTTTCATCAACTTGAAATAGCAGAAGGCAAGAAAGACCTGAATATCATAATTCAGTCAAATAGCATCATGTGACTATAAGCAGGCAAAAATAATCCTAACATGCTTCAGGCAAAGTGATAGAAATAGAGACGTGTTGATGCCATTATATAAAGTGCTAGAAAATTCTCCTCTGAAATACTGGATCCAGTCCATGTTCAAAAACTGTGAATTTAAACTAGAACAAACTTGGAGAATAACCTCCATATAGCTCTGTAAAATAAAAGTAGAGTTAATATATATGAAAAATCATAAATATCTGTAAGCACATATGGTGAAAACCATCAGGGAGAAAAAAGAGCTATTAAGCTAATAGATACTGTTGGCACAGTAGTAAAAAGGTGTAAAATAGTCATGAATACTTTTAAACTGGAAGTTAGGAGATTTCTAATACCAGGAACAGCTTTCAAGCAGAAACAGGAGGGTGAGAAATCTTAGCCAATTTTATAATGAGTCTTGCAGCATTTATAAACAGGTTTCAGTTGCCTATAACAACAGGAAGCAGGGCTTTATGATCCAGTAAGTTTTTCCAGCCTTATGCCCAAAGACACAGAAGGCACTGGCAAAAGAAATTCTGCTTGTTCATCTAAGAGGAAATTTTCACAAGATTTTTATAAGTATGAACACTTATGTTTACTTTTAGTATATTAAATGAATGCATTCATTGGCCACCATTATTGTGAAAATCTGAAATAATACTTTAGTATTATTTTTAATTGTAACAGTAAAATTATTGGTTTTTATTTATAGTTGAAATGTAGAGTGTTGGATGTTAGTGCACTGATATGTTCCTTCTTATTCATATACGTATTCATAATAATACAAAAGAGAAGGGAGAGATGTTTAGGTTGGTTTTGTTTGCTTGCTTTTTGGGGTTTTTTCATGTTTCTATTTGTTGAAACACAGTTTAATTTGCTGTATGATAATGTTCCATCTTTTTTTCTGAGAAAAGTAGTACTCTATTCCCTTAAAGTAGAATAGGCTACACTGTAAGTATTAAACATTTACAGTGTGTCATGTAATTGATTTGTTTGAGATAATTTTTGTCAACATTGCTTGCTTATCTTTAATGATGAATTAGGTTAATTAATAAAAATTAGTAAAATTGGGAGAATCATCTACTGCTTGATACTACAGAAGCCATTTTAACATTACCTTTTAACAAACAGTCTCTTCAGTAAAACATGAGTAAAAGTTCTTTCATAGCTACTGTCAGACAGTATGTTTTCCAGGTCTTATTATATATATTAAGAGTAATAGCCATGAAGTGTTATTAATTATTTCAATATCAACTAAAATAATATAATAACAACAAAACGGCAATCAGTCATTATTAGCACAGTCCCTTTCATATCACTGCGTCCTACTCTGATTTTCTTTCCAGTTATCCTTTGTGTTTCCTCAAGTATGTTCGAAGTTCAGTCTTATATGTGTAGTTGGCTTGAGGTTACAGAAACTTAATGGTGAACAAGCCAAAGTCAGTGAAAGGAACATGAATTTCATTTATATTCACCTCATTGAAGACAAGGTCCTAAACAAGTAGCAAAATTGTTTTAGTGGTGATATAGAAGACTGGGCTATCAGTATGACTGGAGATGGTAGATGGCACTAACTAAAATAAGGAATTTAGTAAGCAGTGTGCTTACTGCTGTGTTTGAGCAGGAAAACAGCATAAGCAACACCTGCTTTCTCAGATAAGACCTATCATCCTTTCTCTGAAAGAATAAAGTGTACTGAAGATTTAAAAGCTGTGGAAAAAGCAAAAAGATAATAGGTTACTTGGCCCAAATCCCAGATTAAGTAAACCACTGTCCCTAGAAGAGAACCCTGAATTCCCAGCTCTCAAAGTACCACGTCGGCCACTGGGAAATATCATTTGTTCAGGGCTGATTTAAAGGAAAGTAAATAAGAAAAATAACCCAAGATCCCAAATTCCAGAAAGAAAAGCTTTATTTTGTCTTCTGTGTCTGAGGAAGTGTGTGCTGATTTTTTTGTGTGTTTCAGGTCTAACTTTAGTTCTTATGCATGGAATGTTAGAATACTTTACTGCTGTTTGATTTTTACTGAATAAAAAAGTGCTCCCTGTTGCAAAAAGATGAGTATTTTTTCCATTACAGAATACCAAATTGCTTTCTACTGGTGTGCTAAAGTATACAAAAAGCTGCAAGCCATCGTTAAGAGTGTGTACAGATGTGTACTACTCAAACAGGTATGCCCATAAAAAAGGTTGCCATACACTAACTTGCATCCAGCTGGTCATTAGTGCATCTTTTGCAGAATTTATTGCCCCTACTTTAATTTGCTTTCAGAGATGTTCACATGAGCACTTTTTATCTTCTAAAGTAAGGGCCGGTGAGCTGAAATATTTTGGCTAATGGATCTTGGCAGATTCAGCTCATTAGGACTGAGGCAGAACCAGCACCATACACATATGAGCAGTGACTGTATCCAGATCAGAATGAAATAATCTGGTTGTTGTTCCCATGGGGTACATTTAAACAACGCATTGTCACAGAGGTGACAATTCACTAAATATGAATGACAAATTTAGAAATTACAGATAGGACGAAGCCTGGAAGAGACCTTAACAGGCCATCTCATCCTTTCATGTGCCCACAGAGAAGAACAGATATTTCTGTCTTTCCTGTTCTTGTCCAACTTGTTTTTCAATAAATTCCAGTGATGGAAACTTCACAACCTGCCCAGGCAATGCATTCCAGTGATGCACTAACCTTTCTGTTATGAGGTTTTTCCTGTCATCTGATCTAATCTCCCTTGTGCTAATTAGAAATCCTTGTTGCAATCACAGTACGTTTTTCAGTTGGTCCCTCTTGAACTGTACACAAAAATCAGAAATCAGTGCTCCAGCTAACATCTTATTAGTGCCAAATACAGCAACTATTTCAGCTGAATTAGAGATAATACTCCTATTTACTTTTTTCAGAAAAACATAACATTTTGACTCTTGTCCAGCTTGTTAACCACTGTAGCTCTTAGATCTTTTCATTTAGCCAGACATTTTTCAGTTTGTACTTACAGAGAATAATTTTGTTTGTCTCCTTTTATAACTATTTTCTCTGTGTAGATTTTGAAAAACCATGATCAGCTAGACCTAATGAGCCAGTGACTGGACAGGTAACCTCCTTAAAACCCTTTTATCTTGAAAAATCCTAGATTCTCTTGCTTTCTGAGATAATTTTGAGCTCGGATTCTATTCTCTGTAAAGTCAAAGGTTTTGTATTTTATGTCATTTGCAACTTTAATAAAATTATGATAGAAATATGATATCCTTACCTTTTGATTGTCACAAAATCTTTGCATTGTTTCTAATACAGGACAAATCCTGAATATATTCTATGAACAACTGCTAAAACACTGTGTGATAACTGTAATGTAATATAATAGAAATGTCACCATTTTCCCCATTCATTACAAGTTAGACATAAGTGTAAGAAGTCTGAAAACCTCTCAATGACACCGTACGTTCAGCAGTGGCTTCTTCAGGATATATCTGTTCTCTCCTCAGAACTTTACCCTCTTACAGAAGATCTAACTGAAATGCCACCTGATTCCAATCCTTTCACCTTCCTTCCCAGAGGTATATGATTTCTTATCTATTCAGTATTATCCCTAGTAGTGGCACTAACATGAGTTCCTGCATGGATGAACATTATCAAGAAGCCAGTGGAGCAGATGAGTCTCAGCAAGTCTTGTACCATCTTGGATTAAGAGTTCTGGCAGGGTATACAGCTCATGGATTGTCAAGACCACTACTCACATGGATCACTTCAACTCTCTCAGGACTCAGTTACTAAATAATTCTGTCTTTCTTTTCCTCTTTAGACTTCTGCACTCCATCTCATGGCCTCTTACTTCTTTACTGCTGGAACCATTCATCACTCACTCTCAAGACAGCATGATGGTACTATGGGGGTAGACTCTACCTTAAATAGAGAACATCGGACCCTAAAGGGCAACCAGCCGTAGTCAGCTTCAAAAACTCCTTTCTTCTTTTCTTTCCCATCCCCTGTAGCTTCCTGTGGGACCATGTTTCTTCTAATTAGAACTGACAGTCAGTGATTGCAATTATATCCATTCAGACTTGTGTATTCCACCTCCTGTTCGCTAAATCTCCTCGTGGAAACAATAAATAGAGACTAGCAACTTTAAACAGCAGCCTACTTTTTCATGACTCAGCTGCTATGGATTCATGCAAGTTCCTAGGCTTCACACAAAAATGATGGCCTTGGTCCTGAAAGTGGATCATTTCTTTGCTCCATGTACTCCAGCAGCAGAGTTCTGGCAAAAAGGAAGCAATTTCAGAGAGTAAAGATATCTCCCTTTTGACTGGGAGACAAAGAGCTGAAAATATGCCCCAAACTTTACTTCTTAAGAGCACTTACTTGACAGAAAAATGAATTAATGAATTTTTCCTCATCCAAAAGTCCATTTCTCCACTGGGAAAATGGTCTCTAAAAACCTAAGTAATTATTTCAATTCCAATATTTTTATTTGTGTAGGTATCAGAATAATAGAAGACAACTGAGCTGTCCATATGGATAGATATACAGTTGGTACAAAACAGAAATAGAGTCATGTACAGAAAAAGGGTGAGAGGAAAAAAGTTAATAGCTTTATTACTGGGCATAGATCTAGTCCCAAATTCTCACAGACAGATTATGAGACAAAACAACAGCTTTCTAACCACTGCTGAGGTGAAGCCTGTGATAGAGGACTGACAGAAGACAAAGGTATATCAAAATGACAGAACGGGCACCTCCTTGTACATATAATTTCTTTTCTAGAGGGATCAATGTCTGTCCAGGCAGCATGTAGCATTCAGGGAATGCTCTTTGTTTCTGTTTCTGCCATCATAAAGAGTCAAAACATGCCATTGAATGATCTCTAAGATATCAAAAAGGAAAATCTACTTCTGTCCTTACAGCACTCTCATTACCTAACTTAATCTGGAAAAGGTGATGTGATGGAACAATTATCTTCTTTTCTTTTCATTTTCTTTCCATTAGCTGAAATGACTTTACATATGACATGAGATTGTCTTCACTGAGGTTTGTTAAAGAAGTCAAATGTAAGAAGCAGAATTCCAAGATTATGAACTGCAAAAGTTGGAGATTTTAATCTTTTGGGAAATATATGAGTACCTGTTATTTCCGTGAAGTATAATTATGGAGATTTGGAGCCAAGTGCTCTCAAGAAAATTTGTAAAACTACTCTAAGTCTTAATAAAATCCCACTATTTGTGCATGCAGAAGAACCATGTGTTTATTTGCTAAGAAAAAAAAAAAAAAAAAAGGAAACTCTTGGCATTAGAAGGTTTTTAATTCTTGTTTTTCCTCTTTCCCTTACTAACCCCTGGGATCAGACAAACCTGTCTGTGTTTTTATCTAAGCTGAGTGACAGCATTGCAAGCCTAACCTCGTCAACATGGTGTAAATGGTTTGAATTAATTAATTTCCTCTGGAAATCTGTTGTATCCTGTATCCTGCTATAACCCCCTCCGAAGAAGGCCCAACGTGGAAGTATCAGTTGGCACCATAAGCACAGCCCAGTGACAACTTTGTTGTTAATGAAAAATGGTTACTGTTCCATGAGGAAACCCATTGATGTTAATATGGCCAGTGCTCTTGTGAGCTAACATCTGGTCTGTATTAGATGTTAATTCTAATTCTCAGTCAATATTTTTGGCCACTGCTACTGTTGGTAATTTATTGATATTACCTGGGTGTTCTCCAAAGCTGTTTTGGTGTATGTAAAGCACACTTATTTTGTAATAGTTCATTAGTATTACTTCAACTTATTTTGTCATGTTGGTTGGGTTTGTAAAAACACACACCATTAATATCTACATTCTTGTTTAATCTTAATTTGATTCTCTTAAATGTTCCCACTTGAAGAACACCATCACTTCATATGTGCTCTTTGCTCAAGTCTGCAGAAGTACAGACGTACATAGAAAGAAGACTTCCTCACCCCCCAAACAACATTATAAAACTAAGTCTTAGCAATCCACATCAGAGGAGTAAGGGGTTTAGAGAGAGGAAAAAATATCCACACTGTTGAAATTTAAGTACTTGCCTGCAATGCCTGTATTTGGAAGTTCCACTAACAGCTGATTGTTGACTTGCTGATTGGCTGTCTCCTCCCTTCCCTGATACATTTTGTTTCTAAAATAATTAAATCCATTTTATACTTATTAGATAGTATAGAAGGAGCTGCCGTCTACCAGACATCTGTAATTAAAACTATGTATATCTATGCTGGTGATATTACAAATGATAAAAACTTAATAAGTATATTCTGCCAGTTCAAGCAGTAGAGAACTTGACTGATAAAACAGAAGAATTGAACTGCTCGAATAAAAAGGTGTCAGTGGGAAAAGCCTGTTAGAGCAAATGGGACAGTTTGATAGATAGAGCAACAAGGGAAGACAGAACTCACGTTAGCAGCAATTAGGCTAGAACAATTTTCCATCTAGACTAATAGATTTGAGTGGACAAAGAAGAGAAAGGAAGGCAAAAGAGCTCATGAACCCAGACCAGTGAAAGCAGAGAACAGCAGCAAGAGTCAAGGAGTGATGGGACAGAGAAAATTAAGAGTGAACAAGGAGTTAAAAAAGAAGTTAGGTGAGAGGCAAGATAAGAAACTAGACTATGAGTGGAGGAAGGAATAGGGCCTGGCCTGAATCCCAGGTGACACCAGGAATCAGGTGAGAAAAGACTTGCAGACTGGATTGAGGGTAAGTGGAGTCTCCATGAATAGAAGGCAAAAATCAACATACTCTGACTCTTTAAGAATGGCTGAAATAAAGGTATATAGAAAAGATGAACTGGGGAGAATTAATTCATACTGATGCCACTGAGAAGAGGGTAAATAATCTCAGTAAGAAGCCTTAATTATCTATTTCCTAATTTCGGAGGGTATTATTTTCATCTTTAATATTTTAACGGAGGGGAGGGGGAGGTGGTGTGGTATGCACTGCAAATATAATTCATTAGAAGGGAGGACTGTGGTTTGAAACACATTGTTAAGCAATGAGGAGATCTTGAACATCCTCTTTTATAAAGAATCCTTGGTTGCTATGGAGGCAGTTTCAAAAGTCCTTTGTTAGAATATGTGTTTTCTGCTAATAATAAAGAAAAAGAAAAAGAGGTCACACATTTTTGGCTCGAAGATGATAACCCAAAAATTAAAAAAAAAAATAAATCACTGAACGGATGGAGAATTAGAAAGTCAGGCAAAAGCATTCTGCCCCTAGGGAAAAGATAGTCTGTAACTAATGAAAGAGGAGACAGGTAGGAAACAAAGAGCTTACATTTTAAGAAGAGTTTCCACTTGTTACTGGTTATCTATTTGCAGAATGAGAACAAAATTCATAGGGAATGGAAGGGCATGCCTGCTCTTGCAGTTAGACAATCAGACCTGGGCAAACCAAGGACAAACTGAAAGCTTCAGAAAAATCCATCTATCTGTTCCAGCAGGCGTCTTTCTCACACTGCTCAGAAAGGTATCTGAGCAGTTTTCAAGCAAAAAGAAATAGATGATTCATCCAGGGTTTTTCTCTTTTCTTACTCCTCAGTAGCAAGTGACTGTGTTTAGCATTAGTCTACAGTTCAGGCACTTGTGGCTTAAAGAAAAGGAGAGTGGAAGGTGTGGGCTTACTTTTTAATTTTTTTTAATGAGTTAGAAACCCCTGGTTGTGTGTCAACAGTGAGAAATCTGCCTTGGCAGTTGTATGCTGGAGAAGCAGCGTTGCTTCTGAGCAGCATGACTATCATAGAAGACCCTGCACAGCTGGCATGGAGCTGGAGAGTCTGTTGCTGAAGACCAGAGGTGCTGGAACAGGGATGCTATAGGCATATCCTCCAGGCCAACGAGACCAATTTAAACCCCCTGTACCCTCTTTAGTGCTAGAGCCCCATTGTGTGTTTGCATCTGAGGCTCAGGAGGAGGACAACATACTGCTGCAAAAGGGGCCCATGTGGGTGGATTGGGGCTGGAAAGCATATGTGAAAAGCAGATGTGGTGTGTGTTCCTGAGCAGAGCAGCGTGTGACAGCAGGGGCTTGGGAAAGAAGTCTCAGTAATGACTGTGTTAAGATATTTTAATAAAGAAGTTACCTAGTGTAAATAAATCCACATGCTTTGTAATCCATAGTCCCACTCTGCTTCAGCATCTGGCAACGTGGGGATTTAGCAGTGATAGAATTAATGGTATAGCTTCCTATTATATTTAATGGGGGGTGGAAAACAATTAATGACTTCTTTTAAATGACAGTTTCAAGAATAGTCTTCATTAAGGAAGGAGATTATGTTTGCTAAAAGCCAATTAGAATTACACTAAACAACAAGAACAACTTGAAACAAGGATCTACAGGCACGAGTTTTTTCTTTGTGTATGTAGTATAACTAGGAAGTCTTAAAACTTGTGATAGAAGTGACTTGGGGAAGAAGAGAAACATTTTGACAAGATCTTGTTTCTAATGTTAAAATTACCCATTTTATCAGACTTTTATTTACTTTTTGGCATTCTTTTTCTACCTTCTTAATTCCCTTTTCCACCAGAAAGGAGTGACTTGGTCAAAAAAAGAAAGAATGAGGATAATTATGGAACAGGTGTTGGGTTATTGTTTGTTTGATGCATTGATTGTTTTTTGGCTAGAAAATACTGACAGAAAGTGTTCTTAATTTGCTTGCTTTATTAGTGAACATTTCCAGGAGAAATAAATAACCAGCTATGTCTTCCTTCTTTATGAACATACTAGGTCAAGTAACTTGTGTAGAGTTCCTGTTTGCCTCTAGTTCTAACCCCATAAAATCATAGAATGATAGCATCATAGAATGTTAAGGGGTTAGAATGGGCTTTAAAGATCAGCTGAACTTTTATTTCAAGAAAACAAGGCACAGCTTCTAGGTGAGCACTGTCAAGCTATTCCTTCATTTTTTAAAGTATATGGTTCTTTAAAACACTAACTGAAGAGACCACTGGAGAGAAAACTGGAAATTATCCCTTTTACTCATTAGGAGTCTGATTATGCATATTCAACTATTCTCTTTTCCCCTGACTTTTTTTTTTTTTTTTTTTTTTTTTTTTTTTTTTTTACCACCAATTATTCTTTTTTTTTTGCTTTGGAATAGCACCCAGTACTACTTATCATTTTCTTAAGGTTGTCCATATCTTAGGTTATGTGGGATGCCACTGAGAAGGTTTTGAAAGCAAGCAAGTTCATAACAGGAATGATAGTTGCAGTAGTACTTTAGCACAATCAAAAAATCCTGTGACCCTACGTCACAAGGAATGTGACAATGCTGAAGGTATTTAAATAATGTTGTCCAGAAAGCAGTTTATTTTTTTGTAGCTGCCTGAATGCCCTTTTTGATAAAAGTGTTCTGCAATTTTCAGTAAGTCTGTTCTCAATTTCACACATCTCTCACTTTCCTGAGGGGAAAAATTATCTACAAAGTTTAAAAAAAAAAAAAAAGAACATTCATAGCTTGCTAATCATCACTATAATAACCATGTGTGTTCTGGGGAATTACAGTTGCCGAAGGGGCACAAAGTTGCTCAGCTATTTCCTACTGGTTTTGTCCCTTCAGGAAAAGGAGTGTCAGGACTTTCCTTTTCACACTGGCCGGTTTGTAGGAGGGTAGGGTTAGGAAAATGATAAAAGGGAGTGAAAAGTTACCTTGTTTTCATAGCTTTGCTGCCAGCAGCTAGCCCTGGGGGAAACAGGTTATTGGTAGAGCTTTGCCATGGAAGAGATCCTTGTATTTAAAGAATTGTGCTTGTTCTTCATTGAGCCAGGTACCCCAGAGGCTTTAGCTGCACAAAACAAATGTGCTACATGCCGCTACAAATTTTTACATTCATGCTAGCTTGAACTTCCCCAGGAAAAAATGCAGTCCTACAAGATTTCTAAGATAAATTATTTCTGTCCCACTATACACAGCAAGGAATGGAGGGCAGGCTCCTCTGTGCTCCCAGAGCATAGGTGCCGGGTGCCAGAGCACCACCAGCAGAGGCAGCAGGATGGTGGTGCCAAAGGCTCAGTGCAGATCTCCCACACTCAGTGTAAACTGGTGTGGACCAGAGGGCCCAAGGGCACCCAGGACCAGCTGCCAGATAAATCCAAGCAGCATAGACTCCTTAATGGACATTGCCCTGTTGGGAGATTTTTGTGGCAGAATGTCACCATATCCCTCCCTGCCCCAACAATTCCCCTTCACTCACCTGATACACATACACAAACCCTTTTTCCAAGCAATCTGCATAGCAGGAAAGCATCTGTCTTTGGGCTGACTCCTCAAACGAAACCTGGGCTATTTGGTGTTTTGCTGTATGCACAGGAGTCTGAATCAGGTTGTCTCTTTGTCACTTTATTCATACTCTCCTATTTCTGTACTTTTGGATTCTACTGATCTCCTAATTTGACTTCAGAGATAGTGATGAGGAGAGAGATACTTATACCTTCTCCTAAGATGCAGAAAATTGGCCAGAGTGAGACAGATTTCTCTGGTGCCCTTAGAACATTGCATTCTCTTCAGTGGTTTAGTTGTATTGGAAAATTTTTGCAACTTGCTTATGCATTCAGATTACCAGATTTGTCTGGGTATTTGAATCCCTGAACCATATTAGCAAGGATATTTAGTGGTCATGTTTCACCTCTTTGTGGCATGGGTCATGGTTTCCTGACTAGGATCATGTAGAGGTTTTAATGAGCCCCAGCACCTTCTCAGGCAGTGGCAGTTTCCACTGAGTCTACAATTTCTGTGCCACTTCGTCACTGCAGCTTTTGGCCTTACACTACAGATCTTCAGCAACTGCCATACAGTGCTGGAGATGGGGTTGCAGAGACATGTAAAATAAGTTCTTCCTAACTAAGCCATCTCATGCATAGTTTCCTTTAGTTCATAGAATCATAGAACGGTTTGCGTTGTAGGGGACCTTAAAGATCATGTAGTTCCAATCCCCATGCCACGGGCATGGCTGTTAAGGTCTGGCCTTGCTGACAGAGATGGTCCCTTCCCATTCTAGTGTAATAAAAGTAGCAAAATAGGGCCAAAATTTGAGATATTAGTGATACCCTTTAAGTGTTGTGATACAGTCACAGTTTTGCGCTACACAGAGAAACAGATCATACATTATTAATGTCATTTAAGATATCTTTCCCCCCAACAGAATTCATATCACCTGTGACCAGAGTTGCCCTGAAATCACTATTCCCTTGTTCATCACTGATGACAGATGAAGCAAAAAGTGATCATGCTCTTAATTTAGTCGTCTCTGTAAGGTTCTTGAATCCAGAAGCATCTTTCTGCATACTGCTTCTGCCAGGCCTTTAATGAACAGCCTTTCCCTTCTTCTAAGAAGTTGACAAATGCATCAACGTCACGTCTATCCCTGCTAGGCAGAATCAAGCCATATTCCACAAACACAGTTGCTGGAGTAATACTAAAATATCTATTTCTTTTTATGTGAACAGATTTATCTAAAGAGAATCAAAAGACACTTTCTAGAGGGAAAAAACAAGTCATCATATTTGCTCCTTCTGTGCTTCTGGTTCATATGCACAAGTGTATTTTCCTATAACATTTTTACTGTTATGGCCTAGGGAGAAGTGTTAGCAGAATCCAAATATTTAGATGTTTATTATTCTTTGCACATGTATTTTCCATTAGCATCAATGTAATTTAAACATTTGCATAGGTAAATAAAAGCAAATAGTTAATGACCTAAGTGAGAGGGAAACATAAGGCCCCAGAAAACCAGTTAGTTGTAGAGGGGAGGAAAATTATTTTCCTGAATTAATTATACCTAATACTAAAATACTTGTTGGGCTTATATCATCTCTGTCTGCCTTCTGCAGGAAAGGCATTGTATCTATGCTTGTGTCTCATTCATTGTATATAATCTACTCTTGGAGACCTTTAGTGACAGCGAATCAAATGCCTTCAGAGCCTTATCATTGGCAACTAAATACCATGACTGTCAAGAAATGTTTTCCTGGTGTTTTACCAGAAAAAGAACTGCTCCCTCCGCTCAGAAAACACATGGGAAGTTGTTTGTGCTTAACTGTGACAGAGAAAGCAAAGAGGTAGTATTAAGTAATCATAAGATATCTCTAACTGGAAAGGAGCCATAAGGATCATCAAGACACTCCCAGAAGAAGAAGTACTTCCTTGCAGGTCAGCCTATTTCAGAGTGGCCACAGTGAGGAACTCCAGAGCATTATAGCTCCAGAAAACACAGCTCTGCTTTAATTTATGCTATAATTTATATGAAAATCCAAAGTAAAAAATCAATCTCACAACAAAAGAACAAATATTGTAAAGTTCATTGTCCCTAAAAAGTCCATATAAGCCAAGAAACACTGTGGATAAGTACTGAGCCATAGTGAGTTCACTGTTCCACTGTGTTGGTGCAAGCAGTGGAACAATCAAGTGTGAGATACCTAAAGTTCAGAGATATGTTCAGGTCACTTCCATAGACAGAAAATTGGGCGGCAGAAAACTGTATGACAGAACTGCACAGCAGTACTTATTACTCCCATGTCTATCCTTCTAATATTTCACATGGTGACCCCTGGTGCCTTATTTAAAAGAGAGGCAAGTAGACACATGAAAACCTGAAGCACTGCAGCTGCTGGTGCCCACACCTCCCCAGCATTCTATCAGTGATGTTATCAGTGCAACCAAGCAGATAATGGGCATTAATACACGGCTTTAGGAAACCGGATGCTTCGATACAGATGATAGACTCTCAAGTGACCATGGTGTCATGGTTTTAAACCCAGATGGAGATTAAGCGCCACACCCCTTTTCTTCCTCCCTGCCCCTGCTCCCAGTGGAATGGGGAAGAGAATCAAAGGAAAACTTGTATGTTGAAGTAAGAACAGTTTAATAACTGAAAAGAAAATGAAATACAATTATAATTGTAAATGATAATGATAGGGAAAAAACAAGTGATGGACAATGCAATTGCTCATCATTCTCTGAGCGATGGAAGATGTCCCCCTTCCTGAACCCAGATCAGCCCTCCTTCTGGGTAACTCCCCACAGTTTATATAATAGTCATGACACTCTGTGATGTGGAATATTCCTTTCGTCAGTCTGGGTGACCTGTCCCAGCTATGCTCCATCCTAGTTTCTTTTGCTGACCTCCTCACTGGCACAGCATAAGATAAAAAAAAATACAAAACAAGCAAAAAAAACCAAACCAAAAAAAACAACTCCTTGACTTAAACACAACTTAGTAAAAAAATAAAACATCAGTGTGTTATCAATACTCTCATTTCAAATTCAAAACACAATACTGTAACATTTACTGAGAAGAAATTAACTCTACCCTAGCTGAAATCAGGACACTGTGGAAAAGATTCTGCTTCTCACAGAACATCTGAAAATATTTGTTTGTCTATTAATTATGAATGCCTTTCAGAGCAATGAACTATTCTGCCTGGGAGTAGGCATATTCAAAAAGTAGAGGGAGAGGAGGTGCATAAATCATTACCTCCACCTTTGGTCAAGGTTGTTTCTTCTAGACAGAATTCTTTCTTTGTTTCAAAAACGATCATTCAGGAATATATTTTGAGCTATGGTAAAAGCCAAGACAAGTTTTCCATACTGTAAATTTAGCTAAGCTCATACTATCTCGCAATTTTAACACATTGTCCAACCAGTCTATTTTTCCTGTTTCATTAAATGATCAGTAAAAAGTTAAGGGAGCTTATAGGAAATAAGTAACTGACTAATTTCTGGAACATCTGCTGACCTATATACTCAGAAGAATAAGAGAACTTTGATGTTAGTGTAGGAACAGAGCAGTGTATTTGCCTCTCTAAGCTCAAAAGGACAGATAAAGTTGTGGAAGAGCCTTGGTGGAATAAGACCATTAGAGATATTCATGATGTGATAGTGACACTTTTATTAAAGGGTGAAAAGTAATGCTTTACTTTGGAAATATAATTTTCCATTATATTTTAACAGCTATATCTCTGGTATGATCATTATCCTTTATTCACTTCTTAAATTCATTCTTATTTTTCCACAATGGAACCTATTGAGGTTTCCATAGTATATTTCTAAATTGTTCTTGGAGGATTGAATCAGAATACAGTCATTCAGAACAAATGAGAACTGATAATTAAAAAGAAATACTTCAGAAATTACAAGGTGGTTCGATTAAAGAATAAAGAGAACCAGTTGTGATTGATCCATTCAAAGTCAAAGTTTATTTTTACAAACTGGATTTGATTTCTCTCTAGTTGGGAATTGGCAAACAATCTCAAGGTCGCAAGCAGCAGATAAAGAATTTGAATAATGAATTACTTGCATTCAACCTCCCTTTCAAAGGAGAGGTGATGTTAATGTAACAATTTTGCATCAGTGATTCCACTAAGGTTTCATCAACTTTTTTTTTTTTTTCTGGGATCTAGGGTTATTTTTTTATTTCCAGTGGATAATTTTATTGCCTATCAGTTAGACTCTCTTCATAAATGCATGCAGTGAAGCAACTAAAAATATCACAAAGATGGAAGCATGAAAAGGCAAAATAAAACAAATGTCCTTGCTAGTTCTACACTTAGACAACAGTTACAAGAAAGATGAATGGACATAGGCAGGCTGCTGTCAGAAAGCCTGGAGTATCGTAAAGCCTGGAGTACTGATTATCTCATTAATGATCCTACAGTTTCATGGAGTTTTTGTTCACAGATGATTTCAGGTACTGGTTTCTCAGCTAAAGAATAATTTGAATAAAAGTAATTCAAAATCATACAAACTAGGCACTACATCATCTCATTTGCTGAATTAAGGCCATAGGTTTAGATTCTTTCTCTTCTTTATATGACAACTGATAACCCAGTTTATATGACAACCCAGTTTTTCTGTAACAAAAATGTGATTATAGTATTCAGGTCAGAAGAAGTGCAAAAGCCAGATTCTTCCTGGTCTGATAATTTTTAAATTTATAATTTCCACCTCAATAGGCAGTTTCCTTCTTGAAATAAACAGTTCTTCTAACACTTTATTGGGTAGCAAAAATATTCTCCAACTTTCTTTGTGAAGATAGGCCATTGTCTAGGAAAGAAGGTAAGTTTAGCAGGTGGTGGGGTTTTTTGCCTTAGCAAAGTAAAAAAAATTCTTGAAATGAACGTATTTAGTAATGATGCAACAACATTGCTATGATAGATGTCAGAAAAAGAGAAAATACCTAATAAAAAATTCCCAGTTTTGTGTTATCGCTTTCTCTCCTGCAAAGAACATTCTACTTTTAAGTCTTCTACTTATTAGCAGTAATTACCCCCCTGTATATTAATGCAGGAGGATAAAGTTAAATATATTTTCCTGCTTCCTGATATTTGTGAGATCATGAATGCTAAACCTTTAAAAGAATTGTCCATAACTGGCCTACAGGCCTGTACATGTAAAGGGATTTTCAGTAATATAATTATGTGGGAGTTGTAGCATTTATGCTTGTCTAGTCAATAAAAGCTGGCTTTTATACATCTTTAACAGCCAGTGTTTCTTTTTAAAGTCTGTCTCTTCTTTCATCAGAGAAGGAACATGAGATAAAGTGATCAAACACAATCTTCAGAAGCAGTTTTTGCAGGATGATTTGTCAAGTACAATGAATGGAATATTTCATTCCATTAAGTGAAAGGAATCTTAATTGATACTTGAGAGTAATTCCTTTGAGAAGAGGAGGCTTTCACAAAGTTATTCTACTCTCTCCTGAATATGATTCAGTTCAGTGATGCTAAATACCTGAATATAAACTAAGCTGTATTTTCTGCTAGGTCTGAGAGAGTAATCATTTCTGCACTTTGGTAAGTGTATTTCAAAACAGAAACACAAAGAAAGCAACAGCTTATAGAAGAATATGTAGAAAATGTTGGACTTCTGGTCTATCTGCCTCCAGCCTCCTACCATGCTTCCAAGTCCTTGCTATATAGAACATGATAACTCACATATTTCATAGCATTTTGTTCTTCAGATCTTTCCTCTTAAGGGAGCTGGGTTTTAGGTCAGTATCTATAGCAGGATGAAGGAAAATTCTCTTTATTTTAAAATTCATTTTCTTCTCATAGTAAAGCTGACACTGCTAAGTTATTTTAAATCAAAGAAATTAAAAAATGCAGGACTTTAAAAGATGCAAAGAGACCACTTAGTTCATCTTGTTTCCCAGGAAGCAAAAGAATATTTATACAATAGAGATGAAAATGATTGAAAAACCTTGCTGATTATCCCAAAATCTTTCTCACAGCAGAAGTCAACTTTGTTTCTCTTACTAATTTCTTAGCATCAAGAGCTGAGTTAGCCATCTGTCCCTTTCTCTGGGGTCACTGCCATCCTTGGCAAGATTTCAAAACACTTGCCAAAGTTTTTCCTATTTCTTCCCTCATTGCTTCCTCTTCACACTCAAAGACGTAATTTGTGTAGGCCTGGCGGAGCTCTGTCCACTTATAACGGTTATAATTGCCTTCCAACATTTTGCTGCCTCTGCCCTCAGGAAATTTCCTGTGGTCCTCTTTAGAATACAAAAGGTCTTGCAGCAAGTCGACCTGCTGATTATGGGTCTCATTTTCTATCTTACCCTCTGATCCTTGGCTCACACAAGCATTTTGAGAAGGGTTCCTGCAAAATTCTCCCTAGCCTTCTTCCTTACTTGTCTCCTGTTCTCAACAGTCTTTCTCATCCATAAAAAGTGTTTGAGGCATTTAGTGGAACATTTCTCCTGTTGACAGCTTCTTTTGTGCCTTTACACTGTATTATCACAATGACACCACAGGCAGATGAAGGGTGGCAATAGAATTGCTGAGCTTACTAAACACTATTTTCCTCATGCTATTAACACTACTATCTAGATTGATTCTTTAATGATAAAGAAAATAGAAAAAGAAACATTTTCAGAAATATAAACGTGCACTTGTATACCTAAGTCCCCCTGCCTATAATTTTTTTTCCCCCAGTATCTTTAGTTTCTGCTTTTAACATTCGATTGAACTAAACAGAACTGGTTTTAATCATCTTGAAAATAATTAAAACAAAAAAAACATAGCTAAAATAAGCTGAGCTGCTATGTTATATGAAATTAATGCTACTGCTCTACATTATGAAGCATCTTATAGATCATTAGATCCTCAAGCCTATTTCCAATATTATTTCCACTTCTCATTCACAGCTGCAGTGTAGCAGAAATGCCTGATGAATCAATGCAAAAAAAGCCATCATAGTCTACTTTTCACTATCTGTTTCTTCTTCGAGCACTCCTCACATACAAGAATCTTGACAAAATTCAGTGAGGCTCAAAATTCCAAAAGCCTCAAGTCATCAAAAGCTCTGCTTCATCTGAGAGTCCTGTACAGTAGGAAGAAATTAATTTTGCACTGGAATACTCTCAGCACCTGCAGTACACTGTGCTGCTGCTACTCAAATTTACATATTACTGTAGGGCAAGGCAGGAAAAAGAGCTTTCTAACAACTGTAGAGGGATTTTAAGAGCTCAGTACTTACCCAATCTGAAACTTTACAAGTGTATTGCAAATAAAATGCTCAGGGCTAATTAATGATGAGTGCTCAGAGTTTTTATCTTGTTTGCACCAACAGCTGTGAATTAACCCTAAATAAATTACTTTTTAAAGTAAATGCTGGTATTCTTACTTTGAGAATGTATCCACTTTTGATGCTTTCTGCATACCTAGTCACTCTCATGTTCAAATGCTTCATATGATATTTAACTATCTCCATTTTAATTAGAAAGAAGAGATATTGAGCGATATTAAGTTACACAGAATGTCAGATAAAAATAAAAGCTTATCTAAAGTTTCTGAGCTGTTGCACAGTCCACATACTTGCTTGTCATAACATCTGTTGTAGCTACAGATACAAAAGCACAAAGAAGTTGCTAACAGAGCCTATTTCTGTACAGGTAGGAAGCGAGTTTTGATTGATAAGTTAAACCAATGAGCACTTCATAGAAGACTATTCAAGCTCAAGAACCCTACCCCAGAAATCTCAGGTTTTAAAAAAGTCACCCATATAGGTCATGTTTTCTCACTATGTAGTCTTTCTCTGTGGTTCTGCATTTTTCTAATACCGAATCTAAGCACTTCCAAATAACCTGCAGTACAAATTCAGTTTAGAATCACAGAATATGCTGAGTTAGAAGACACTCACCAGGATCATCAAGCCCAATTCCTGGCCCTGCACAGAACACCCTGATAATCACACCATGTGCCTGAGAGCATTGTCCAAATGCTTCTTGGACTCTGTCAGGCTTGGTTCTGTGACCACTGCCCTGAGGAGCCTGTTCCAGTATCCAACCATATTCTGGGTTAAAACCTTTTCCTGATATCTAACGTAAACCTCTCCTGAATCAGCTTGAGTCATGCATTGACACAGAAGTACACTCCTGCTGAATTAGCTGGTGTATATGATATGCTATTATTGGTTTTATGTTGTGTATGTGAAAACAGGTGATACCTTTTTTGGCTGAAGTAAGGGATGAGTGCATATTGTACTGCTGAAACAGTAGACACTCACACACACAATAAATTCTTCTAGACCTCAAAATATTTTATTTCAAGTATTTCACAACAGTCAAACATCAGATGCCTTATTTTCTCCCCTCCCTCCCACTTCTGTTCTAAATTATGTCGAAAATTGTGGCTCATTGGAGTTTGGCAGCCCATAGAAACATTTAAGAGATGCTTGGCTATATCCAATGTCTTTTCATGCTTCATATCACTACCTATTGCAGTTGAAACTTTTTTATTTAAAAATCAGTAGAGTCCTTAGCAGACCCCATTGTATTCTCTGGCACTCTGCTATTTAGAATTGATTCCACACTTGGAGTCACTTAGGACACTTCTTTCTTTGGTTTAAAGGCTTCCTGACAGTATACACAACACTGAAAATTTGCTGCAGAAATGAGGACAAGGCACTTTGGAAGGGAAGGAGCAGTGCCAGGCCAGAAAGCTGCAGAGAATCCAGGGAATTTAAGCTTCCTACTCCCACTGCTTCTTTCTTGATGCTGCAAAAACATAATCCCTTTCTCTGTGACAGCAGTGAAAGAGCAGAAGGCTGTGCAGGTAGGAGGCAGAGACTGGCTACTCAAGCAATGCACTGCATGTCCTCATCTGCCATCTCAGGCAGTCTGTCACTGTAGGCTACTGTTTACTTTGCCTAGGACTAAATAAGCCCTGTTGGTTGGGCTCAAACTACTATTTTTTCCCAATGGAAGGGCTTCCTGCAAAATACCATCTCCCCCACAGGGTTGCAGGTTTCACCATTTAGTATTTCCTATAAATACTTCTAAATCACTCAGAAACATTCTAAAGGCCTGTGGCATCATAGGGATAGCTGGATGCAAAGGGTTCAGATTAACAGCCCCATGGTTGACAATTGCAATTCCAAAATGGGGACAACTTTTCAATGCAAATAATGGTAAAGTCTTACGAAGTCCTTATGTAACCTGACTTTGACTTTTATTGTCTTTTCCACACAAACACCCTGGTTTAGGTGGTTAGTTACTGCTGTAGTTCAGGAAAACTGTCACTTCAGGATAACGAATATATTTGCAGCTCTCCTTTCTGAACATAGAGATATGCCACACTCTAATGCATGTACAAGAATTACACTGATGCTATGAGCCCTGTTGCCAGGATACTTTTACAAGACATTTTTCTTTCCCTGTCAGTTGAAAATGGTGTGAAATAGCTGTTATTTAAAGTATTTCAAACTACTGTTCACCCATAATGCTTCAAGTAGCACAATAGCTAGAAACCATGAAGTGGAACATCAAAATCTATACGAACAATGCTTACTATTAATATTATACCTACAGGATGACTTCAAATCCCTCAGCAAGGTGAGAGAAAGATATGACCCCCTGAAGTACAATCTCTTTCAAAATTCCCATACACTAATTCTGTCTCCCACAATCTGCTTTATGGGACAGCATTTTCACATAAAAATGGAGTTGAGTCTTGTAGATTACAAAGAAGAAATGAGATTCAGCTACAAGACCCATTATGTATCCATTACATAAGTCAGAAGTAGATCTTGCAAACCAATTTCCCACAAAAATCCATTTTTTTAACAAATATTTTTACACTGAGTTCTGTGAACTGCCTGGAGTCACAGTGTTCTACATCTCAGAAACTGTTTTATCATCATGAATCTCAAAAGCTATGCTACTATCTGTTATTATAAGATAAAGTGTCAAGACAGAAAATATACCCGTATCCCACAGAGCACAAAGTGCTCTCTGCAAAGGAGAGCTATGGGGAAAGGCAGGAGATATGCCCTAGACTGAGCATCACTTTCCAGTGAACTGTAAAGTGATATACAAATCCCAGGGGAACTTGGCTGACAACAGTTACCGTGCCTGAGACTTAGACAACAACAAAACCCAAAAGGGTATAATCTCTGCCTAATTTTCCTTCAGCATGTAAGAGTGTAATTCCTGCTACATTGGTCACGCCCTAGTCAATGTTTTTTACCTTGTTAGTGCAAGAACCTGAAGAGTTCAGACTATGATGGGAGAAATGGTGAGTTAAGGGGAGCATTTGGCATTGTGTAACAGCTCAAACTGCTTTCCACAGCTTTGAAACATAGATACAAATACACTATGTGAGCTATTACTGTCGTTACTTGAAAACCCACATTTGAGCAGTCTTACTAAATGAAAAGGTGTGTATAACCTTTTTCATCCTCCTTGGTGGCCCCAAAAGTAAAGAAAATCACTGCACTTTTACCATTCTTTTGATGATTAAATTCCCATTCTGCTGGCATGATCACAACTCAGTCTGCTGACATGGAGTAAAAGTGAATTGGAAAACTCTCTGTAAACAAGTTATTCTTGTGTATAATAGAAAATCTGGGGAGCTTGTTCACACAAGGCGACTGTATGAGAGCAAATCTACATAATGATGACAAAAGGAAAGAACTAAAGTGAAAGGTAAACACAGGAATAAATGGATTTTTTTCATATTAAAACAGGATACAGCATAAGGATATGAATTACTGAAGTAATCTTGACATTGCAGACACTTAAGTGGCATAGTTTTTAACGTGGATTCTCATCTCAAGTGTTTTAAATGTTGGTAGGTCTTCATGGGCCCTCAGTAGTTTTTCCCAAGCTGCAAAACACACTACGAAAGACAGGTCCTGCTTACCTTTGCATTCTGTTCCAGTTTGGAGCACACAGATTGAAGCTCATTTACCTCTGAGCCGTGATGACTTTCTGCCAGCAATGAATGATCCCTACTTGTGACAAAACATGAAGAATGTCAAGTGGAGAAGGCAAAGTCTGGGGAAATTACGTACAGCCTATCTTCCTGACTGGAAAAAATGATGCTGTCCCTCTGTTCTAGCCAGGAGAGCTCCTTGATAGTGCAAGTAATTAGCTAAATTACCAAAACCACTAAGTAAAATTCCATTTTTTCAAGCCTTTTTTTGCACAGCATTTCCTTCATCTCTACCAGAATTCCCTATAAGATAACATAAACAATGAAGTGAAAATTGGTTTTAGAAGTGCAGCTTGCATTGTTGCACTGATTTTCCTAAATTCCTTTCAGATGAACCAATCCTGGACACGCAACTGCAATCACCTGGTGAGACCAACTTCTTGATAAAACAGTGTGTGTGTTTACACTTCGTTCACAAGAACCGCATTCTGCCTGTACAACACTGTGACTGTGAATAATCCACTACAGTCAGCATATGGTTACCATTTTTTTCTAAAGCAAAATCATCTGATTGCAAATTTTTTTGTAGAAAAATAGATCTTTCCTGAATCTCTGAATATAACAGGAGCAATTAACATTATACTATTTACGTATTCAACAACCAATACTTGCTTTCCCGACAGTCATGTTTCCTCGACCTGTTTTTCCCCAAGGGGAAAAAAGATTCATTCTTGGATTCCTAGTAGTTCCAATCCCTTTTCTCTTGTGACCCATGGCTCTGTCCATGTCCACCCAACACATGCGGTCATACACAACTCCATCAATGCATGTCCAGGCCAGTGGAGTGATCAAGGACAGTTTTTCTGTCCTCTCTTCTTTCTTTCCCAATCACAACTTCCCTTGTAGTCCAGCAAATTTTTAATTGTTCCATGATTTATTCCCTTCTAATGTGATAAGCACATCCCTTAACTCCAAAGATTTCTGTGATTGCCTATAGATCATGAACACACTTTCAGGGTGCTGTCAAAATATTTCAGCACCAGACTGTCATTGCAGATAGGATGGGTGGCATTTTTAACTCATCTTTCTCTTTTTTTTTCTGTCTGTGCTCATTTTACAAGGATTCTTTCATTCAAATTTGCTTCTTACATTGCATGTTTCTGATACTGTTTAAAGCTGTGATCTATGGTGCAGTGTCAAGCTGGGGACCAGTCACCAGTGGCGTGCCTCACGGGACAATACTGGAGTCAATATTGTTTAATATCTTTACCAATGACCTGGAAGGTGGGAGAGAGTATTCAGGTGACACAGAACTGGGACAAATGGCTGATACACCCTGTGTATCTCAGCAGGCTGGAGAAATGAGCAAATAGTAACGCAGTGAAGTTCAACAAAGGGAAGTGCAAGTCCTCCACCTGGAGAAGAATAATTATGTTCACCAAAGTTGAGGGCTGACTGGATGGAAAGCAGATCTGCAGAGAAGCACCTGGGGGACCTGGTGGACAATAAGCTGGACATGACCCAGCAGTGTACCTTTGCAGCAAATAAGGACAAGAGGGTATTGAACTGCATGAGGAAATTGTTGCCAGCAGATTGAGGGAGATGGTACTTCCCCCTTGCTCCACCCCAAGGAGACATATCTGGGCTCTATAGTACACTTATAGTCAGTCTGTCTGTCTGTCTGTCTGTCTGTCTATCTATCTATCTATCTATCTATCTAGTATACTATAGTGCATATATATATATATGTATATATAATATACAGTACTGTATAGTATAGTGCAGTTCAGCACTACAGTTGTAAAGAGGCACTACAGTGGTAGCAGCCCATCAAACACCCAGGCAGATCATAAAGTGGTGTAATTTCTTAATGTCTGCTTTAATAGAATTATGGAAGAAGGGGTTTATAAGTAAGAAATTTGCAGAGAAAATAAAAATATAAATATAATATGTAATAAAAATGCAGATATCTTCATTCCTTCTTACTTTCCTCCATTTTTTCCTTATACAAGGAGAATGCCTGCTAAAAATAAAAAGAAGAAAAGTAGCTAGTAATTATTTGCTAGTCTCCAGAATTTCCATTCATTTAGCAAATACACACTTTCCAGGTAAATTATTCACTACATCATAGTTCTTCACTGAAAGAACTTCAACAATGAAGCTTCAAGGTTTTAAAAGGGAATTGAGAGCTGTAGTAACCTGTGGAGTACAGCTACTCCTACAAACACCAGCAATATCAGAGAATCTAGATTTTTTTAACCCATAAATTTTTGTTAACTCATAAATTTACACACCTGGTTGGCTGGAGGATAATAGCTACATAGGCTATTAGATAATAATGAAAGTTGGGGGTTTTGCCTTCATAGAAATGAGAGTTGGTTGATCACTATAGGATTCTCCTCATGGAGATCTAATCACTTATCTCTATGGATCTGCAGCTCAAATAAACTGTCTGGTTGCACTTCAGTGGGGGTTTCCGTTCCCTTAGGCAGAGGGAAAAACAGCAGGTATTTTTATGATTTTTTTTCCTTGCAAAGCAAGTTGTGCCTTGCAAAGAAAGAGCAACAATTCTATATTTTAACTGAAGTCCACAAATATCACTCTGGGAAATCCCAGAATTCCTCGACCAGTAAGAAAATATCTTTATTTTAATATATCATGGATTGAATGACATGCACCTTTGTCTCAAAAAGGTAACACAATTACATGGAAAAGTCTAATCCTTTCTCCATAAAGATATTTACAAAACAAATCACATTTGACTAATCTCTAACACATGTCAGTGTTTGAAGACTTAATTAACAAACATGGAGTAAGGAAGAATATTACATGGATTTAGTACCACTCAAGGGCACTAACAGAGAAAATAAAACAATTCTGCCTGCGTAAGCAGATTCTATGTAACATAGGCAGAGCTCACGTGGATTCTTATCCAAACTCTCATCAAATTTCACATTCCATACACACACAGGTAATTTTTCAGGAAATTACAGTGCTCTGTTTATGTATTTATATATTTTTGTCTTCTAAGAGTTTCTGCTTCATTTCAACATAACTCTTTTCTGTAATTATGCAAACTCTCCAGGTGTTTATAGTAACTAAAAGAAGTTCGATGGAGGATGAAGACAAATTTGTCAAGGAAACTGTTCCTTTTACCCTTTTTAAGCTCTGCTCTATCTCAGTCTCAATCTTCTTAGTTTTTACCTTTGTCACCTCAGCTCTCCCTTCAACCTCTGAGGTCTTCTCTCTTGCCTCTACTGTCATCTTAACTTTCATCTTACTTCTACTATGGTTATCCATTGGTAAGACAGCCCCCACTTTAAACCTCAACATATCCCATAGCAGGGCTCTTTTATATTTGATATTAATGGTTCTTTTTTCTTTCAAAATACAAAATAAACCATAGTATTTTTTAAAAAAATCTAACCATTTTAAAATAAAGTGTGAGGTTTTGTATTTTTTTCTCTTTTTAAAATTAAGCAAAATATTTGATTGATCAGGGAATAAAACCAGAACCTTAGGATTTTCATTAAAAAGGCATATATCAAATCATTTAGAACACATTTCATAAATACCTTCAAAAGTTGATACATTTGTGTTCAAATTAATGAATAAAAAGTATTCAAACATATTTTTAAAAAATCTTATTCCATCTCAACTAGTTTTAGTCAGTCCTCCATATCCTGAAAAGGTCAAAATTTCTTATAGCTGCTAGCAATATTTTAAAGAAAAAATTAAAATTACATTATGAAAATTAAATTTCATCTTTTATAAGACTATTCTAGAAAGGGAGAGAGACAACTGAATTGCTAAAAGCTCAAGACAATGACAGTGAGTAGTCAATATGCAGTAACAGAAAGGTGGAGGGCAAAAGATACAGATTCCCTTTTGTAATCTTTTGGTTTTCATTTGCTTTGATTCAAATAAATTATTGCAGTCATGCCACCTGGTAATTTGTGAAATTGAGCACCAGTTTTTTCCCATTATATCAGAAGCTGGCATGTGGAAAATATTTTCTTTCTTGGCTGTGAAGAGAATGGAATGGAAGGAAGCTTCATTTTAAATCCCTTTTATTTTTGAAGGATTTACTTCAGTCTTTACTTAAAGGAGACAATTCATAGTCAGTTTTACTAATTCTATCAATTATGCTCTCCTGGTAAATTGAAAATTCATAGGCTACCCTTAGGCAATCATAGAATCACAGTTTATGTTGCTTAGGGTTGGAATGGACATTAAAGATCATCTAATTCCATACTCCTTCCATGGGCAGGGACACCTTCCACTAGACCTGGTCACTCAAAGCCCCATCCAGCCTGGCTTTGAACACTTCCAGGGATGGGGCATGCACAGCTTCTCTGGGCAACCTGTGCCACTGCCTCATCAGCCTCACAGTAAAGAATTTCTTCCTAATATCTAATATAAACCTAACCTTTTCAATATATTTATATTAATATAGCTACTGATAAAATGTTCCTGCTTGCATAAAGCCAAACCTATTTTTGGCCCCTCACTATTCATTTGCTTATGCTCTATTTTATCCATTTCACCCTTGAATATATTCTTTGTGAATGACCTTTCATGTCGGGTTTCAAGAATATCTGTCACTCTTTCTGTTCACAAAATTTTCAAATTATGGAAATGTAAAACATTTTGATAACACCACTTACACGTTTTGAGATTGCAACTAAGGAAATAACAGGCAAAAATTAATTCTAAAGCTCAAGAAACTTAACATTGCTATAAATAGTCTTCATGGAAAGTTTAGGATTCATTTTCAACATCATAGTCATTTTATTCAAGGAAAAAGCAGTGTCACTTCAGAATACTACCTGCGCTATAAACATTTTTATATAAATCAAATATATGTTTCTAGGGAGAACACATCTGACCATAACATGAAATTTAAACAGATTCCAGTAATACTGCTACCAAATATTCATTCCAGCAGTGAGAGGAAATTACCTATAATCAAAGAGGGAACCGCAAGTAAAAATTCTTCAGATCTTGTCACTGATACTGATATTCTGTGCCATCTTCTAGGAAGTCACTGAACCAGTTTTGTTAATGATTAAGCAGAGATCATGATACTTTCTTCACAGGTGAATTATGAGGATACTTATCAATTGCTTTGTATCTGCAGGAAGAAACTCACTGCACAAGTACAAAGTATCAACAATTTCTTATAATTTCTGCCATACGCAACTGATCTATTTTCTTATTTCTATAGGACAGGTAGTTACACGTTCCTCCTTTACAGCACTAAAAGTAGTGTTCTGCTCTGCTCTGCTAAACAACAGTGTAATTTAAATGTTGAAGATATTTTGAAGAGTATCAATATGAAACAGGGTAGGGAAAGGGATAGGGAGCAGACTGCACCCACCATCAAAGTATATCCTCTACACATTCCTGGCACTACATCAAGGTTAAGTTAAAAGCAGCACTTGAAGGCAGTTGCATGTGGTAGATTGTACAGCAAGGCTCATTAGCCAATGGTTAGCCTTATGTAAAGGTCTTTAATGTGGTACAATGGCATTTTTCAGTTTCTTTTAAAAGGGAGAAAGTTAATAATGTGAAAGTTTTATTACTTTTATACTTTTAAAGAAGTGCCTTTTTGTAGTGAAACATTGTGGCTAGTTAGAGCAAAAGCCCGGGGAATTTCCTTCACTCTGGGAAGGACTGCAATTACACAAGGGGAAAGGACCACAGCAGTAAACTGGCAACATACCAAGGTCTTAACCCCTGAGACAGGAGGTGGAGAAATAGGTGTTAGCAGTCTTACACAAGTCCTTAAAACATAAACATATGGTAAATCCATTACCTAAACTACAAAGAATGGAACCTTGCTAATAAACCTATTTACTAGGTTAAATAAATACAGAAAGTGTTTAAAAAAGGCGATCTGTGTGACATTTTGAAATCAAACATTTTTCACTTGTCAGAATTTGTTGTTGGGAATCTGTGGAACATGATGGCCCTTCCAACCCCATGAACACACACAGTCATGTTCTCCCCACTCGGCCCCTGCTTAGTGCTCACCTACACCACGTGAAACCATCAGCATTTATTTCTGAGTTGCCTGTGCCACTGTCTGCAAGCACACTGTTCATCACCCAGCTGGCTGCTGGCACTCACAAGGAACAATAAAACATAGGTAGTATTCAAGTGTCTTTAACTCCTTTTTGTCCAGCCCTGTGCTCCATGGCAAGTTTGATTTTATCCAGCATAAATATGGTGTAATTTCAGAATTAATAATATTCAGTACGGAAAAAAATAAAAATCTAGTTTCTTTAGAAGTGATATAATGACAGTAGATTTAGCATCAGCTTCACAGAGTATTTTTGCACCACCCTTATTGGACATGTCATAAAGGGTACCAAATCTAAGGAGAACTGTGTTTCACAATAGCTTTGTCAAATAATTGCCCTTCTGCAAGATGTGGGAATGGAATAACGAGGAATACATTTTAAAGCTTCTCACGGTAGTTTCACAAATTTGTAGCGAAGAGATGTCATTAATCTAAAGCCAGTTGAAGTCAACAGGCTGATTCCCCGCTTAATCTCCTGCCCTTTGAAACTGGGAGGTGTGCACACATAGCTGGGATGGCCATGTAGTAGCTTTTCTCAGGTGTCCCTGCACAGGGGGAGCTGCTCAGTGGTACCCTCTCTTCTGCAGAATCACACAAATTTGCGTTGTAATGTACCAGCCTGTGAAAGGTACTCTTCCTGCTGCCAGTTAGTGACATGCTTGTGATGCAATTTCTTGATGCATCAGGATCAAACAAAGTTTTATTAAGGCAAAAAGGGTTTTTAAACTTCATGTGCTTGTGGAAATTCGGTGATAGTTAGTTATTAGCCTGACTGAAATCCACCTAAGTGTATAGCCAAACATAAGCCACTTGTTCTCAAGCAGTGTTTATGGATAAGGAAGCAAGGTGGGAGATCTATTACTTTTGCCCATACTCTCCATCAAATCTCCCTCTGTAAATAAACAGTCAAACACTAATGATGACCCTCATCTGCTTCAGATTCATTAGTGGAGATTCCTGTGCCTACATGCCATGGAATGACATCTAATATGGAGCTCTAGTGCTAGCAGAGTGGAAAGTATCAGATTTAAAAGCACTGGATTATTATAATTTAAAAACATTTTATTGCAGAAGATAGGTAGCAAGCTACAATTTAAATAAAGTGCTTCAAATCATGTAATTATGGTTTTATTTGAAAAAAAGGTCGGTATAAAGTTGCTGTTGTAATCATCAGTTATGTAATTTTAAAGAGTCACAATATATAAATAGTTCCCTCATGGTAATTTTATGTTAAGAGTAATCTATTATTTAAGAAATGGTGAGGGAAAATTATTTAGTTTTGCAATAAAAATATATCAAAGAAGAAAACCATTTATGTAGATTATAAGGATAATTTTTTTAAACAGTGCCATTATTTGTGATGAACTCTTATCGAGCTGCTGATGACATTCTGCATTAACTGACAGCATCAATATTGCACTGCACTCACAAAACCCAAGGCAAATAGAGAAATTAAGTGTTTTAACTAATGACATTCCAGAACCATCTAAATATTTTACACATATATCAGCAGCACTACAGATACCAGCTGGTATTGGATAAGATATTTCTTTGCATTTTAAAGTTATTTCAATACTGCAAAACAGATTTACATATTTAGATAAAACTTTAGAGCCATTTGGTACCTTAGAAAGTTCTTTGATTTTTCTCTCCGACTTCCTTTTTTTTTTTTTTTTTTTTAAATTGACACTTTTTTAGCCATCAGGGATTTTTGATGAATAAAAGAAAACCAAACAGAAATAATCCTGTAACTGGATACAGAATAAGTCAGGTCTGTAAAGGGTGATCAGTGAACACCGGGAATTCAAAAGATGCAAATGGCATCAAAACTTCTAAAATAAAAAAGTATTATGCTTATTTTTGTCTGATATAATAGTTGCAAACCTAATGATGTGGCTTTTGCTGATATCTCCCCAGGAGAGCAGAACAGCCTTTATTGTTTTCAAATGATCCTGAGCATACACGTAGGAACTGAGGGTGCTAATGGAGAGGGAAGGTCATGTAACCCCTTCTTTTTATCACCTCTCCTTACAAATGTGCGCGGGGTGATAGCGGCCATTTGCTCAGCGGTCATTTAAAGCTGTCCCTTAAGTTAGGTACAAAAGGGTGGTAACTCTTTGGCCAAACATAGATATTTGCACCTGACTTAGGTCATAAAATAGGGTGTGAATAGTCCAAAGATTAGAAAGGGATCAACTGCTTGCTGGAAATGCCTGTTTCTGTGGACTATGAAAAGAGGCAGTGTATGTATCCCAGAGGCAACCACGTGTACCATGGACTTCTAAAGGTGTTGTGAATCTTCCGTGCAGCATGGAAGAATTGAGCGAAAGCTTGAGTGTTAAGAGAAATTAATCTTTTCTCTCTCAAGAGATGACCTCCCATAGGCAATGCCTACAGCAAGCTGGTACAGCAAAATCCCCTGCTTATCTCAAATCATTGAAGCAAGCAGGAATAGTAGCCCTGCTGTCTTTACACAGGGCTAGTGCTAACAGCTCAGGAAAGCCCTGCTGGGACAAGCAGCTGAGCAAAAAATGGACTTACTAGTGTGTTTATTTTTGAGGGTTTTTTTGTAGATTATTACAATCATGCCTAAAATCACTGGTAGTACCTCTTTGAGCTAAATATCCCATACAGAAGTGCTATGAAGGTCTCATTCCTATTATGCATGGTAAGTTAGAGCCAGATGTACACTACAAGGGGCCTCTTTCAGGCCCAGACTGTGAAGCCTGAAAACAGCAGTTTAGATGAGTGATCTGAAAAATCCCCACATAACCACTTAATCACAGAGGAACTTGCAAGGTACCTTAGATGTTTATATATTGCACAATAAGCAATTACTGAATAAAACCAGAAATACTGAGGGAATGACTGGAAACTCAAATTTTATTCTCTCTGCAAAGTAGCCTAATCCTCTGCTTGCAGAGCCATCCCACCTCTGTCTTCCTCTCCTTAGTCCCACAGAATGTAAAAGCCAGTCATCTCAGAGTCTCAGCAAGTTCTGCAGCCACTAAGCTATTTTGTGAAAGGCATGAAGCTCTGCTCTTCTGTCTGTACTCTAAAATATATAGGAAATAGCTGCCTGCACTCCAAGAGATATCTTCTAGCAAGACTGAGTTTGCTTTCTTTGAATTTAGCCTTCAGAGACATCTAAGTCACATCTGCAGGTAGGCATCTAAGCTCAAAATGAAACAGTAAGCTTCACAGGCATCCCTCATTTTTACAGATCTTGAATGCCTTAGGATGTCAAAAATTCCACGACCAGCAGAACAACTATTTCACAGGTCACTGCCCACTTTGATGCGCTGGATGTTGAAACCCATCTAGCTCCTCTTATTCAATGTACTTTTAACTATGGTGTCTAAGTCAAGGTGGTCAACTGTACTCCTGTAATGAACACCAAGATATCAGGAGTCACATCAATAGAGAATGGCATGCCTGGAAGAGTGTTCTTAGGTTCTTCATTCTTTCTCGAAGCCAAGAGTTATTTTTCACCAGAAGGCATCTGTGAGGCAAACTGGGTAACAGCAACAAGCCTAATGTCCATGCAGACTTTGGGAAACGTAAGTGGGTTGAGCAAACTCTTTCTCTTTGACCCACCTAGACATGGTATGTTCCAAGCCATCACTCACCCCTAACAGGGATGGGGGCTCCCAGCAGCACAGTGGGCTGGAGGGAAAACCTCTTGCTTGCTAGGATTTAATAAACAGCGCTTCTGAGGTACGGAGCTACTCAGGTATCCAAATGTAGATAAGAACCTATCTACTCCTGGTGTCTCAACACAAGAGTGCAGGGAGGAAAACAACACGTGCATCTAAATGCGTTTGAGGTTAACTTTAAACTGGGTATTGCAGGAGGTATTTATTTTCTTCTCAGACTGTTGCCATAAGCACTTTCTAATTGAGTACCAGAGTCTCTTTTTGTCCAGTTTCTAAAGAAAACTCCAAAGCTCTCATCTCTTTGAAGGACATGGTTGACAAATCACCAATAACACCAACTCTTTCTTTGCATAATTTTCTGGGAAAGAAAATGCAGTCTTCTAGAATAAACACTTACAAAAGAATTATTTGTTTAAACAAGTCACTTTTTTTCAGAAGGAATTATGATATTCATAAATTCAAATATAGTTGTTTGTATGTTCTGAACAGTATATTCTCATTATCTCAAGGCACCTGTGCTGCTATACATACTCATTTACAGTAGTACACAGTAGGTGCTGGTGAAGAAGAAATTTTATTTTATTGTCAATTAAAGCAAAAGAGCAAAAGTAGAAGAACAAATAGTATGCTAGATATTTCTGGTAGATTTTAAGTTTTTAGGATTGTTTTTGTTTTCTACAGTTACAACTTCCTCATGAGGGCAGGAGGAGAGGCAGGCACTGATTTCTTCTCTGGTCACCAATGACAAGATCTGAGGGAATGGCCTGAAATTGTGTCAAGGGAGGTTTAGATTGGATATTAGTAAAAGGTTCTTTATCCAGAGGGTGGTTGGGCACTGGACAGGTTCCCCAGGGAAGTGGTCACAGCACCAAGTGTGACAGAGTTCAAGAGGTGTTTGGATGATTCTCTCAGGGACGTGGTGTGACTCTTGAGGATAATCCTGTGCAGGGCTAAGCGTTGGACTCAATGATCCTTATGGATCCTTTCCAACTCAGCATATCCTGTGATTCTGTTACATCAGTCTAAAATCTGATTACTCTTGTTTAGCTCTGTTAGGGATAGTGAAGTTAATGCACTGAATGTGTTTATGTGATCATTTTTATTTTTCTGGTATAAATGCCTTCAGTGAAAAGAATACATGTAAATCATAAAGTCACCTGATGGTAAAGCCGAATGAGTAGTACACATTCTAAACATAAAAAAAAAAAAACAAAAAAACAACAACAAACACCCACACCCACACCCCCCAAAAAAACCCCACAAAAACAAAACACAAAAAAAAAATCAGGTAGAGCAACAACTACGGAACCTTGGTTCCTGCATCCCTTTCAAATATAAACCTCTTGCTGTTTTTGCTGGGTGTTTCAGATGTGTGAGGAATGTATGATGGCATCCCTAAAATCAAAATTATAATCAAGTCTGTGAATGCCAGTTTAAAACAAGGAAATGTTCTCTCTCAGTCACAGGCTGTTAAAGACACAGTCAGTCCAAAGACATAGAGGTTTTCCAGTGGAAGCACTGGTTTCTAATGGGGAGAATTTACTGCTTAATTACATTGTTAATCAAGAGTGGCAAACCAGATTTAGGTGTTACTTTTTCAAAACAAATATAGCTCTGCATTTGCACCTTAGTCTGTTCATGTGCTTCATTAAATATGTTTATAAATAGTCCCCCTCATCCTCCTTACAAATGCTTTGGGTTCAGAGACAGCATCTGTTTCATAGCACAGGCTATTGGAATGGAACTGAGACAAAATTCAAGCAAAGCTGCTGTAACATGCAAAATTCAGAGGAACTGAGGTCAAAAGTTTGGCTCTTAGGTCCATTATTCCATTTTGTAACTCAAACATTGTAGCAGATTACTTGGTAATTTAGGCAGAAGAGACTTTTTGAGATTGATTTTGATTTTCTCTTATTTTATAGCCTTTATGAGTATTTGTTGAAAATTAAATCATACTTCTAGGAGGAAATGAGTAGGTAATGTAGCAGGAAGAAGTCTTAAGCTTTCAATTAGTATGAAATAGCCAGTAAGAACGTGTACTAATAATAGTTTTCTAACAAGTAGAATTAAAGCAATTACACCTTTATTACCTTTTTACAAATGATCATCAATTAAAATAGCAACGATCAGGTTTACAGAGAAACTGCGGACTCCCAAAGGACAAGTTCATGTTGCAACTCTACCAGTTTCAGCTATCCATTGATGGACATATCCACATAGCATAAATTATTCCCAAAGTCCTAGACTGCCAGATTTGTCCATCAATTTTTTGGTGCTTCCATACTGGAAATTTGGAAGAATTCATTCTTAGGGGTGTGAAATAGCTGCCATCCCTACTGATATTAGTTTATTCAAGAAAGTCTTTTTGGATTCAATCAAAGCTGAGGTTTTTGTTCCTTTTCCTCAGGTGAGGCTTAGAAGAGCAATCACCTTCTGACTTGGACATAAGTGAATCATTCCTGCCTAACAGCCGTGATTCTTCTTGACTTCTAGCACGAATGCTTCTTTTGCTGTTTCAGTCTGCTAAAACTGAATTCAAGAACTGAATGCAATAAGAGTAGACTGTATAATAAATAATATACCACAATTTGGTATCACAGAGCAGTTTTGCAAATATCATTTACATCAAGACAAGGAATTTGATATTGCAAATAAATGTACAGTAAGTTCTTTGTACATATGAAGACCTATGTGCATTCCTTACAAAATGCCAACAATTTAAATGAGAAGGTAACAAGTGTAGCAGCGTGGGGTTTTTTTCCCCTAGTAAATTGCATTAAAAGGAGTAGAATATATTTGGCAAAGAAAATGTAACCATCTTCAGAAGACTCTGTAATCCAGTTGCTAAATGATGATTTGTGATTTTTTTCTTGGCTTTCCATAAGGGAAATGAATGTATATTACAGCAACATGTGAAAAACTACAATTTATTTTACAAAGAGACAAACCTTGGAACTACTTCATTTATTACTTAGTCTAAACTTTCATCCACTCCAGAATGAAGCTTTGATTCAGTAAGGGTCACAGAAGTTGACTCTAGACTAATCTGATGTGATTAGAATTTGGTGATGTTAATTCAGTAGAAGGGTTTTTCCATGAAAAAGGTGCTGTGCTATAAAATTCTTGTTTCTAAGTCCTTTTCTGATAAATGCTCCATAGAATTTTTCTGCCCTTGTAACAAGAAGTGCTAAATTCACTAGTAAGAAAAATCTACCACCTACTGTTACAAAAGAAAAGTGGGACAGACTATAGTGTGACTGATGAAGAGAAGACAGGTGGACACAGCTGATGTTTAGTGTCCTAGTCCCCACTGGGAAGCAGAGTATGAGGTCATATTTGCCATTGGTCTGAACAACATGAGATTTCTTATACTCCTATGGAATATTTCAGATATAAATAGCAAGAAGATTTAACATTATGTCAACCACGTTGAGGATAACTGTGCAAAGTTTAATATGCTATTTGCTGTACAAAGAAAACTTGATATTTCAGGTTTTGTATGGAGCAATCTGTGCCTAGGAAAACATACAGACTGTACATGAACAAGAATCCTGTGTTTGAGATATGGAAGATTACTCTGATGGACCACCATCAATTTAAATCAGAGATTCATTTTCAGTATTTCAGTCAGCTGAACTGATAATTTTATCACTCTTCTACCACCAGTCAATGATCTCAGAAGATCCAAAGAATCTGGGAAAGAGCCATGGCAAGAGCTCCTTTAGACCTTTATGCAGCAATTGCAAAGGAAACCTCTCTCAGCACCTTCCTCACCAGTCCTAGTTTCTTAACTAGACCCTGGAACTCTGTTAACAAGCTCATAATTGACCCACAATCTCAGTGTGTTAGACTTAAGTGGCTTAACTGTCTTTTTGAAAAACTCTCCTAAGGAGTAATTCAGAGCCACTAGATGATTATTTCAGTGGTTCCCTTACAGTTTAAATCTACCGTTTGAACAAGAAGTCAAGGAAGTCTTGAATGCTCGTGAACATTCTGAAATGAGCTCTCAAGGTCCCAACATCTCCTCTAATGCACCATCTGACTTGGAACACACCTACACGTGGTAGCCAATAAACAACAGCAGTTATATTCTTGTTTCCACCTTCCATATTTTTTGACATGATCAGCATTCAAGTTCCATCTCTGGCGAACACCCTTCTGCTCCTCAGGGCTGTAGGGAGAAATGAGGACCTTTCCTACAAGCTCAGTACTACATTTGAACATCTTCATGTGTTTTATTCAGATGGCAGTGCAGAAATAAATGAAGTCCCACTGTATTCGATGCAATGAAATCCCTAGAAATCATAAAGACATGGAGTTCTGAGGCAGCAGTGCTATTATTTTTTGCTAACAGTGCTTAAGAGAATATGAAGTACTGAGACAGGAGCACCCTATACCAGACACAATACTGATTTCTTTCTCATTTGTTAATAGCCTGTCTTAATTTTCTCATTGAAGATATCCCAAAACCTCGAATAAATTAATTGATAGCAGCAACTTACATTGTCCTTTTTTTTCCCTTTTTTTTCTTAGTTTGACCTTTGCTTCTGGGCATGGGGAATATATGAGACAAAAGCAGGGTATTTTAGAAGCACCATTATATGCATAGGATGAGTTGCTTTATATTTTACAGATGATATGTATTTCCAGTATTAGATTTATATTGGGGGGAAAAGAGAATATAAATACATTTAATTTACACTAATTTGTGTTGGAGCCATCCACTTATAGCCATACCTATGAACAAAGTACATTTCCTAATTTAGCATTGTCCTTTCCATATCCAAGGAATATAGAGGAATTATATGTTTAATATGTATATTGCCTACATGTTAAAAATCTTATCTGCAAAAGTTAGTCCACTACTACACTGTAAAGGAACAGAAAAGTGGAACATTTCTAAATATGTATAAAAATTAATCAGTGACAGAGGTTAATATCTGAGCACTTACACTCAGATAAGCTAACATAATGAAATGTTCCTACCCTTGTATCTAGGATTTAACCAGTCATTACCAATTTTATCTAGTGTTTAAAATTTTAGCCTGGCTTTTCCATAGTAAGGCAAGTATCAAATGTTTTTTCTGTGGTGACTCAGTTGTATTTATTAATTGTTTAGATTATTGCCATTGTAAATGGAATGCTTCACTGATTCTGTAATTAGGGAGTCTGAATTTGAAATAATTTATTAGGTCTTAATTTATGTGCTGTGAAATCTGTTAGATCATTTGCTAGTCAGTATGTTGTCTAGAATAAAGGCATTTCTACAAAGGGATTTTCGGGTGAGGGTCAGCAGTATAATCAGAAACATACTCAGTCTGGCCTCCAGCTAAAGATTATATGCTTTTAAGTCTATTTCTGCTTTGCAAAATGGCCTTTTGAAGACTTAGCCATTTCAACAAAATTCCTTTTTTCTATATAAAAAGAGAAAAAGCAATTATTTTGCACTGTTGTTTGACTTCCCACCACTACCACCCTTTCCCCTAGATATAGATGACCCAGCTGATCAAGTGTGAGAAGTACATAGTTCTCTACACAGACTTGTCTGAATCTCTGGAATGAAATCTTCAAAGTTAGGAACAAAAGTTGGCATGAAGACTAAGCAAGGATTTGATTACAGATTTAGATTTACCCACACAAGATATTGAACCAAACTAGTTTTTGTGTACAAGGGCACAATTCTGTTTTCCACAATGTATGGCAGGATGTGACATCAGTTGACTTTCAAATATAATTTATTTTATTCCTCTGTACTCTTATTATAACAGAGGATTTGTCAGTATGTTCACTATAAAAAAACCCAAAAGGCTGGGGTTTTTTCCTATTGCTAAGCTTAGCTGTTGCAAATGATATTTGACTGAAGTCTCAAAGCTTGTCTGCTTGTACATGCTGCTCTGAAATTGAAACCTTATACTTTGAATGTCTTTAGAAATGTATGTGTATAGAGGTTTAAGAAAAAAAGTCAGGCTGCCAAATATATTGCTTTGGGCAGGATTTATCTGATAGAATATATATGTCTCTACATCAATGCAGACATCTGTAGATGTCTATATTGTAGACCTATGTAGGTGTCCACATGTAGATGTCAGTATTTCAGTTAATCACATATCCTATATAACTGAAGAGAGGTGTGATTCATCTTAACCCAGAGACATCAACATCTCATAGAATGAGATATCATGCCATAGGCACATCTAAGAGTACCTGTAAGAAGGAAGTTAAAGATGACCGACTTGCACTTATTTGAAGTGAAGCGAAATGAATTTCACAGGAATGGCCTGAAGTTTAATGCTTTGAAGGTACTTCTTTTATACGAGGGATTACCTGCTTAGATTTTTCCCTCATTGTTAATGACTTTTAATAGTCAAGCAATTTATCTCAATTTATCTCACACATAAATATTTTGTGTCTGGACAAAGATGCAAATTACCATACTTGGATCTACGACCATGGTCATAAAATGTTCATAATCAGCTTCATTCTCCTCAGCATAAATAATAAACTTCAAATACAAAACAGGGGCAAGAGCCTGAGCCTTTCACTCCTCTTTTTTTTTTTCTTTCCAAAACTAACTCTTTACGTAGTTACACTCATGACCTATTCAACTTTCCTTTACTCTCTATTGTGTATTCAGCAGAAACTAATGAACAGTAACTATCCATGAATATCAGTGTTCAATAAACAGAAGTGATAAGCACTTCTTTTTTCTGTCAAAAGTCTTTTTCTGGGCCAGGGAGGACCAGGGAAGTTATCCTTCCTTTGTACTTGGCACTGGTTAGGCCAATGCTCGACTACTCTGTCCAGTTCTGGGCCCCTCAGTTAAGGAAAGATGTTGAGTTGCTGGAATGTGTCCAGAGAAGGGCAACGAGGATGGTGAAGGGGCTGGAGCACAAGCCCTGTGAGGAACGGCTGAGGGAGCTGGGATTGTTCAGCCTGGAGAAGAGGAGGCTCAGGGGTGACCTTATTGCTGTCTATAACTACCTGAAAGGAGGTTGTAGTCAGGCGGGGGTTGGTCTCTTCTCTCAGGCTCCCAATGACAGGACGAGAGGACACAGTCTTAGGCTGCGTCAGGGGAGGTTCAGGTTGGATATCAGGAGAAACATTTTCACAGTGAGAGTGATTTCCCACTGGAATGGGCTTCCCAGGGAGGTGGTGGAGTCACCGTCCCTGCATGTGTTTAAGGGTAGGTTGGATGATGAACTTAGTGGTATGGTTTAGATGGTTTAAATGGTTTAGATGGTATAGATGTTAGACTGATGTTGGATATGTTGTTAACCTAGGTATAAGTTGGACTTGATGATCTCCATGGTTTTTTCCAACCTTATTAATTCTGTGTGTAATTAGGAAAAGGAAGTATATGTGCATATTAGGAATAAATATATCAAGAATAATTTTAAATGGAGAAAAAAGAACACAGAAACCCATTTAATTGGATTTTATTTGTGTAACCATTTAAAATTTCCCTCAGATGCAATTCAGCTCTTGGTTATATTAATAGGATCTACTGAAACCAGTGGGACAGTAATGAAGGGCAAATTTTCTCTCTCTTAAACTAAATGAGATGGTTTTAGTATTAGCACAATCTGCAAGCAGTGAATTTTTCTTCTCTAGGAGCTCTAAGGTTAGTTCCTAAAAAGATATATGACAAAGCAGTCACAGGAGAGACATTAATAAGTACAAAGACAACTGTTCTTCCTGTGGTCAGATTCTAAAAATTTGGTTTATCAGAATAGCAAAAGTAAACCAGAAAAAAATTTGAATTGTGCGTAGCAGTTTTCAGAAGCTTGGAGCTTGTGATACACAGCTGAATTTTATTCCATAATTTTTATAAGTAATTCCTTAAAAAAACATCATCTCTTCTTCTGCCAATACATCTAATTTAATGTTACCTTCTTTAAGAGCACCTAAACAAAGCTATCTGCATAATACCAAAAGTTGAAATTAAGAGTATGGATTTCCTCAAGGCCAACAAAATGCTTATGAGACAAAAATCATGATTTATTTTTTTATATATTTGCTTTTATTCCCTACTTTACTTGCTGCTTCCTAACCTGTTACTTACTGTATTACCTGGATTCCCAGGGGTTTTCTCTCAGACAATCCTTACCAAGGAGGAGGAGGAGGAGGGAGTGTTACATTTCTGTGAGAATCTTTGCAGTTTGTTGCCACTGAGTGAATTGGAACAATTTGGCTTTGAGGAAGTGATTTATACACCCAGATCCATCACATATAACCTTCTCTGCTCTGTTAACTCTCTGTTTGATCTCTGGAGGGTTCAGTAGATTAGGGAGGGTCTTTACACAGAGGTTTCATTAACAGCCAATTGCTTAACCTGGCAAGACTCCTGTTTGTGCATTTGAACACTTTAAAGCAGGAAGAGTAGAGAAAAAAAAATTGTTAATGAGTACCATTATTTCCCAGTTCAGGAAACACCAATCATGCTGCTAGAGAGAATTTGCTTCCTATTTCTTTGATTTTATCTTATGTTTTAGACAGTATAGAAAATAGAATTGAGGTTTACAATTTAAAGCAATTCAAAAACAGTGATCACAATACATAAATTCTGGAAGCAAAACGTACATCAGTAGTGAAAGAGCATGTTAAACATCCAACCATAAGCCATGGAAACATGAACAGTACAATCTGTTTTAATGAGAAAGTAAATGCAGGCCAAGGAGTTGCACTTATTAAATATACTGGATTAATGGGTCTCTGGTTACTGTCACCTGTTTGTTCAGAGAGTGGAGGGCAGAATCTGATCAAGTCAAAGGGCTGATACTATTATAAAAAAAGTTAAAGAATAAAGTCATAATCATAGAACATTATGGATATTATTGTTATTGGTGGGGAACTTTGAGATGTTAGCAGTATACAGTTTTGGAACACAATATCCAGAGGTGCAGCAGGGACCTCTCTCATGAGCACAGCACACTGTCTCCACACTCTTAGAGAAAAGGGACATACTATTAATGAAAGGATTAAATGTAGTATTTTACGTCAACCCTAGAAAAGCGCTCACCATAGTTTTACAGTTAACAAACTGATGAAAGCCATGTGAAAATTGCTAATTTCTTATTGGATACAAGAACTTGGAAGAAAATAGACAAGTATCAGTAATTTTGGGGAAATACGTGGAGAAAGTTATCAGAGCAACTCTAAGAGTATATTAAGTTACAACTACAAAAGCAAGACACAAAAATTTAGCAATGGTTATTAATATTTATCTGTTATTAATGAATACCAGTAGTCCACTCTAACTCTGTCCATCTCATACTCTAATCCCCTACCCCCCAGATGTCCAGAAAAACAGATGTGCTCTGTAACATGCCCTGATATTTAAATGATAACAGACTATTTAGTACAAAGCTTTGAAAACTTACTCTCTTTCATATTAAGGTTACAATTCAAGTCTCACTGGCATTTGCAAATGTGGTGATAACACACGAGAGAGACAGACTGCTGGAGGGAAAGACTAGATTTAGGACTTCATGGATAAAAAGCAGCAACCCTAAATGTATATAGAATTTTATTGGTAGTCAGATGCCTTTCCTGCTGAATTGTTTCCCATGTTTCTTTTACCTTTTATTACATTTCCTTTTAGGCCTGTGCAAGAAACAGTTTCCCAGAATGAGCCGTTTTTTTCCCATGATGGCAAGGATATAAGCACAGCTACTGAATTATATGAACAAACTAGAGGTTCTCCTAATCCAGCAGGAAACAAAAAAATTTATATCCATCACAATGTTTTGGTTATCATTAAAAATCACATCCTTGGATATATTAACAGAATTACAAGGTTGGAAAAGACCACAAAGATCATCAAGTCCAACCTGCTACCTTACTTCACAACCTATCCAACACCAATCTAATGTCTAAACCATATAAACCATGTCACTGAGTTCATCATATAACCTATCCTTAAACACATCCAGGGATGGTGACTCCACCACCTCCCTGAGAAGCCCATTCCAATGGGAAATCACTCTCACTGTGAAAAAGTTTCTCCTGATATCCAACCTAAACCTCCCCTGACGCAGCCTAAGACTGTGTCTTCTCGTCCTGTCACTGGGAGCCTGAGAGAAGAGACCGACCCCCGCCTGACTACAACCTCCTTNCCAGCCCCTTCACCATCCTCGTTGCCCTTCTCTGGACACATTCCAGCAACTCAATATCCTTCTTAAACTGAGGGGCCCAGAACTGGACACAGCACTCAAGCTGGTTGGCTTAACCAGTGCCAAGTACAAAGGAAGGATAACTTCCCTGGTCCTACTGTCAATACTATTCTTGATGCAGGCCAGGATGCCATTGGCCTTCTTGGCCACCTGGGCACACTGCTGGCTCATACTCAATCAGCACTCCCAAGTCCCTCTCTGCCTAGCCATTCTCCAGGCACACCTTCTCCAGCCTGTAACTCTGCATGGGGTTATTGCGGCCAAAGTGTAAAACCTGGCACTTAGATTTATTAAACCTCACGCTATTGGACTCAGCCCATCTATCCAGTCTGTCAAGGTCTCTCTGCAGAGCCCTCCTTCCGTTTAACAGATCGACACTCATTCCAAGCTTGGTGTCATCCACAACTTACTAATAACGGATTCTATCCCCTCATCCAGGACATCAATAAGGATATTGAACAAAACTGGCTCCAACACTGAACCATGGGAACCCCACTGGTGATCGGCCTCCA
>VXBA01001690.1:15846-25971 GCA_013399895.1 Serilophus lunatus | reverse complement strand
AACAAACTGTAACAGCAACAATACTGATGACAGAGGATACAAAAACCATATAATTCACATGGAAACCTCAGACAATACCAAACCACTCCTTCCTACACTGACCTGGAGTGAAGCCCTCCTGCCTTTGCCAGAAAACTACATGAGGTGGTACAGAATAACCTTTGGGTCCCTGCCGTGCCTTCTCCTGGCTACTGCAAAAATCAATACTGTTCTGACTGGAACAGGTTAGAAAATTAATGGATTAAGATAAAGACAGTTTAATAGTTAAGGCAAAAGCCACACATACAAGCAAAATAAATCAAGGAATTAATTCATTGCTTCCCAAGAGCAGGCAGGAGTTCCCCCATCTCCAGGAGAGCAGGACCACCTCACACATAATTACTTGAGAAAACAAACATCATCACTTCAAAAGTCTCCCCTTCCTCCTTCTTTCCCTCATTTCATATACTGAGCATGATGTCTTATGATATGGAATATCCCTTTGGTCTGTTTGGATCACTTGTCTCAATTGTGTCTCCTGCTAACCTCCCATACAGTCCCAACTTCTTCACCAGTGTGGCAGTACAATAAGCAGAGTTGGCCTCGGCTCCATGTAAGTCCCACTCAGCAAAAACAAATATATCTCTATATTATCAACCCTGTGTTCAGCACAAATCGAAAACAGAGCCCATACCAGCCACTGTGAAGAAAAATACCCCACAAAAACTAGCACAATGCTGGATATTTTATGTCATGAGAAACTTCACAAAACTCCAGCCTAGATACGAAGACCATTTAGAGAAATCTGCAGGTCTTCTAGAAAATTAAACTCACTACCTTTCCCAAATGTAGACTCATGGTGCACATAACAGATTATCAAATAAAAACTGAAGACATTTTAAATTGTACATGAAACAGAAATTCTAAGACACATCATGCTTCCAAACTCAAGGAAAATAGTGAAAAATCTACTCTGATTATCCCCATGCAGAGTAAATTACTGTTAAAAATTAGCCACATTTCTTGACTTTTTAGAGGGCCCCAAAGCAAACTAAAATGACCTGAACAAGATATCTGACCTATTTTTCACCTTCATTATTCAGAACAGTCTTTTTAACTTTCTAAAATTTAGTGATATTACAATAAAGTTGTGAAAAAAGTATAGAAAAGGAAATTGATTTAAGAAAGAGCTTTTATAACTGAATTTTTCTAGTTGTCTTAGGGCAGCTGTATGTCTTGTCTTGGCTAAGAAAAGGCCTAAGAAAGAAGGATTTTATTATGATTTTAGAAAAAGAAAATAAAACACTGAATAGTTGTACTGCTGTTTTCAATATCATGCCTTCTTAGAAGTCATTCCTGACACGAAATGTAAGTGATGATTTTCCTTCATTTAAACTGTCATTGGAACCAATCAGCTGATAAACTGAAGTGGTTGAATTAATTTGCTAGTTTTTCAGAACACTGTTTTATGTGCTATAACTATTGTCATAAAAATGTCTGCATTTTACCTGTGTGTTTAACTTCTAGATTTGTTCAGGACCATATAGGCTGTAGAGATTTTGTGTGTTAGTGATCTGAGTAGAATTTCACCCTGGTGTCCTTAAATTTCTCACTGAGGTTAGAGTTAACAGAAGCATTTTTATTTGCTGATATTATCATCTTCACAGCATCTCAAGAACTCTACTGGCTGCATACTATGAACAACCTATTTATTATTTTAGTAGCAAAAAGTTTCCCATTAGCATTGGAAAAGCTTGCATTTTCTTGTCATTTAACTTTCACTCCCACAAGTATGCATATTTGCTGAAAGTAAACTTTATATGTAAACTTTCCTGTAACAATATCTATCCCTAGATAGTGATGGAGCAAGGGTTTAGATTTAACACTTTTATCATCTTCTGAATCATTCCCATCTGCACTGCAAAGTCCCTCACCATCTGTACCATAACTGATAACTTATGCAGGCAATACAAATACTTGTCTCTTATTTCCATCAAGGGCATTTTTTTAAACATGAGACATCTCTCTTGTAGGCCCTAATTCAGCAAAACACTGAATCTATACATAACAATCATCTATTCTTTATCAGACTGAATGATTGATGAAAAGTTCTCTGAGCTTCTTTTGGGGAAGGTTCTTCTCCAGGAATGAGATTCACTAGATCTCACACCCTCACACACTGCACTGGTTGCCCATAGCATACAGCCCCTGTCAGTTTTGATACTGCTCCATCTGCTTTTATTCAGAAATTGTCACAGCCTTTGCACACAGGTAGAGAGACACCCAGCAAAATGGTCAGAAATTAATGAGAAGAATTGACAGACTGCTCTGATCAGGCACAGACCATGTCCATTCAAGTACTGTTACCAGCCTCTGCTTACACATGAATAGTCTGTTTCACCTCCTTGTCCTTTTATTTTCCTCCACTTGTTGCTTCTCCAACCATCCAATCCCAAAGGTACCTGCAAGCCTTCCTCTTGCCCCATTGCGATGGATGCCCACCATGGACATGGGGTTGATCACTTCCTGTGGCTCAGGAAGGGTTCCCTCCACCCTCAAACCTCCACCCTCCCTTGTGTGTATGGCAATGAACAGTTTATCACTTAACAATGCTATCCATGATAACTTTGGGTAAATCAATGATATCAAGAAGACAAAAACACTATCTTCTGAAGCACAGGGGAGACTGAAGTGTTGCAAATTTAGAGGCCATCAGAGTTAGAAGGAAGCAGTGAGATGAGCTGGGCATGGATTATTCTAGTTGGTAATCTGCACAGCCTTCCAATGAGGCCTACACCACAAATGTTATCTTCTAATCTCAACATCAGTTTTATTCTTACATTGTGTATTGTGTTTGTGAGGCAAGGTTTTGGTAGCAGAAGAGAGGCTACGGGGGGGGCTTCTGTGAGAAGCTGCTTGAAGCTTTCTCTGTCTGACAGAGCCAATGCCAGATTGCTTCAGGATGGATCTGAAGGTTATTAAGGCTGAGCCAATCAACAATGGTAGTAAAACTTCTGTGTCAACATGTTTAAGAAGGAAAAAATATTGTTGTGCAGAAGTAATTGTGGCCAGAGGAGAGATGATTGAGACTATGTGAGAGGACTAACTCTGAAGACACCAGGATCAGTGCAGAAGGAGAGGCAGGAGCAGTGTTTGAAGAGTGGTAGTCTGTGGCAGGACAGACTTCTGTGCGAGGCATGCTGAAACATGAGGATTTCTCTTTCTGAGGAAGAAGAAGCCGCAGGAGAAACCTGTGATGAACTGATCACAATCCCCATTCCTCATCCCTCTGTGTTGCTGGGGAAAAGAGTTCTTGCTGGGAAAGGAGGGAGAGATGGGTGGAAGGTGTTATGAGATTAGTTTTACTTCTTATTATCCTGCTTTGATTTTGATTGGTGAAAAATTCAGTTAATTTCCCCAAGTCAAGTCTGTTTTGCCTGTGATGGTAACTAGTGAGTGATCTCTCCCTGTCCTAATCTTGACACATGAGCCTTTTCTCTTCCCTGTCCAGCTGAGGTGGGGAGTGACAGAGCAGCTTTTGTGGGTACCTGGCATCCAGCCATGGTCAAGCCACCACACATTGAAAAATGAAGATGTCCAAGAGTTGCGAAGAAAGATTTTTTTGTTCTGCCTCAGAAAGTTGATTCGCCATCTTTCATGGTTTAAAGAAAGTGTTACAAAAGTAAATATAATTTATTGCATGTGAAAAAAAATAAAAATAAGAAAATAAGAAAGTATGCTAATGGCAAAGGAATTGCTGATGGTGAACTGAAGATAAATATCTCAATGATGAGCTGCATCATTAATATATATATATACACACATATATATATATACTGGAAAATGTATTTAAAAAAAAATCTTGCAAGCTTCAGTTGTCATAGGTAACAGACACTCCAATAACTTATGGCTGTAAAGACAATTGTCCCCTCTGAGATCATAAAAAAACTTATTTGTTATACCAGTTAAGTTAATTACAATGTCCAGATATTTCTATGCATTTATCAGCAAGACTGAATTTTTTTCTTATTCTTAGACATAATATTCACAGAGATTAAGTCATCTTCAAATATTCTCTCAAGTAGTCTGAATAGGTTAATTTTCTTAAATCTGATCTCGTAAAACTATTTTCCTAGCCTTTCAATTGTTATTTTAAATCTTTTCTGATTATTTTATTAGATTTTATAAGATTTTATAAAAGACAAATGACACTGTTGTGCAGATCTGCAACTAAAACCAAAAAACAATGACTGAGCTATGCAACATGTATCTAATAATACCACTGTCATCACTGAATTAGGTACATTTTTGAATTACTGACATTGTTGAGACGGCAACACCCAAGTCAATAACTATTGAATATATGTCTCTGATGCCTTCATACGGCAAGTTTTGAAAGATCTCTGAGATACCTGATCAGAGCATATCAAAAACCATCTAAAAAGAAGTTATAAAATCACCTCAATATTATAAATCAGATTTCTTATGGAGAGTGCCCTTCTTTGAAATAAGGCTTTTAAAAGTCCACAGATTGGCATTGGTTTTCAAAATCAAATGTTTTATTGTTTTGTTTATGTTTAATGGAACTAATTCTTACCATTCTAAATATCTCTAATAATAATAATATTTGAACAATCCTGGGCCAATTCAGACAGAAACCATTTATTAAGCTGAATGGAGAACGAATGTGTAACACTTTCCTAAGTGGCACTTCCATCATGTGTTCTCTGATCTTATTTAATTCATGATGTCATCTGCAATGGATATGCCCTCACATTTTCATCCAAGTATAAAGCAGAATCTAGTGAAAGATTTTTGCTTTACTGCTTTCAGTTTTATATAATTGTCTATAATTTACAAGTTCCCTAACAAGGACAAATCACCATTTGATTTCATTCCCTCTAAAAATGCTTTCTTATTTTCTTTAACTCTATTAGGTGTTGGTTTTCTTTCACTTATTTTTTTCCCTTTCTCTGTCTCAGAAATTTTTATCTTATTTTTATTGATTTTTTTTCATCTGCTGAACAATGCTGAAATATATTCAGCTTTTGCTTATTTCTTTACATTTCATGTCCCCATTTGTTTATGACAACAGTTACTTTAAAATTTATTAAAACTGTCTGTTTAAAGTTCAAAAAATATACGTTCAATGATCGTAATGAGTTCTAAATTTCAAATCACTATGACTAAACCACAGCCAATATATGAACTTCAACTCCATGACAAGTTCCCTTTTCTCTTCTTTCATACTTTCCCAAGTACAAAATTTCTTATTTCTTTAATTGGATTTAGGTCATCCCTATATCTTTTCTGAGGTCTATCTCATGTAAAATGGGAATGATTTTTGTCTTTTTACCTCTATCCATATTTCTTGTTTAGTTTTTTAGGTTTATGGGTTAGGTTTTTTTGGCTTTAAGTTTTGTTGTTTGGGGTTCTTTTGGTGGTGATTTGTTTTCTTTACTTTCAGTTTCCTGCAATCTCTCAGTTTGCTAGCCAAAAGTTTCACATCAGAATTACCACTTCTTCCTTTATACAGGCTATTGAAATGCAAAGTACAGACAGAAAATTATAGATCTCAAGGAGCTAAGATTAAAATATGGTTTAGATCCCATTCTAAAATATATTGTGTTTGCCAGTAAATTTAAAAAATTGTGCAGACAATAAATACAAGGAAATTCACATTAATTTCCACTCACATCTAGTTAGAGTTGCAAAAACTCTGTCCTCCTGCTGCACACTTGCTGTGTTTGGTTAATATGACTTACAAGTAACCTTTTAAATGTAGTTACAGTGGATGTCTATGTAAAATCTAGTTTCTCCTGGTCTAGAAAGATCATGTGTATGCTGTAGATTGCTACTATTATTTGCAATAGTAAGCAAACACCAGTAATAAAGTAGAGCAAGTATAGGCTGTCCTGGAATAGTGTTTGTTACCTATTGCTTCCAACCATGAAAACTTTATTTTTTCACTTTGTAAACACGGATAATATTGCATAGTAAATATTGAAAATGTAGAAGCAATGACAAAGTCTCCTCTCTACTCCAGTGAGGCCCCAGATGGAGTACAAAACATTCAGCTGTGGAATCCCCAAAGATAAGAAAGGTGTGGACTCACTGAAACTAGTCCAGAGAAGGGCCATGAAGAGCATCTGACGGCTGAAGCACCTCTATGAAGGCAGACTGAGAGAGCTGGGGTTGTTCATCATGCAGAAGAGAAGACTGCTGGGATCTTCTAGCAGTCTTCCAGTAACTTTAAGGAGCTTCCAAGAAGACTGAAGAAGAACTTTTTGCCATTCCTCAGGGAAGTGGTTGCAGCATCAAGCCTGACAATGTTCAAGAAGCATTTGGACGATACTCTCAGGCACATGGTGTGACTCAGAGATGGTCTCGCGCAGGGCTAAGGGTTGGACTTGGTGATCTTTGTGGGTCCTTTCCAACTCAGCATAGTCTGTGATTTTGTGATTCCATGAAGATGTTTAACAAATTAATGAATAAATAACACATCAAAATTTCACTGGCCTTTTATATTAAATGAAGCATTGATTTAATGTCAGTTGTTTTTCCCAGAACAGTTAGTTCACCCAGAATTTACAATTTCCATCACTTTCTTCATTTACAGCTTCATCATGACTAACTTTCCTGTGTAATTAAAAAAAGAAAACAACAAACAAACAAACAAACAAACAAAACACCCAAAACCCCAAGTATATGGAATACGTATGTCTCTCTGAGTTTTCAGATAGATCTGTTTGTACTTTTTTTTTTCAAAACAGATATCAGCTTCTTTTTATCTCTCTCATACTCAGTGCATTGGTTTAATTTTTACGGGAAATACTTTGTGAAGAAGCATTTGATTGTTAATCTGTGTACACTCAGAAAAAAGGAAGGCTCCCTGTACTAGCAACCTCATTTCCAAAGAGGATTACTCTCATATGCAAAGATCAATGGAAGTATTATTAAATGTCCCAGCCCTTTTGCCTTTCTGTGCAAAGCTTATATTGCCAATTATTTTAAATATGTCTGACTCTAATTTTAGTGGAATACTTTTGGCATGAAGGGGAGGGATGTTGAATATTTTATATCAGCCTGATCTCAGAAGGAGTTCTAAACTATTTAATACCTTATAAGATGTCATTGGGCTAAAAGGGATCACTTTAATAACAATCCATCTCACTATCAATTTTGTCAACTCTATGGACATTTTTTTTTTCTAACTAGTGCTTTACTTTCTCTCTGATAAAACAATGAATCCGTTGACCCTAGGTTACTAAAATTTCCATACTTTTTTTAATTCTGGTGAATTTGAATAGTCTAATTTATCTTTTATTTCAGAAAGTGTCCTAGACTATTTTCTTCTTCTGTATAAAAAGAGATACTTGTGTATAGTATGCTTGAGCAAAAGTATCACAATACTTAGGGCAGCAGAAAGTATTTGGCTTGTTTTGTACTGCAGACATATGACTATGATAACCAATATGTTACTTTACTTGATTAAGAATTGTAATTTTCCAATGTCTGGTTTTATTATTCAGTCTAGCTGGTTTTAGTAAAAACATCCAAAAGATGTAACTGAATTTAGACTCCAATATATTATGCATATATGTACTTCAAAACACTTTCACCTGACTGAAAAGGGTTCAGAACTTGATTCTTCTCAAGGACTGACAAGTTTCAGGAAAATGAGTTCACCTATAAACAAAGCTAATGAAGCAAGGAGTGGACACATAGAAAACCAAAAGACAGCATAGGAAGGATCCATTTATCCAAATTTGGACATCTATGTCAAAGCAACTAATTTGATTGATTTTACTTACCAGAATCTTCAAGGGGCTGATTAATCTATCTTGTTTTCCATCTTAGACTGTACTGTGGGCATGTTTATTCCTCTCTCATTAGCTATAAAGGAAGGCAAGATGACAATCTTAAATACATATTAAACTGAAGAGAAACAAATCTCAAATTATAATTCCAAAATATCCACTTCTACATAGTGTGTAGAAATGTGTCAATCACCTTTTTGAGCTCTTTGTATACTGGAAAATAGTGAAGGAACTTTCATCTCTTCAGAACACTTTTGTTTCTTCTTTTACTATTTTCATAGTAGTATCTGTTTTCTATAGTTTTCAAGAGAATCCCATACATTTCCAAATCATGTGAGTCACCAAGCAGGCAAAACTTTTAAATTATTGTGTCATCTGTAACATACTCTGGAAAAATTATGTTTCACAGAGTCAGTGAAATATAATAAATATATAATATAATAAAAAATGACACTTGAATATGATAACTAAGAATAGAAATGTATGGAAAATATACAGCAGTGGATAAAGACACAGTTTTAAATTTATACTTTACAGATAACCACATCTCACATTTTAGGGGAGGGCAAGAAACAAACAAGCAAGCAAATATCCAGCCATCTTGATCAGATGAACCAAAACCGAACCAAAACAAACACCATGGATTTTGACAATTATACTTGCATCATATTTCTCTGATTATATGCTACTGTATTCCCTTTCCACTTATTTAACCTGGCATGTCCTCCCTTAAAAAATGTGTTACAGTGTGCAGAAATCGCAATAATTTCCCACAGGACAGTTAACATTTTCACCATTTCAGGACTGCATTTTAAATTAGCATTTCCCAGGGGCTATATATACCGCAATAACAGTCCAGATGCATAACTGCAGACAATGTCTGTTGTGTGCAGCTTGAGTTGATGTGTCCTCAACCAAGTTTTAGAATAGTTCGAGTGTATTAGAGGAAATGGGATTGTCCTTGCCAACTGAAAATAGATTCAATTTTGAGCTACTGACACCCATCTTGATTTACAGCACGTATCTTAGAAAAGAAGTTTCTGTGGCATGGTACCCATTTCATTCACCTTTTGTTAGATGAGAATTTATGTTAGAAGAAACTGCTACAGGAGAAACAACAAATTAACGGATCATCTGAGAATCACAAAATAAATAGAACAGAGTAGAATTGTATTCTGTTCCATATTTTAATCTTTATATATACAAATTTAGAATATAATTCTTAATTCTTGGGAACTTAGAGTTGCAAATTTTTCTTACTATGTGCAACATAGTGATTCTCCTTTAACTAAAGAAAAAAATAATGTTAAAAGAAAAATCTAATCATGCTTATGGTCATTTAGTTATTTCTTTCACAGAATCACAGAATATTCTGAGTTGGAAGAGACACATAAGGATCATCAAGTCCAGTTTTTAAGTGAATGGCCCCTTGGGGATCAAACTCACAAACCTTGGCATTAGTAGTACTGTTTTCTAAATTCCTTCTTTAACACATTATTCTACCAAATGTAACAAGTTAGGCACCTTGTGCTGTATCAGAAATAGTGTGGCCAGAAGGAAGTGATTCACCCACTGTACTCAGCACTGGTGACGATACACCTTGTGCACTGTGTCCAGTTCTGGGCCCCTCAATTCAGGAAGGACATTGAGGTGCTGGAGCAAGTGCGGAGAAGGACAATGAAGCTGATGAAGGATGTGAAGAACAAGTCTTATCAGAGGCTGAGGGAGCTAGGGTTGTTTAGACTGGAGAAGAGGAGGCTCAGGGGAGACCTTATTGCTGATAGGAGGTCATAGCCAGGTGCGGGTGAGTCTCTTCTCCCAGGCAACCAGTGACAGAATGAGAGGACACAGCGTTAAGCTGCACCAATGAAGGTTTAGGTTGGACATTAGCAAGAATTTCTTCACAGAAAGTGTGGTTGGGAATTGGAATGGGCTGCCCAGAGAGGTGGTGGAGTCACTGTCCCTGAAAGTGTTAAGGAAAGACTGGATGTGGCAATTAGTGCCATGGTCTAGTTAACAAGGTGGTGTTTGGTCACAGGTTGGATTTAATGATCTCAAAGGTCTTTCCAACCTAGTTGATTTTGTGATGCTGTGTGAAGTTAATTAATAATGTAATCCATTTTGTCGAGGAGGAACCTACACCATACAGCAACTCTTCTTGCAGCAAAAAAATATTTCAATACAGAACTGCAGAATAAGAATAAAAAAACTTGCCTTAGCATAAAATGAGTCTTTAAAATGTGTCTTTCAAAAGATGGAGTCTCATATTATTTTTTTCTTATTTTGTTTGTTTGGTTTGTTTTATTTTGTTTGTGGTTTTTTGTTT
>VXBA01001690.1:0-15790 GCA_013399895.1 Serilophus lunatus | reverse complement strand
TTTTCTGTTTTCATGAAGAAGAGACCAGTTTCTCTAGTCTTGAGATGAAAAATGATACCAGGAGGAAGGTGATGGAGGTAAGATCCTTGGCTGACAAAAACAATAAATACGAAGACTAAAGCAATAGAACATTCAGAGAAACGTGTTCTCTTGGAACTGAGTATTTGTGTGCTATTTAATTTCCACAGTAATTTGGTTTGGAGCAATTTATAAGTTATATATTTTTTCCTTTCTCTATCATGTGTTGCAATCACAAAATGGTATTAAAAAAAAAGGAGTACTGTAATACTTAAAAATATAGTAGAACCTAGTTTCTAACCTAGTGTTACTGTATTCCTTCAGATTTAGGAAGTTTTTAACACAGAGACACAACATATTCCTGAGGTTTCTTAGAAAGGGAGGGCTGTACCTAGGCTGTAGTCATACTTTTAGTAGTTAACATCTTGGAAAAGAGTATTGTCTAAATGATATTAAATATGAAAAATGAGGAGTAGTTGAAGGTTATTCAGATTTGTAGGTTTTTCTAAGCCAAATGGACATTCTAAGTTCATCTCTTGTAAAAGCACATACACAATATGAGTTGTCTTGTGGATTAGCTGAAATGCTAGTGATCTTGAGCAGTGAATACATGATTAAGCTATGTGATGTAATGAATAGTAAAGTATTGTTCCCCTGTGATATCTTACATTAGAGTGTAATTTGAGATTAAAAACTTCTAAACAGGAGTCTTGAATGATTCTTCTCACTCAAACTCGTGTGTGGCTCTTGGAAAATGTTTCAGTGTTTATCATAGCTCTGTCATAACTCTGTAAGCTTAATAAAAGCTATGGTCATTAGAAGTTACCACATACAATAGCAGAACTGCTGGCATACCTGTACTGTACCATAACATCAGGTTTTATTTTACTCTCCTTAGAGAATTATGTAAACAGAAATTTTTAGTAAAAATGGTCATCAAAAGAATGGAATTTTTTGTGCAGAAGGTCAATTTATACTCTAAAAAGCATCTGGTTTTCATTGAACATGATCATCTGTGTTAATGATGGATGCATAGCACTTAGAGCCGAAGGAAATTAGTATGGCCTAAAAGCTAATTTTTAGCTGCGCATTGTCCCCTTGCTCTGGACATCCAAATTAAAACTCACCCTGAAAGCTAAGTAGTCTTGTGCTGATTTAATGGTCATATACAGAAAAATACCTAGAAATGCAAGCTACTGTAAACATAGGCTTCAAAAAATTAAAAAAATATAATTAAAACAAAACAATAAAACCACCAAACTCCAAATCCTTCTCAATAGACAAAAATTCCTAAAGTAACAAGTCAAAAGGCTTCTTTTAGCAATTCTAACAGGATCAAAAGGATCAGTGAGTAAAAGGTTAGGGAGAATATTTTTTTTCATCAGTGTGAAAACAAAATTTTAAGCAGGAGTTTAGCTATATGATAATGCATTTTAGTCTGTTTCATGGACCTTGGGCAGGTAGTTTTATATCTCCCTTCTTCAGTTCCTGCCAGATACGCATCACACTCATGCTTCCCTCTGCCTACCATTGTTTCGGTTTTTTATCTATACTAAAAAATCCACGAGACAGGAAGACTTATAATTTCAAATAGAATACATAGGTGTAGCTCCTATACACACTGCATAGAGCTCTTCCGAGGACTCTCAATTATTTATGGAGTTTACACCTTATCTAGTAGCAAAGCTAGTATTTATGTAGCCTGAAAAGTCTACATATTCTCTTATAAATGGATACCTCAGTCTGTTTAGCATTCTACACTCTGCTGTGTCCTACCTCATTAGTCCTAGAGGAATGTTGGCAGAATAAATAGGAAAGACTCCAGCAACTTTCAGTGTTGCAGAGCCACTTCTTCTGCACATCATGCAGGATGTGTTTAAATATCTGCAGTGCAGCTTCATGGATTTGGATAAGCCATGTTTAATTTTTTTTTTCCTAGCTGGAGAGCTGAATTTAAATCAGTATTTTATTCTGGTTGCCTTTTAGATTTGTGGTTGTTTGTGCCTCTCTTAAATAGCTAAACAGGAAAATATAATTCAAAAGCAGTGGAATTCTGTCTGCCATTTAGTTCGTAGTATGCAGCCTCCTGTTCAATAGTAGAATTTTATGCATACTGGATTGTCCTACTCAGACTCAGTAAAAACGTATCTCATCTGCGTCTTGCAGGAAAGGACCACACAAAGATCTTCACAACAGATTTTTAAAAACAAGCCTTAAATATTGCCGTATAGATCTATTATCCAAGATTTAAAATTTACTTTTCCCTCTTACACTTTCATGGAATTCTTTCAAGCATACCTGTAATTCTTATCCATTAACACTTTTTATTATTATCAGTTAATATACTCATTATTTCTGTAAATTGATGAGAGATAAACATTTCAATTTAATATAGGAACACAGACAAGTCCATAATATTGTGAAGGTCTCCATCTTAGACTTTACAGACTTTACAGACTTTACAACTGCTGTCAGCTGCAATTATGCTGCCAGGAACCTGCATCATTCAGTGCAGATCACAGAGAAATCAACAAATGGGAATAAGGCAATCTATTTTGTTTAGAAAAAGCTTGAAAAAACATATAGGTATGTAATGGCAGGGGTTTCTCCTAGCATGCTATAAATGCATACTTAAAGAGTGTTTACACAGTGTGTTTATAGATTTCTTTTGAAAAAATGAGAAAATATTTCTAGATGCCATTTTGTTGAGTTTTGGGAAAACAAACTTAGATAACAAAAAGAACTAAGTGAAGACTTTATTTTGTGTACATATTTAAAGTGAAGGAGCTTTTCCAACAAGCTATTCTTTCAGAAGCTCTTCAGTCACATTATTGAAGAGGAGAACATAACACCATACTTACATTATAAAGAAGGAATCAGCCACCACTGCGTACGTGCACATAGTCAGGGGCATCTATGAGTTGATTCTGCCTGAAGAGAGGCTCCCAGTCCATAAATCCAAGCCATTTGCATGGAGCCAATTGAGTCTAGAAGATCAATAAGTATTTTGTGTGTTTTTGGAATGGCATATGAAAATAAGACAGAAGAATCTAAGGCATCTAAAATGGTATTGGTAGCCATAGCTAAGGCTTAGCAGATCTCAAACCAAGATATCTGTGTGTATTTCCACGGAAGGGTGGGATTCATATGTCTGGTATCATTTTACAAATCTCTCTGAGCTTCAGCCATTTCTGAGTCATATCTGTCAGGGTCATGTGAAGCTCCTGAGTTCCCAAGGGTCTTTCAGACGACATTAAATACCTGTCTTCAGGCAGCTAATTGGAAACTAGGGAGCCTTCATGTGGTTTAGGTCCTGTAGAGTTCAATGGAGATGTTGACGAAGTAAACAGATTATATTATTGTAGACCAGACCCAGCTGCCTACTTTTAGGGTAGCTTGAAACATGCTACAGACTATAAATTCACTGAGTAGCTCTTCACTGAGTTTAGCAAGAGCTCAGGCCTGTGGAGGCTCATAGGAAATTAACATGAAGTCTAACAGGTTTTCAAAACTTCATATACATCTTTAAAATGATGGCATGGTTAATAAGTAATAATGACAAAAAAATTAAGAGCAAAGATCAAAGAGCATATTCCTAGGTATCCCCTTCCCAAATCTCAAAACACTTGTACATCAGGCGCCTAAATTTAAAGATTTAAGTGCTAAAGAAAGGGGAAAAAAAAATTATTTTTGCAGAAAATAACAATACAAAAACTTTTAAACACTATCATTTTTATTTATATATTTCACAAATCTACTCTACAATAGAACAGAAAGGATTGCAAGGGCATTATCCCCCATTTTCCATCATGAATACTATCAAAATTGTGAACATCAGATTTTGATAATGAAAACAAAGTTTCCTTCTTATTTTGTGACATCCTCTATAAGATAAAAAAATAAATTTTCTCTCAAAAGAAATAAATAAAGAAATAGGTAAAATCCAGATTCGGCATAGATGTATCTCATTTTTAGAAGCATAATAGCCCATTTAGGGTCTTCAGATCAGTTGCATGGCCTGATCAATGTTGGTATAATTTGAAAAGATTTCCCTTTTCTATAGAAAAAAATACCTCTACAAAGTTGAAAAAACATTTCAGAATTGTCTTTTCACAATGATATTTTAGTACAGAGAACATTTTTATTCCTCAATATATCCCTAAATAGATGAATAGAGTATTATAAAATATCTTTTGGCATTTGCCTTATTATGCCATACTTGACTCTGATGTTTTACTGGCACAAGTGCAGCAATGTTTGCTGTCTTAGGTGCTTATTTCTAAACAGTGCTAATAGAGACTAACTGAAAAATCATCCAACTATCAACACAGTCAATATTTATGAAGAATAGATTTTTCTCTAGTGTCTGTTAAAGGTATGCAAACAGTTCTGCCTTAAATTATGATACTTGGTTTTAGTATCAGTACAACTGAGGGAGTTTGGTACTGAGATATATATATGTGTGTGTGTGTGTGTGTGTGTTATCAGCATGGAACCTGATGTGGTGACTATATTTCAGTTTGTATTTTCAGTAGAGAAGAGACTCATCTGCTTGTCAGAAATCTATCAGAGTATTCAGTCCAAAAGACATGACAGAGTGTCAAAACTATAACTAACTTTTGTCTTTTAAAACTTTTATCTTATAAAAATCATGTATATATCATATATATTTCCAGAAAAATCTATCATTCTTCATCCTTTGAAGCGTGTGACATTTTGTGCAGCATTTTTTGGGTAGAGAAATTCTATGGAAAAGAAAACAATGTACATTTTAATCATGTACCCTCGTAAGACATAGATACTGCACTGCATCCCATAAACTGTGAGTTCTTAGTTAGAAGAAACTATTCTACAGCTTTATAATCCATATCTTTTTTTTAAAAAACAACAGTAAAACTTAAAACCTGGTGATACTGATGACAAAATTATGAGGTTGGTTTTCTCTGTTTCATTTATGATTAGATAAATGTAGTTGAAAATAATTAGATTGCAGAAAGTAACTCCTCATACAGTAAATAATATAATCAGCATAATAATATACAAAATTTTTGATTCATACTGCTGTCCTAGAAATATTACGGTTATGTGTTTTTGGTCATAATTAAGTTCTATTCACAATTAAGAATACCCTAATTACCTAGTAACTATGTAAATATATTTTTTAAAATAGAAAATAAGTTATTATGTGATGGTTTAAACGTAGTTTCTTTCCTCATTTCTAGTAATTTTATTAAGTCTTCACAGCTTGCATATTACAGATTCAGACTACTTATACTTCTGATGTGCAACTTAGCATTTGATGGTTGGAGTGCAATCTTTAAATTCATTGGATGAATTGCTTGAATTTGCTTTAGACAGAATGGTACCGATTGAGGAAAATTACTGTCAGTGTGACAATGAGCTGTTAACAGTAATGTTTGAAATAAATACGTTTTATCAGCATTTACAAAAGCACCCTACTAGGTAGCAAGCAGAGGAGTACATATCACGGTGCAATCTAATTTTCTTGTCCTAAAAAAAAAAAAAAAAGCTCCTTTTTTCTCTTTCAAATTCAAGAATTTTTAAAATCTTGAAGGGACAATATTGTATTTGTTTTGCCTCTAAGTTGTAATACTTTAAAGGGATGGCATTTTGTAAACAAAATGTATTTGTCTATCTTAGAGAAACAAATCTATATTTGAAATGTATATTTGGAAATATGGTTTTGGGGAATACGATCTTATATATGTGTAGGTGTTTAAAGAGAAAGAGAAAAATGCAGGATATTGAAAGGTGCTACAAAATGTAAACATGTCTCTGGAGGCACCTGAACTCTGCAGCACCACAAAGGAGACACTTTCTTGTCTCTTAGGTGATGAAAAGTTTGACACACACGCAGCCTTGGAAACATAAATAGGGAGAAAGCTCAGAAGATTAAAGACTTGAGATAGGAGGTTCAAATACCATATTGCACTATTTAAATTATGATATTTTAAAATATCTTGATATGAAAATGTTAATAAAAGCTGATTGTCAGAAAGACTGAGGAGATAAAGACAGGACAGCATCACCTGCTGGATGAACTACTAGTGACTTGGACTTTACCGTTTTTGTTTACCAATAATCCCAATGCTTTTGGAAAGTACATCATACAGCATGGTTAAGCATCTTTTCCTACATCCTAGGCAACTCCAGGAGATATAATGTAATTCAAGTAAATAAATGTTGTGAAAAGAATAAAATGAAAAAAAAAAAAAACAAACAAAAACAAGGAATGCAGAAGAGTTTCAGTTCAATGCTTTCTAACACTTGATAGTATAGTCTTATAAAATGGCTGAAGGTTTTTAAATAGCAAAGTGCCAATACGATGATATCGAAATCCTGTAAAACTCACATTCTATATTTTTAATTTTGAAAATGCCAAATTATTTGGTATGATACAATCACCACAGAGGTTATATTCACAGAGGTCTGCAATAAATCACATTACTAGTATAATTTCTTTTTTATATCAACAGGAACTAAGGAACAAAGCTAACATGGAACATTCAACCTCAGTTCAGCAGTCTTTCAGATATGAGTATGTGAATGCTTTATCTTATGTTTTGTTTTATGTTACTTTATTTTGTTGAAATTAAAATATTATTTCACATTCTCAAAAAGTTGTGTATATGATGCTTATTACTGACTATGATGTTCTCAGAGATTGTGTCAATAAAGTCATATAGGCCCCAGAAAAAGAAGCTGCTATCTGTCTCTAACTTATTAATTTTATGAGAACCTTTATTGATTACTGTTTTTTCCTGGTCTATGTTTCAATTACTGTACTAGATTTCTTGAATTACTAGTAAGACTAGGATACTCCTCCAGATGAATAATTCATTACATCATATACAAGAAAAATTGACAGCTCATATTTCTCAAAGAACATAATTAACATGCAAATGAAGCTATCACAATGAGTGCATAAAAATGAATATTGGCAAATGCGTATAATGTTTTACAAGGATCAGGGCAGATACACAATAGCAGTGAGAGTAAGCATAGATACTTTAATGATTATAATAAAGATTTATGTACATGACATACAGTTGAACTACTATTGTTTCGATACCTTTCACAAAAGTGTCTTTAACATTTTTGCTTAAAAACCAAGAGCACTGGCTTATAATCCTCTGTTGTATCTCATGTAATGGTGTGCGTGCCACAGCTGTGTTGATTTAAATGATAGAATGAATGATGCATTAATTTGGACCTAATTAATTTTTGCTACAAAATGAAAGGTAAGGTTATGTGAAAAAGATGAGAAGTATAGATCTCATACATAACTTACTTCATTCATATCTATGTAAACTTCCCTGAAGATGATGTTAAGGGACTTTTGTGTTTGACAGATCCCTAGGAAATTCCTATAAGTGAATGGAAAGGAGCACCTCTCTAAGACAAAGAAAATACCAAGTAGTGAGTTTACTTTCTACACAACAGCAAATAATCTCTTGGAATTATGGGGAAAAAAAACAGCTGTCCCCTTTAGTACCATAGTAAAATATTTAGCAGGTCTGTTGCTGGTCTTTTTTCCTTCTGTTCACTTTTTCAAGAAAACATGTTGTATATATGTGAATATATGTATTATGATGAAATTTGGAATGATTGCTAAATAAATGGAATAGCAATCTGAGAATTAGGATGTTGGATTTACCTCTGTGTTACACATCCTTCCCTTGAGCAGCTCAGCTGCAGCACAGTCTGCAAGGCATTGCACTTACAAGAAGTTTGTTCCTCAGACAATAGCTACATATTCCTGTGTTGTGGTTACCTTGACATCAAGAAGATAAGACTCTTTGCATCTTTTCTTCTACGTGCATATGTGTGTAAGTATGGTAAATTTTTCTACATTAAAAGACAAAATTTAAATTATGGGAAGTTACGACTATGGTATTTCTGGACACTAATGCATATGTTGGAGAAGAAAATAGACACTAAAGAAGTTTTCTCTGAAATATTTGCATTAATGAGTACAGAGACAAAAATATAAATATGGTCAAGAATTAGAAGGAACAAATAAGACAGTGATTTTGGAATAAATATAACTTACTGTGATATGCTTTATCTAAATTACAACAAAACTAGTTTGGTGAAGCCTAAAATAAAAAGAATACAAACCCTCAAAATTATTTCAGTAGACTTAAGGTAAAGACAAGGTAGAGCCTAACAAGTATACAAGAATGAAAAGAACTAAATTACCTACTTTGTACAAGTGAAGTCAATAACCTCTGTTTTCAAAGAAATTGAGTTCAAGGTGAATAAAACTCTGGGAGACAACAGTAAAAAATAACAGAAGTTCCATAAAAGCATGATATACAAAAATAGATAACCAGACCAAGATCAGCTACGAACAAAAAGCAGTGCCTTTTTTTCAAACAGAAGAGTGGGAAGAACTATGTTGGATTAACACCAGTATCATAGAATCATAAACCAGAAAGTTGCAAGGGAACCTTAAAGATAAACTGGTCTAATTTTTCCTCTCAAAATCATAGTTAAACACTGTTAAGGCACAATTTTAGAAAAGATGGCCCAGCAATCTGTCCAGCTGAATCTTAAAGTATCCAATGTTGGGGAATCCACTAGTTCTCTGGTGAAATTATTCCAGTGGCTGATCTCATTGTGAAAAATATTCCTCTTGTGTCCATATGGAATCTCCTCAGGAATAACTTGCATCCATTACTCACTGTCTTTCCATGGGACTCCTTGTAAAAAGGGAGTCTCTATCTTTGTAGACACCCTTTAAATACTGGAACATGGTAACAAGGTCTCCTCTAACTCTTCTTTTCCCAAACCCAGTTCTCCTAGCCTCTCCTCATATCCTTTTATAATTTTTGTGGCCCTTCTCTGAACCCTCTGCAGCCTGTCCACTTCTTTTTAATATAGTGGGGACCAGAATTGAACACAGCATTCCAGGTGTGCCATGACAAGCACTAAATATAGGAAATTAATGAAACAGAGCATCCTGAGTGGGCTGGCAGTATGGTGTGGAAGAAGTTAATCTCTTTCTATTTTTGCTTTCTTTCCATTCCTGTGTGTTTGTCTTTTCTATATCTATCTGGTTTTAGTTTAGTTTTGCTTTAGTTTACTGAATCAATACTCAATTTTTACTTTACTTTTCTTTTTTTTTTTTTTTTTTTTTTTTTTTTTTTACTTTTTCATGTGCCTTAAAATAAGTTCACCCTGATTCTTGACGCTGAAATCTTTAGTGACCAGCTATTGATCATTTGTGATATGTGTTTATAGCCTTGAGGTCTGCTATGTCCCAGTACTTTCAAGGCTTCTGATATCAACCTATGTTTGTACTCCTAGAGGCACCTGCTGCAGTATTCTGTGGATAAAAATGATGAAGGAAGATTGATGGAACATGGTACTATGTAAAAATTTGGTCTCAGAAGAAGAAATACTAACTAGACTAGCTAGACAGAATAATGACCCAGTCAGTGGCATACTATTAAAGTCAGAAAAGCTGTGAGGGAAGAAAACTTCCAGAATACTTCAGTTGTTCTCATGAAGACTTATGTCAGAATGGACAACACACATAAATATTTAAAGGCATTTCTTTTTAAATTATTTCATTTTAAAACAAATAATTGGAAACTATAAAGAAATCAGGTAGTCTCAATCAATGTACAAGACCTGGATCAAGACATAATTAGCAAAAAATCTAATCTGAAAAATTAACATCATGCATTAAACATATGTTTAACAAAGTAATTAAAAAGTAGAAAAAAATCCATGTAAAGAATAATATGCTTATATAACTGAATAAAATAAGCAGCAAGAAGGATGAAACTCTAGTGAAATAAAATTCTTGTATTGAAAAATTATACCAAAAAAGCTATTATGGCTAAATAGAAATTGAGAAAGTTCATTGGAAATTATAAATTCTTATTTAAGTAAAAGAAATTGTATACAAATATTGAAACTGTAACTTAGCTAAAATGTGTTGTGCTAAAACAGGGGAAAAAAGACTCAGAGAAACATTTTGTCCTAGGAAAATATTTGGCCCTAATAATGATGTATTCAAACAAATTTCAATGCCAAAAACAAGAAGCCTTCCAAGATTCTGTATGGTCAAAGATTAATATAAGGAATGTCTGAGTAAAATAGAGCAGTAAGATAAAACCAAAATGAATTAACTACTTCACTGTGCAAAAGCTTAGGAGTGTCACACATTGAAGTTTCCTGTAACAGAATTCATTGCTCAGAAACTGTTTCAGATTAAATATTAATAAAAAGAGTTGTCAAATAAATTAATAAAATTAATACTAGCAAACTTCCAGAAACAGATGGTATTCACATGAAGTTCTAAGGAAAGTGAAATACAAAAGTGCTGTGCTGTTAACCGTAGTGTGTAATTTATCATTTAAAAGGTCCTTTGTACTGGAGGAGTTGAAAATGGCAAATGTGATACAAATTTTTTAAAAGGGCTTTGGAGAACTATAAAATAGGAAGTCTATATCTGCACTCAGCAAACTGTTGAAACTATAATAGAGAATAAATGACTGAATATGTTGCAGTAGAACATCAACGCAAGTTCTGTTGTGATGTAGCACAAATGTAGTGCAATTCTCTACAAAGAAGGTGATAAAGTAGATAGAGATAATGATTGACATATCTCCTTGGTTTTCAAAAATAATTTTGAGAAAGCACCTCTGTAAAAGAGGATGTCATGGTACAAGGGAAAAAATCTTCCTGTAACCATTGTTAAGTAATTAAAGAAGAAAAAAGTTGTTGGGAAAGATGGTTGCTTTTGCCATTATGGAAAGCTATGGGAATTGATGCTATTGAACATATTCCTGAGTGATGTGGGGAAAAGAACGATGGTTACAACTTGTTTTTTCAAGGAAGTAGAAACTATAGTTCAGTATGAAGGTTTATGAAAGATATTGTTGTAGTGATTGAGTGATGAAATGCCTAAAGTAATTAAAAGAAAAGTAATATGAAATCAGAAGATTTGCACTAGCTACTGTCATGAGGAAAGATTTGAGCAGTTGTGCTTCGATTTGCAAGATAATAGATGCTCAAAATTTAGTAGGAAAGGAAGAAACAAAAGCTATTATGGTATAAATCCATACATCACATTCCTTTTGCAATTCTCCAGGCATTTATCATTCAGGAATGTTATAATACAGCTAGATGCAGTACAGAAATGAGAAGCAAATATGAAATGGGTTTGGAATGCAGAGAGACAAATAAGAAAAGAGGTCTCCAGTTACAAAATAAATGAGTATCACAGGATACAGCTGCATATAAAATAATGAAAACCAGGAAAAAAGCTGTCAGGGTGTATTATGCAGTAGTACACAAGAAGGACAGTGACATTTCCACATTGTTTTTCTAAACTGTTACATCTGCTCATTGTAGTTTTCAGTGAAGTTTCCATCCAGTTTATTAAGGCAGTTTTTGTGCTGTGATAAAAAGATCTAAGAAGATGAAGGTACTGTTTGATTTGAGACTGCTTTAAAGTTTCTAAAAGATTTGCTAGTGTTAATTCTACATCTTTATGAGCTTTTCCAGTTTAGTATGTCTGACCTGAAGAGCCATGGCTTCTGGTCTGACTATACTGTGTGCACATACACAGCATCTTCCCCTAAGGCAATCAATATACTACCCTCAGTGAAGGGAGATTGTTTTTTTTAAACACAAAGGCCACTAATTCCAGATAAGATCTTTTTTAAATAAATAAATAAATTGGAGATTATTACGCAACATGAAGAGAAGAAAACTAACAGAACTTTAAATGCAAACCCCATGTAAACTTTCTATCCAGACAACAAATCGATTGAATTATTAACTAAAAGAGATGTCAGATAACAGGAATTAGTTTATTTGCTGGTTTAACATATACAGATTAAGAAGACACAAACCTGTTAAAGAAGGTAAGATGATCTCATTTTTTTCCAGTTTAGAAAAGAGATCTTGGGATGCTGATTGACAGCTGGCTCAAAAGAGGGGATCATTCCTCTGCATTTGCCATTGGTGAGGCTTCACTTTGAGTACTGAGTCCAGTTCTGGTCCTCATCACTTAAGGGGTCCTCAAAAGAATACAGGAGGAGGCAACAAACCTGGAGAAAGGGCTAGAAGGTATGTCTTATAAGAAGTGGTCCAAGACTTTGGGATTGCCTTGTTTGGAGAAAAGGAGCCTGAGAGGTGCTCTAATTTCTTTCTACAGCTTCCTGAGGGGGGGAGCTGGAGAGTGAGATGGCAATTTCTTCTCTGTGGGTTCCAGACGGGATATATGGAAACAATTCAAAGCTACATGAGCTGAGGAGGTTTAGACTGGACATTAGGAAGCATTTTTTTACCAAGAAGAAGGCAAACAAAGAGTGGAACAGGCTTCCTGAAGAGATGGTGGATGCTCCATGCTTCTCAGTGATTAAGAGACATTTGAATAATGCCTTTATGTTATGCCCTTAGTCTCTTATGTGACTGAAACTTAATGTGTCAGCCCTAAAGTGATCAGGCAGTTGGAATACATGTTCCTTCTAGGGCCTTTCCAGCTGAACTATTCTATTCTATTCTATTCTATTCTATTCTATTCTATTCTATTCTATTCTATTCTATTCTATTCTATTCTATTCTATTCTATTCTATTCTATTCTATTCTACAAAGTTTCTAATTAACAGCAAAGGAAAAAAGCTTTCTAAATTTGAGGCTACTTTTTTACTTTGCAAATGAAAGGAAGTATGGAGGACAAGCTGATTTTGTTAGAGGAATACAGTAGTGTAGCAATATATGTAAGGTGTACTAACATAACACAGCCTGTATGTGCAATGAGGAAATCAGAAAAGGAAAATCCATTTATGGTCTGAAGCCTTCACTAGGATCAGGAAACCAGAAACACCAAATTTGGAACAGCACAAGAACACAGCACGACCAGGAATACGATTGGAGGAGAAGTCTTGTAGACAAGCAGCAGCTCAGATGAATGGTTAAAGACTAGGCCTTAAGGACCTATTATTTGAGCTGTAGTTATTGGACAGGAATAAAGACTGGAACACATAAACTATTAGAAAGTATAAAATAATGCTATCACAATAGATCGGTCCTCGATTATCCATTCTCAATTCTCTTTCCACTTGAGAGTCTGTGTCTTTCACCTCTCCATAAATGCCGACCTGGAACAAAGACTTCAGCCCCCAATGCAGAAAAGGAGTGCAGGGACCTGGTGGAGGGAGCATGGCTGAAGGAATTTTGATTCAGAGTTCAGGAAAAAAAAGTGGAAAAAAAACCTCTGGAAGGACCCTGGTAAGTGGGGTGGCTAACCAAGAATGGAATATGGGAGGCACACTCTCTTAGGAACAAGAAAAAGGTTTACATGCATTGCATCTAAATAGACACATTTTGGGGACTGAGTTTATAATGTTTTTGAACTGGCAACAGGAACATCCCCAAGTTCCCTGTACATAGAGCTTTCTGCTTAGACACATGGTAGCTCATTAGGATAGAACTTTCTAAGAAAGTGGGGACCAGAGACATTTTACTACACGGGGAAAATAATTCATACCTTAAGAGCAGCCCAGAGAGGCTTGGACTTCGTGGCAATGGCAGCGGACCCAGAAGCCCCTGCTCCTCTTCCAGGGAAGGGAGGCAGCATGGTGGCACTCATGTCAACCGCACGACAAGGAAGACTTATGAAAAAGCAAGCTCTGAGCTAGAGCATCCCCTTTGCTTGGCCCAGTGGAGATCAAGGTGCCTCTGGAGTCCTATGTGACCCTGTGGTGGGTGGGTTGGACCAGGAAGCATATGATTTTTCACTAGATTATTTTCGGTCACTGTTCTTTCCTGCGCTCCAACCTGTGTCTATGTCTCGCCTGACTCAAAATGGAATTTCTGATGCTCCTCATTCACTGTCTTTATGTCTGAAAAAGCCTTTCTAATTCTTCCATTAGTAGTAAATACTGAATGTAAGAACAAAAATTTCTGGTATTCTGTCTTCTACAACTGAATTAAAATCTTTTTACTTAACTAAACACATCTAGTATTTAAGCTAAAGACTTCCTGGGTGAATATCAGCATGTCTACACCCTACCATTACTGAGAAATGAATTGTTCATTTGGATATCTCAACATATGAACCACTTTGGAGTCTCATTTCAAATTAAATTGTAAGATCTTATGCAATAGCTATTGACATTAATGTGGCATGTTCTCAGCACTCTGTGAACCTTTACATTCACAACCATATTAGTAACTTTCTCGGAATAACTTTTGTTCATAAATATGGAATAAGAAAGAATAAAGGAAGGGAGATGATAGTTTCAAAATTAAGTGTTTTGTGAATTTTGGCTATATATGTCATGATATGCTTTTGATATAGCATTCTTGGCAGTAAAAAATAGCTAAAGTATGTACTGCTTAATTCTAGGACCAGTAATAAAGATAAAAATAACAAATATAATTAAAAAAACCTCACCCTATAAAAGGAACAAGTGTAATGGAAAGGTAAAACCCCAAATATTTCCACACACGCAGATAATCTAGGAAGAGGGTTATTTTTAATGCACAAGGGATGGAAAAAACCTTAAACTATGACTAGAATATGAGAAGGGGAAATAAGTCCACTTTGACTACAAATTTGGAACTAGTTTCCAGTTCAAATTTGTGAACTGGATGGAAGGGCTTAGTAAGAATTAACCCTCTTTAGAAGTGCCTGTTTACAACTTACATAAATGTCATTAATAATGAGGGCCTAAGAGGACATAAAAAAACACCACCATCACAAAAAAAAATATAGAGAAACCTCACTGTGAATTAAGAAAATGAGATCACTTAAAAACCACTCTGAGGCAACAGCAGTTGAAATATCCTAAATGTAATTCATCTTCAGACATTCTCTTTTAGCATATATGCATTGTTCTCCATGAATTTCAAGTTACAGCTTAAAAATATTTAAAGCCTTGCTCTCATCATTGTAACTGGAAGACTATTCCACTACTAGAATCATTAAAATCCCCTTGTCTGGTGCTTAAATAGTTTTATATCTCCTAGGTAAAAAGAGGTAAAATACAGAATCATCTCCCTTCTAGACTTGTTTGGTTAGGCTTAACTGAGGCATTATCAATGAAAAATGTAATTAAGATCCTCTCTTTTTTGAAAACAGGTGTGTTATAATGTAGCCATACTATTTAAGTGTAGCCATACTATTTAAATAAATAACTGAGATTTAAAATGCATTACTAAGTAAAATTAGTAATGTGGGAAATGAATAATATTTTTATGATGTGTGAAACATGTGGCATGTATTCTTCTCAGGAGGGAAAGAACATGCATGTGTTAAAGACAGCAAAAGGCAGACAGTGGTTGTACCAATCAGACAGAACAACTGTGTTTTTGTCAGCTATTAAGGGAAAAGCCTGTTGTGCTTCATTAAGATAGGAGGTGTAGGAAAAAAAAAAAAAAAAAAAGTAGCTATGACCTAAATTATCTTTAAAAAAAATTCCAATCTTTGGAAAAATGACCTGGTTATATCATCTGCTAATATCTCATATTTGGTCTGGTCTTGCTAGCATATTTTTCCCTCTGATTGCCTAAAATCAATTGAGATTACTTCTGAATATTTTTCCTGGGTAGATAATCATCTAAAATTATACACTGGGGATTAAATGGACCTCAAACTCTATTCCACACATAACTCAGCTAGGGGCAGGACAAAATGTAACAGCTAAAGAAAATTATATTCACAAATAACAAAGGATCCTTTAGGAGATTAGAGACTTGTTTTTTCTTTCACTTTATGTATAT
>VXBA01001689.1:0-12268 GCA_013399895.1 Serilophus lunatus | reverse complement strand
GCCCAGTCCCCCCTTTTCTAACACAGGAGGGGCAGGTGGTCTGTGCCCATCAGGATGGGAAATGGAGGGTCCCATTGTTTCATGTGAAGATTTGCCACCACAGAGGAGATTCAGTGCTGTCCTGGCAAATGAGCAGCTGGGAGCTCTGACAAACAAGGTGTCTGAGCCCATTGACCACAAGTCACACAGGAGCACTAGAAAAAGTGGTGAGTGACAGTCATGGAAGGTTCTGTGCTGCTGGACCAGTCACCTCCTTGCCACAGATTTCAACTGGGGACCCTTTTGATAGACTTGCCAAACTTACTGCACCTGCCAGTCTATTACCCCTCCTTCTCTTCCTTGTGGGTACTACTGACAGAGCCATGGGAGTTGTGGGAAGCAGCAGGCAGGCTCTGGGTATGTTGGGGGGACTGGGTTAAAAGCAGAAGAATGAAGAGGAGGACTGTGAATGCCTCAAGTGACCCTGCAGCTGGGAATAAACCTTGATAACCCAGAATGAAGGGCAGCCCATGATCCTCCAGCATGGTCTGGGCTCAGCTCCTGGTGTGTCTGTTTGTGTCTCTGCCTGGGGGTTGCTTTGGGATTCTTGGGGTTATCAAGGTAATGGAAACAAATTTAGTCTTTGTGTTCCAGTCCTGAGTTTGTGGCTGTTCTGGCTGTCTGTCAGGCTGATGGCCAAGGCCATTTGTGCCCAGATAGGATTCTCCTTGATCCTGATGGTGAGGGGGAGGTGGAGAGAAAGGAATGGATGGATCCTGCTGGTCAACAGTTGGTTACACAGGTGGCACTGACAAATGGGACTTGGTTCCAATGATCATGGGACCATTTTTGAAGACTGAGGATTGTTGGGAAGAGATGGGACCCACCACATTCAAGGAGACAAAAATTTTTTTGCCAACATCTTATCAACCTGATAAGAGCTTCAAACTGGGAACAACAGAAGAGGAAGAAAATCTTAAATAATTGTGAACGTTTTGTGAAATGTTGCTACAAACCATGAAAAATGGAACAAAGAGGACAGGCTTTATTATTTAAAAAAAAAAAAAAAGAAAGGGCTGAAAATGAGGCACTTCAGAATCTTCAAGAGTGTGCACATAAATAAGGAAGCATATATGGGGAAAAAGAAATCCCACTGGGCTTCTGAAAAATTAATATGGCTCAGTGCCTTTTTACAGTGCTTGTGCAGAAACATGGGCAGTATGGGGAAAAAACAAGAGAAATCAGAGTTCCAACAGAGGCTGCAGTTATAATGCTGTTGACAGCAGAGAGATGCTGTGAGGCAGGTTACCTGACCCAGGAGCTGAAATGGGTGGTGCAGTGCAGGTTAGTGCCCAGTGGCTAGGCTCCTCTCTAATACAGAATTCTAGAATGGCTTGGGTTGGAAGGGACCTTAAAGATCGTCCAATTCCAACTCCCTGATGTGGGCAGAGACAGCTTCCACCAGATCAGGTTGCTCCAAGCTCTGTCCACCTTGGCTTTGAACATTTCCAGGCATGGGACAGCAACAGCTTGTCTGGGCAACCTGTGCCAGGGCCTCATCACCCGCACAGGGAAGAATTTCTTCCCAGTTTCTAGTCTAAACATATTCTCTTTCAGTTTAGAGTCATTCCCTTTGTCCTGTTAGTGCAAGCACTTGAAAATGTCTTCCTCTAGCTCCCTTGAAGCCCCTTTAGGCACTTGGAAGGGTCTCTTAAATGTCTCCCTGGAGCCTTCTTTTCTCCAGGCTGAACAAGCCCAGCTCTCTCAGCATTTCAGTTTTAATACTGTGACCTAGATACAGAGATGTGGGATCATGCAGGGGTGCTGGGATAGATTTCAGGAGTGTTGTAGTGACTGAAGCCAGACTGGTTATGAAAGGATGGACAGGCAAGGAGTGGAGATTTCCCTTTCTGTGAGAGGACAGCTGGAATTTTTGTTTTGGGATGTATGGTGAGCCAGGTAATGTTAGGATTAGAAGGCAGAGCAGCATAAGGGACACTGTGCTGTGTAGCTACTATGGATCACCTGAGCAGGAAAAGTAGATGAGGTCTCCTTCAAAAAAACAGGATGTGCACTGACCCTCATGAGGTTCTTGGAGCATGTCAAATGTCTGTTGGCAGGAAAGCACAGCAGAGCACACACAATCAAGTAGTTTTCTGGAGTGTATTGATGAAACCTTCCTGACACAAGTGGCTAGTGAGCTGCATCTCCTACGTTCAAATGATGCAGAATTAGTGGTGGCTCTGAGGTGGTCAGGGGGGAGCCTTCGTTGCAGTGACCGGGCAATGTTTGAACTTAGGGTCCAGAGTGAAGAGAGCAATGCAAAAAAGAGGACTAGAGTCTTGGACTGCAGGAGAGCAGAATCTGGGTTCTTCAGGGATCCTGTTGCAGGAATCCCATGGGTTATGGTCCTGGTCAGAGGAGGGGTCTGGGAGAGCTGCTCATTTTCAGAGATTAGCTCCTTCAAGCTCAAGAATGATGTGTCTCGACAAAGCACTAAGTCAAGCGAAGGTGACAGAAAGCCAACATTGTAAGCAAAGGGCTCCTGAAAAAAATTCATAGGTGGTAAATACAAAGCAACCCTATATGGTTTAAAGTCCTAGCTCTGGTGACAATAGCTGGGCCATTGCTGGTGGGAAGTGCCCCTTCGAGTTTATAATTAGCAAATTTGCAGACAACACCAAGTTGGGGTGGAGTGTTGATCTGCTGGAGGATAGGAGAGCTCTGCAGAGGGATCTGCACAGGCTGGATAGATGGGCTGAATCCAACAGTGTGGGGTTCAACAAGACCAAGTTCCAGGTCCTGCACTTTGGCCACAACAACCCTCTGCAGCCCCACAGGCTGGGACAGAGTAGCTGGAGAGCAGCCAGGCAGAAAGGGATTGACAGGAAGCTGAAGATAAGCCAGCAGTGTGCCTGAGTGGGCAAGAGGGCCCATGGCATCCTGGCCTGGATCAGGAATTGTGTGGCCAGCAGGAGCAGGGAAGTCATTCTTCCCCTGTACTTGGCTTTGGTGAGGCCACACCTCGAGTGCTGTGTCCAGATCTGAGCTCCTCAAGTTAGGAAGGATATTGAGGTGGTGGAGCATGTCCAAGGAAGAGCAACAAGCATGGTGAAGGGACTGAAGCACAAGTGTTACAAAGAGTGGCTGAGGGAGCTGGGGATGTTTAGCCTGGGGAAGAGGAGGCTCAGGGGAGACCTTATCCCTCTCTACCAATCCTTGAAAGGAAGTTGTAGCTGGTTGGGGGTCAGTCTCTTCTCTCAAGCAACCAGCAGTAAGACAAGAGGACACAGTCTTAAGCTGCACCAGAGGAGGTTTCATTTAGATATTAGGAGGAAGTTCTTTACAGAGAGAGTGATTAGGTGTTCAAATGATCTGTCCAGGGAAGTGGTGGAGTCATCATCTCTGGAGATGAAGAGACTGTATGTGGCACTGAATGCCATGGTCTAGTAGACAAGATGGTGCTAGGTCAAAGGTTGGACTCAGTGATCTCAGAAGTCTTTTCCAATGGAATTGACTCTGTGATTCCTGTGATTCTCTGATTCTGTATCATATTGTTTTCCTCTGGCATCTCCTTCTGGCCACCCTTGGATATCAAGTTAAAAGGACCTTTGATCTTACCAAAAAAAACCTCCTCTGTGCTCTGAGACAAAGACAAGAGCATAATGTTCAGCTGAAATGGAAAAATCTAATTACAGAAGGTTAATGCCCTCTTAGTTAACTTGAGCTGGTGATCAGATGTCTAAATTGATGTGCTTGCAAGATCAAAGATCTGATGTTGAATGATGAAGAAATAGTTCCTGCATAAAAAGTCTTTTCTGCTGTTTGAGTAATTTTGGGAACTGAATTCGTGTATGTGCACACAGATGTCAGAGGAAAAATGAACCATGTAGGGCATCATGTTTCCACCTTCAGGAAAAGGGAGTGAAAGATACAATTTTTGTGTAGTGTTTCATTCATTTTCAATCACTGTGGTAGATAGCCCACACTGTGGTAGACAGTTTTACAAAAATGTTTGAGGTTTATTTCAGTGCCAGGTGATCTCTTCTCTTTCATGTCTTTGGAGAGCTGGCTTTTATTTTCCTCTTCCTTTACACGTTTCTACTTCTGTTCCAGAGGATGGTCCACACTAAAAATAACATTTTCACCATTGTTTTTTTTTTTGCAGACAGGGTAGTTAGTATTAATCTCACTGCCCAATACTTGTCAAAAGGAATAGTGCTCTTAGAACTGTTCTCACTGAAAGGATCTGTTTGTCTTTTAATAAACACCGTAAGAATTATTTTAAGGAGAACAGCTGCTCAGGCTAATAAATTTTCAATGTATTTTCATCTATATTTCTGTATTTTCTTTTGTGGACCTTCCAACATTTCTGTCCTCAAAAACATGTTATTTTGGTTTAGCTGGCGGTGGTTTAATGGTCTCTGATTTCCTTAATGTATTAAAGTTGCTTATTAACGCAACTATTTTAAGTTTTTCTGGTTTGAGTGTCATTTTTATAAGGGTCATGTAATTTTTTTCCTGATTATATGCACCATTTCTTTTTTCAAGTTTTTTTGATCTTATGAACTGATTATTTGACTACTGAGTTTTCTGTAGTTCGGAGTTTTGACTTGTTCGTCTGTGTCTTTCACTGAGTTTGAAGTGGGAAACATCTGGTTATAATTGACTGAAGCTGGCTTTTAATTTGATTTTCATCTTACATTAATGATTTTCATTAATGTTAACCTGGAATTGTGGAGCAGTTTCTTAATACTCAGCTCCAGTTCTAAGACACAAAAGGGAAATAGCATGACTTCATCCTGTTTGCAATATTGTCATCACCAAGTACAAAGGTGCATTTCTCATTTTCAATCACTGCTTTGAATACCAGTGCTGCTATTTTCCATTGTTAACACGGGCATGTTCATCTGCTGTTCTCTTTAGTGGGTCAAATTGTTCTCTTCTCCTTATTGCTTCACTCCTGCAGGAAAGCTGTGGAATGTGCTGATGTGAAACTTTCAATCTGTTCAACCGTCGGCATGACAAAGAGAACAAGCTCTGAACCCCTCCTGCAGCAGGCCGGGATTCACTCAGGTGCCTCTCACACAGCCCTCACTCGCTGGCAAATCTTCCCCAGCAGTGAGACCTCCCCTTGCTTGTCCCTGAGATCTCAGGGGCCGTTAAACAGTCTGTTTGCATTGCAGTGGCCACAGAGGCACAGCTGTGCTCTCAGCCTCCCACGAGACACACACTTGAGTCCCGGTTATGGGTTCAATTCCTTTTGGTGAAATTTTCCCATTACCACTATGAGATGCTGGCAAAACTGAAAAAGGAGAAAAGATAACCAGCTAAGCTGAGAGCAGACTTCCTCAGTGGGAGGGGTGGAAGACTTCATTGGTTTTAGTTCTGAAAATTAATGGCTGTTGATTGTCAGGTGGCAGGGAGATTCCCTGCTCTAGGATGGCTGTGCAGGGAGGAGGGGAGGGCGAGCAGCACTCGTGAGAGCTGAAAACAAGAGAGCTGCAATTAAAATATGCCTGCCGTTTTTCCCCCCTGACTCTGGACAGTGAAATCCCTGCGGGTGACCAGCCCACCTCGCTGGTTCTCTGCAGCAAGTCCTGGGAGAGGGCCTGGTGCTGCCTCTCTGATGCTGTTTCTCCTCCCTCTCTCCCTCTCTCTCGGGTGGAGAGGTCCCCATGACCAAATCGCCTCTGCTGCTGCCTCTGCCTCACCCAGCCCAGCTCCCGTGTCCAGGTGGACCCTGCAGCAGCCCCTGGAGACAGAGACAGAGACAGAGACAGAGACAGAGACAGAGACAGAGACAGAGACAGAGACAGAGACAGAGAGGAGAGCCCTGCCTGCACCGGTCCTCACTTGGAGCCAGCCCATCTGTCTCTCTCTATTTTCTGCTGTTCCCGTACCAGACAAGTCACTCTCACCCCTCTCGGCAGAAAACTGGGAGAAACCCCCACATGTGTGGTGGTCCCCCAGCATCTGCCTGGGGGTCACAGCTGTGACCACACTGAGGAAAAACACATGGAGACAGGGGGAATAGTTCTTGTTGGGGTAATATTTCTTGCTAATGTCGGGTCACTTTTTTCAATTTTTTTCTCTATATTTTAGTAAAGAACTGTCACTTTTTCTACATTTTGCCTGAGTCTTTTGGTTTCAAATTTAAAAATTAAATTGTAAGGAGGTGGTTCTAATCCAGCAGGCCCCACCTTCTGAAACACATTGTCTTGAAATAGACAATCCCTTTGGTTTAAAAATTGTATACTGCCTTTTTTTTTTTTTCTTTCTTTTTTCTTTTTTTTTTCTCTCTGCCCTGGTACAGGCCCTTCAAAAAATTACAAGCAGTGTTCCAGTACCGTCAGTGACATGTTGGAGAGAATGTTTAGGCTGTGGTCCACTAGGTGATACTGGTCACTCCTCCTTGAGTTCTGCTTCAGAGGAAATGGGAACAGAGGAAGTCCCCTTTTCCTCTAGAAGTGTGTCCTAGGTAGATGATCACACATTTGTATTTTAACATTTTTTTTCTTTTGCAGATGGGGAATAGCTCACTCTGAGCCTGTTTCCCAGCACTCCCACCTGGTTTCATCATGCATTTACAACAGTCTATGTTCATGGTTTTTTTGTTGATGGAGAGTTTGTTCTGGCAGGCATTGGTCAAAAAGGCAAATTTTCTTTTAAAGGCTGGGGTGGGAAATCTGTTCTTCTGTGGACGGAACCACTCCATTCAACCTTTCTTCCAAAACAGAGATGTTACTGGCCGTGGATTTCCTGTAGATATTATAGCTGATCACAAGAAACCAGATATTTAACGTGAAACACTAAATCACAACATTCTCTATGGAGAGCACAGCTAAGAGCAGTGATTTGGAAAGGGAGCTACAATATCTGCTGGGGGAAGTCTCTCAGCTGCTGACACCTACAAGAAAAGAAGGAGGTAACAGAAGAAATAAAGGAGCACCTCATTAGTATTTGTATGGTTTGCAGGACAATTGAGATTGGCCTGACATGCAGTCTCCTGTGTTGAATGGCCCTTAGATTAATTCACTGCAGCAATCATTCCATAGAGATAAATGTGTTAATGAGGGCAAAGTCAGGGGACGACTGACCCTCCAGCATCAGTAGCTCTTGTACAGGATGCCTCGGGCACTGTGCTCATGGACACAAGCATATGGATGAAATTGTATATGGATGAAATTGCTTATGTCCCCAAATGTCTTCCATGAAAATCTGCACTTCCAAATACAAAAATGAATGGTCATTCCTCAGAATAAGAGCATGTGCTTATTCACATAGAGGCAAAGGTAGGAGTGTAGAGAAAGAATTTGTCATCATATCCTGGGAAAAATCTCCTTGGCAGTGCAGTTCCTGGCACAGTGCCACTCTCATATACAATTAATTGACTATGGTTTTGTGCTGCTGCAACATTCCCCTGAGACTCCTTAAACAGTATGAAGTGTCCAAATGCAGCTGAATTCTGTCTTTCCAGGTTGAAATTTTAACTCCTTCAATGCTCACTGTGTTTCTTTGTCATGGTTTCACCACAGATGGCAACTAAGCACCAAACAGGTCCTTATTGCTTTCCCCCTAGTTGGATGGGAGAGGGAATTGGAAGGGTAAAGCTTACAAAATTCATAGGTTTAATAAATAACTCAATAGTTTCATAAATAAACACTTTGTGTCCAAGCAAAGTAAAGCAAGGAATTCATTCACTAGTTCCATCAATACCCAAGTGTTCAGCCTACTCCAGAAAAGCAGGGCTCCATCTCACAGAGAGGGTACATGGAAATACAAATATTATCACTTAATGTCCTCCCCCTTCCTCCATCTTTATACGCTGAGCATGATGTCATATGATCTGAAGTACCCCTTTATTCATTCAGCTGGGGTCAGCTGAAACAGCTGTGTTCTCTCCCAAATGGTGTGTACAGCTACTTACTGGTGAGTGCTATGTGGAGAAGAGGCCTTGACTCTGTGTAAGCACTGCTCAGCAGTAACTAACATCCTGAATTACTAATACTGCTTCTAACAAAAATTCAAAACATAATCCAGTTTCTACTAAAAAGAAAATCTACTCTACTCCTCCCAAAACCAGCACATTCTATTAAAAGAAACCAAACCAAACCAAAAAACAAGCACCCCCTTTTGCCAGCCTTTTCTGCCTGTGGAAGAGAGTGAGAAAGAAGAAAAACATTAACAACGTCATGGTTTTGGATGCGTTTCTGGGGGAGACTGCTGCTGTTATTGTTATTATTGTGTCTGTTTCTGGGAAAAGACAACCCAAACTAGTCTTGAGAAGATTGGGAAGAGCCTTGCCTTGCAGCAACCACCAGAGACCAGGCTGGATTAAACCTGCTCCTTCCACTTTTGCCCAGGCCCTGCCTGTGTTTCAATCACTGTGTCCTTTTCAAGAGATGTGACAAGTATGCAAGACAGATTCTGAGATTGTCCCTACTGTGAGGCCTCTGTCTGCACCTGAGAAAGGCCACCTGCAATTCCAAGAGACAAGGATGAACAGATGGGACTAAACTACTCCACCACATCACTGGCTTTTTGCTTGTGATCTCCAGGATCCAGCAGCTGCACACATGAACACTCACAAACACTTGATCCCTTGAAAATCTCAGATCTGGGAGTGAAACACAGGCTTCCCCATTCTCCCTCCCTGCTCCCAAATGACCCTCTAGAATTTCCCCATTTACCCTNTGTTTGAATCAAATATTTGAAAACTCTCAGCTATGACTACATGGCTCTTTCTGAGCAACTCTGCACATTTATGGGACACAGCCCCCTTCCAGCCCCGAGGTGGAGAGCTGAGACACTGACAGGTGGTTTGTGTTCAAGCTCAGCTGGATTTCGTGTCTCTGTGCAAACAGCGCAGAAGTAGCGGGCACAGTCCCCAGCATGCAGGAGGTGCAGGCTGAGAGAGGCCTCGGAACGGGAATTGTCCCGGGAGGCTGTGGCTCGACCCTCCACTGCCGGCCCAAATTGCATCTGTGGTGACAGACACCCACTCAAACTCGCCTCCGGGTGCCTGACGGTACCAGTGAACATAATGATTCTGGAAGGTGAAGCCGGACCCGTGGCAGGAGAAGTTCACGGAGCCCCCGGGCGCTCGCAGGCCTCCACTGGACTCTTCCAGCCTCAGCTGTGCCCACAGCCCTGAGGAGAGAGAGCCAAGAATTGTGCAGGGATAGACCAGGGACCAGGAACATTCCCCCACTGCCCTGGTGTTCCCCACTCTGGCACAGACAAAGATACCGCCCTCCCGAGCTGGACCTGCTCCCGACTTGGGGGCAGAGTCCACTCCATTCCCTTCTGCTGCTCCTGACCCGAGGACCCCTGCCTATGCCTCTTTTCCTGCCCTTGTCCCTGCCACTGCCCCTGAAGGACTGCACTCTGTGCAAAGGAGCCAGGTTGGGCAGGTTTATGAAGAATTGCAGCCAGAGGGAAGAATTTACATTAGAGAAGTTCCTGAGAAATGTCCTCCATAGGTTCAACTCCACACGGTAGCAAGGGAAGAGCATGAGAAGGAAGAAGTGGCAGAGAAAATATTTTATGAACTGATTGCAAGACCATTCTCCATCTATGTGAAATGATGACCTGCAGGAGATGTTTCTAAATTTGTCCTTATTTCTCATTGTCCTACTCTGATTTGGTTGACAATAACTGAAATTAATTTCCCCGACTATCTCTTTGTCCAGGATGTTAACTGCTGGGACATCTCCCTGTCTTTATCTTGACCCACAAGCCCTTCATTGCAGTTTTTCCCTCTGTTCAACTGCAGAGGAAGACTGAGTGTCTTGATGGGCACCTGGTGGATAGACAAGGTCAATCCACCACACCTTCTCTACTTCTCCTTCTTGATCAGGTACTGCCACCCAGAGCAATGTCATCTATGCTGACCCATCTCTCCTAAAAAGCCTGGCTCCATCCCCCACACCACTCTGAAAGCTACTGCAACACATCTCCATGATCCCATGATTCTGCAGCCAAGTCACAGAGGAAAAATGGGAACGTGCTGGTGAGGAGCCCAGGCAAAGTGCACTAAAACTGCACTTCCAAAAACAGCCTCTGAAGTTTCCAAAACAGATCCTTCTGCATCATAAATTATATCAGCCCTTCTACCACACTTCCTTCCACTGCCTTTTATTGTTGCCAAGCCAAAGGTCTGTTTCCAAGGAGAGGGATATCATCCAGGGGGACCTGGACAAACTTCAGAAGTGGGTCCAAGAGGACTTCATGAAGTACAGTAAGGCCAAGCGCAAGGTGTTGCACCTCGGTCAGGGCATTCCCAGACAGACTGTGAAAAGAACTCGTTGAGAGCAGCCCTGTGAAGAAGTATTTGGGGGTTCTGGTGGATGAAAAGTTGTGCATGAACCAACAATGTGCACTGGCAGCTGTCCTAGGTTAAGGAAAATAAGAGGTGTTATCAACAGACAAGAGATGGCCCACAGCCCATCACAGCAGCACAGAAGGCCAAACACATCCTGGGCTGCATCAAAAACGAAGTGGCCAGCAAATCAAGAGAGGCCATTCTGCCCCTCTGCTCTGCCTTTGGGAGATCCCACCTAAGCACTGTGCCCAGATCTGGGGTCCTCAGCTCAAGAAAGACATGGATATTTCAGAATGGGTCCAGAGGAGGCAACAAAGATGCTCAGAAGGCTGGAGTCCCTTTGCTCTGGAGACAGGCTGAGAGAGCTGCGGATGTTCAGTCTGGAGAAAAGAAGGTTCAGGGACACCTCATTATGGCCTTCTAGTACCATAATAGGGCTTATAAAAAGTCGAAAGAGGGGTTTTTACATGGGCAGACAAGGACAAGGGAGAAGAGTTTAAAATTGAAAGAGGGCAGCTTTAGATTACATGTTAGGAAGAAATTTTTTTACTCAGAAGGTGGTGAAACACTGGCCCAAGTTGCCCAGAGAAGCTGTGGCTGCCTCATCTGTGGAAATGTTCAAGGCCAGGTTGGATGGGGCCCTGAAGAATCTAGTGAGTGGCATTCCTATCCACAATAGGAGTACTGGAACTAGATGATCCTTAAGGTACCTTCCAACCCAAACTCTTTCGTGATTGTAAGATTCCTGCACCTGCCATTGCCTGACAGCAGCCTCTGCTGAGCAGCTTCTAGAAAGAAATACTGAAATCTGTCTTTCTGACTGCAAACTTCCTGCAGGGTGAGGCCTTGTAAACGGTGCAGAAGTAGCAAGCAGAGTTCTGCAGGTGCAGGGCCCTTGAGAACAGGTATGGCTCAGACAGGGAATTGTCTCAGGACACTGTGCCTCAACCTTGCACTGACTGCTTGATCATGAAGTGTGATGGATCACAGCTGATAAATATATCCATGCCAGGCTATCTTCAGGTGCCTGACTATTTGGGAGCTGGAAGCCATTCTGTTCCAGGTGCCTGGATAATCAAATAACAGAAGAAGAATATGTGCTGCTCATTCATGGTCTTGGGCAGGGTAAGCTTGTCCTTGTGCATGAGAGGAGTGAAATTTCAGGCTGGAAAACCACCCAGGGAGTGTTTGCTAGTGTGAAAGAAATAATCAGTGACTGAAAAGCAGACATGCAGCCTATGTGTCTGTCCAAGGATTCTGTTTTGTCCTCATAGCTCAGATTCGAATCTGTAGGATATAAATTACTGAAGCCTATAATAATAAATGGGATAGACGGCTTATTTGCTCTGCAAGTGGCTGCTCTTTCTTTCAGATGCTACGTGATGGTACCACCAAACTTCCTAAACACTAAAGGTGAAGCTGGACCTGTGGCAGGAGAGAATCACCTGCCTCCACCACTTCCACTTCCACAGCCCTGGGTGGCTCACCCAGGGCCAGAAGATGTTCCCTCACCACCCCAGCATCCCGGTACCCGCCGACAACAACCCGTTTTAGGGTGGCAATGAGAGAGGAAGACACGATCATGTGTGTGTGCAGCATGTCTGAAGGCAGAATGCCCATGTTTATTCAGGAAACAGCTTTTATACTCCGTTTAAACATTCATGCCCAAAACCCTGGTTGGTCAGTTCAAACACAGCCTTTGTTCTCATTGGTGCTACCTAGACATAGGATCGGCTAATTGCTTGGTCGAGGAGTTGTTCCCGTGCTTCAAATGTTCCCCTTTGTTCTCAGCCTCGAGGGAGAAGCTGTACTTTTCCCTTTTCGAGGCTGCTGTCACTTCAGCATGATCCATACCGGCACAGACACAGATCCTCCCCACCCCTTCTCAGCTCTACTTCTGCCCCTACTCCCCTGTCCCTGCCCTTCTCCTTCTCCCTGTCCTGTCCCTGCTCCCGCCTCTCC
>VXBA01001688.1:246827-290362 GCA_013399895.1 Serilophus lunatus | reverse complement strand
GTGTCACGAGGTAGAGAGGGCTCACGATCTGACTGTACTCGGGGATGTGCATCCTCCAAAACCCGATGGCTCCAAGAAACGATTGCATCTCTTTCTTGCTCTTTGGTGGAGACATGGCTGTGATCTTGTTTATCACCTCTGTTGGAATCTGCCACTTCACACCAAGGAACTGGATCTCTCTGGCAGGTCCTTTGACTTTGCTACGCTTGATGGCAAAACCGGCATCCAACAGGATCTTGATGATCTCCTCACCTTTCTCGAAGGTCTCCTCAACTGTGTTCCCCCACACAACGATGTCATCGATGTACTGAAGATGTTCGGGAGCACCACCTTTCTCGAGCGTCGCCTGGATCAGTCCATGACACAGGGTAGGACTATGTTTCCACCCCTGCGGAAGGCGATTCCAGATATACTGGACTCCTCTCCAGGTGAACGCGAACTGTGGCCTGCACTCTGCTGCCAATGGGATGGAGAAGAAAGCATTTGCAATGTCAATCGTGGCATACCACTTCGCTGCTTTGGACTCCAGCTCATACTGCAATTCCAGCATGTCTGGCACAGCAGCACTCAGGGCTGGGGTCACCTCATTCAAGCCATGATACAATCACTCCTGCAGTTTAGAAGATGCAGCTGTGATATATCTGTGCAACTGGATGGGCAGATGACAGCAGCACCCTTTTAAACCCTTGACCTGAGAGGTCCTTGATTACAAGTCAGAGTCTGGAGTGAAAGGTTTATACAACCGTTGTTCAGCAGCATAAATAAATTAACTGAATAGTATATCTTTTCTTGTCAATTCAAACCATAACACCTGTTGTGCTAATAGGAGCCTTAAACCAATGGAAACCTGTAGGGAAGGAAGACAAGTTAAGAATAAAGACACCCTACTACTGCTGTGCTATTTATGGAAAACTAAATGGAAAAACAGAGACACAACCTAGGAATTAATCAAATGTATGTCTAATGAACACTTTTCATACATAGTAAATTTTTAAAATTTTTGGCAGACCTGAATATGCTAGTGTGTTACGGGAAATTTTCTTAAGACAGTTCATTGATACATTATTGATCCAAGTCAGCAACTCTGGGTTTTTGCATGTTGAGCTTGATGACACAAATTATTAAGCCAATTTTAAGAAAACAGAATTGTTTTCCTGGTATGAAATACAACAGTTCAGCAAAATGATTCCTATGGAAAGAACAAAGTAGTTAAATTGTAATCTGCATCTCTTTAATAGTAAGTCAGATTGTTTAAACTTGTAAGGACTTCCAAGTTGCCATTGAATATAATGTCAAAAATCATAATAGAAACTGATAACCTTTTAAAACATGATCTGGTAGGATCAGCTGGTAAATGACTGCAGAAAAAGTGTGAAGGCATGAAAATCTCCACATAGGCCCAGTCAACGCAGCAAGAAACATGATGCGTCACTTGTATTCATGGACCCATAGAATCATAGAATGGTTTGGGTTGGAAGGGACATTAAAGGTCATCTACTTCCAAACCCTTGCTATAGGCAGGGACATCTTCCACTAGACCAGGTCGCTCCAAGCCCCATACAACATGACCTTGATACTTACAGGAGTGGAGCATCCACAGCTTCTCTGGGCAACCTGTGTCAAGGCCTCACTCCCTTCACAGTCAAGAATTTCTTCCTAATATCCAAGGTCAACTTCCTCTTATAACAAAGGTGATTTAAAGCTCATTAAAATAATTTTGTTCATTGAAATATAATGAGAAACAAAACTGCTAGGTCAGTTATTTAGAGGTTACATATTTCACTGGATGCAAACACTTGCTATTTTTAATTCTTACTCAGGAATCTGATGACTAAGGAATTTACCAATAGCATTCTAGCTTATTATTCAGCACATGTTATAAAATTTAACACATATAAATTTGCATTTTTAACACTATCACGAAATTGGGTAAGCAATTTGAAAAGGAAATATAATTTGTCTCGCTAATATCTGTCTTACAAAAATTAAAAAAAACCCCACACCCTGCAAATGGGCAACCAAACAACTAATATTTTCAAAAATCTGTAGAACATAGTAAGAGCTTTCTAATGAAACTGTATCAAAGTAAGTGATTTGTGGATCATACCTAATCAGATATATATGCCAAGGTTTAAACATTTAAATATATTCAAAATTCTCAAATTCTTTGACACTTGAGGAAAAAATATTACACTACCATCAAAATCAGGTTATACTTACCTGTATTGTATTTCAATATATTTTCCAGTATAGGAACTGGACAATTCAATGGAAACAAAAGTTCATTTTATCTAACTATGTAACAGAGTGTTTGACAAAGTGGACACAAGTACTGTCACTTGCAAATGGTACTTAGTATTAACAATCAGACCTCTTGGTTTCAGTCCCATTTTTAACAATCAATTTTCCTAAAACATTTTTCTTTCTCTCTTGAAACTGTCAGAGTAGGCTTTGGAATATTTATTTTTCAACTGTACAAGCAGCAAATGACTGTTGGAATCAATTTATTGTTTCCAAAGGTCACATCACCAGTGATCACATGCAAATACTTTTTCTTTCTGTCCAAGTCACTAATTAATTAATTATTTCAGTTTTATCAACTGAAAAAGAAACTAATATTTTGATGGTAATACTTCAGTATGTGTTTGATTCTGTCAAGTTATAGGAGATTGGATAACACCACTAATTTATCTGAGGCTACAGTCAAGTAATGCTCATGGGGACTGTTAGACATTTAATGCCAGTTAGTGCAGAAAGGAAGATGAACACAAACCCCCCTAAGCATTAAGAAAACTAAGGTGTGAATTGAGTTTCAGTGTGTTGCAAGGGCTGAAAAAAAGTGAAAAGTAAACTCATGTATGATGGCTACAAATGAGTTTATAATTCACCAATTTAACAAAGAGGAAATAAAATAAAGAAGGGACAGAGAAGGCTGAAGCATTCAGCTATCTCTTTTGCGTCTCTCTTGATTCTCTCTTCACAGAAAAGGTATTAGAGCTTATTTGTTTATGATCTTTACCTGAACAAAAAAATAAACCCATCTCTAGCTAGTGGTTAATGAACTGACAAGAAAATGGAAGAAAGAGCCTTGAAAGAATACAAACATGTTATGTGTACTCTGCTCTGTAAACCTCAGAAATTATTTCCATGATCTCTTCAAAGAAAAAGGAAGAGTGGAAGAAACTCGACCGTGTTACTTGTCTTTAAAAAAGGCGGGTGGAAGAGACAACACGAAGAGTTGCAGGACAGTCCCACTCAATCCTGATTCTTAGGAAGGTATGGAAGCAAATTCTATGAAACCATTTGAAAGTATTTGGATAATAAAGCAGTAAGACAGAACCTGCATAGGTTTATCTAGAGCAAATTATGTCAAATCAATTGAATTTCATTCCTCATAAAGTGTCAATCTTAGAAGACAAATTGGGAAACTGCTCTTATATCTTTTGCCTTTTGTGAAGAGTTTTACTGCTGTTGCCTTTGACATTTTGTAAAGCAAACTTGTGAAATATGTTCCAGATTTAATTACTGATACATTCCTACACCAATAGTTGAAAGACTGCTCTCAGAAATTATGTATTAATTAAGTGCTCTAAGAGAGAGAAAGAATATCAGGCTGGGTTGACAGGTTACTGTCCTAAATACTTTGCTCATCAATGTTTCCATTCACAGTTGCATATATACTTGTGCAGTTTCTAGGTAACACCATGATAGAAAGAGTTGCAATCACTCTGGGGACAATGTTAGAATTCAGACTGGAGCTATTATTTTGCACACAAAAATGAATGCAATTTTTTTTCTTATTTATTTCAAATATCAGGCTGAAAACCACCAAACCCCTGCCAATAATAGGGCAGTTGATAAAAAACCTGTGGTTTAAATAAATTAACGACTATTACTGCTGTTTGCCTGAATCCCTATTATATAAGCAGAGACAGTAAATTGCTTTCTGACCGTGGGATGTGTCTGTGCTGATCCCTTAAAGATGTACAATGGTAGAAACATGAGTGTAGACGAGATTTTACTGTTTCAGAGAAGGACTAAATGACAATGGCACTAGAAGGTTGTAAGCTGCATGCAACTGGTATCTTTTTAGTAATTCCCATTCCTGTTATCACTATAATGCTGAAAGCAGGAGCAGCAAACTAGACAAAAAGAGTAAGCTTAAAAGTAGATCTAGAGGGCATAGTTCATACTAAGGCCATTCCCTTAGTCTTATGCTTTTATCTCACCTTTTTGGTTTTTATTTTGTTTCAAAATAGAAATGGCAAAATGAACCTGAATCTTTCCATATAACATCCAACATTTATTAAAAAGAATAGTATGAAAAAAATAGGTGATTTTTCCCCAAATAATTTATTTTCTTGGGTATCAAAAGAGCCCATAAAATCCTTCAGGAATCTTTTTAATATGAAAGTCAACAAATCAGACATGTCTGTCTTTAGCACTTCACATGTGTGCTGTATTTACTTTAAAAAACAAAATAGAACAGAAGGAGTAAGATAGATTGTTTTTTTTAATAAGAACAGCTCAATTAAAGCTCAAAGGTTGGCAACACTCTTTCAAAATCACTAAGTTTTAATATGTGAACTCAATGAGATATAGAGAAATCTGTTGGATAATAGTTTGAGGAATTAAAAAATCAAGTGATTTCATCATTTTTCTACTTGGCAGGAACAGATGGAAAAGAGTGGCAGCATAGTGCAGAAGAAAATTACAGCCCTCACCAGGTGGCATCGTAAGGAGCACAGTCAGGACTTCATAGTCTTGATTTACTGCTGTTAAAATATCTAGGGATTTTGCACAATTGGATATGCTCTTCCCAATGAAAATTTTATGATCAGTCATCAACTTTTTTTTTTTTTAAACTACTACACCTTGTGGAGAGAAATACATCAAATTTTTAGGTAGTTCAGTCACATGATAGAAAAAATAAAATATCTGATATTAAGATCTCTGGGTTTTTTTGCTGTGGTTTTTGTTTTAATTTTGGGGTTTTTTTCCTTACCTTTTTAGCTTTTTTTTTTCCAGTTTTCAGAGTTGTGGTGTTGGCATATTAGCATGTCTTTAAGTTCACACTTTCCTTCTCAGAGTATTGCTTTGTTGGTGTATTTTGTTTGTTCAAACTTCTCCATCTTTTCCTTTGGCTATTTTTCCTTTATTAAAATATACTTTAAAATAATTGATAACTGAGTCATAAAAAGCACTCCAAAAACATAAAGGAGTGGCTGATCTATGCTATCTACCCTAAACTGAGGGTCACAATTTCCCAAGAATTCTGAGGAAGTACTATTGGAAGATGCATTTGCTGCTTATAGTCCCAAGACTTACACTCTAAGTGAGCAGTCCTGAAAATTTTGGCTGCCTTGAGGAGTGCTTAGTAGGAGGACTACTGTGCAATCTACAGAAATTAAACTAAATCCAGGACTGCATGAGGATCCTTCTTTTTTTTTTTTAATCCTACTATGTATTCCAAGGAGAAAGCACTCCTCTATGGAGCCAGACATCACAGATCTTCCTCATGTGACTGACATCAAAATAAACCCAGTTTGTTTGTGTCTCTTAATGAATCTTTTTTGGATGGGTCAAAGTTGAAACTACGCAGCTGGAGTTAGACAGAAAGGGAAAGAGGGGCCACGTGTAATGTACTGACAGAGCCACAAGGCACAGTCCCTTGTGGGATCCACATCCATGCTGAGCAGAATCACAGTCCTATAGTTACACAGGAATCTAGATCAGAGAGGCCTCTGGAGTCAGTCTTCTTTTCCAGCTCTTTCCTCCTTCACTCTCTGCCCCAAAAATGCCATTCAATATAAAATAAAGGAGCTGTTGCCAGGCAACCTCTTGCCATGTCTTGAAGTCAATTTTTTTATATGGATGCTAGATGTTGGTGTCTGTATGGATGTATTATGCACAAGATACTTATTGAATTGCTAATGAAAAAAGAATAATCACACTTTTTTTAATTATTGATGCACTAGACAGAGATCAGGCTTGTTATTACCTTTCCAATTAGCTTTTTCATTAATCTTCATTGAATGTGAGTTTAAGGTGTAACAAATCCCTGTAATGTGGAGCCGGATGGGGCTCATCTGAGAGCGCTCAAAGAGCGGCTATCTCCACAAGGCCTCTTGGGAATTTGGAGAGGTCCTAGCTGACTGGAGTTTTCAAGAAGGGTAAGAAGGATGATTCAGAAAACAACAGGCCTCTCAGTCTCCCTTCACTGCCAGGTAAAGTTATGGAGAAGCTTGTTCTGGGAGGTACTGAAAACACCTGAAGGGCAACATAGCCATTGATCACATCTAGCACCGCTTCATGAGTGAAAAGTCCCGCTGGAAAAACCCTATTTCCTTTTACAATAAGATAACTCGGCTATTGGATCAAGGGAAATGAGTTGATGTAGTTTTTTGGATTTCAGTAAAGATTTTGATACTGTCTCTCACAGGAAACTTCTGGACAAAATGTCCTGCACACATCAGATTAACTAATCTTACAAGGAGTGAGCAACTAGCTCACAGGTCAGGCACGATTGATTATAGTGAATAGGATGACAACAGACTAGAGATCTGCTATTAGCAAGGTTCCAGGCCCAGTTCTCTTCCACATCTTCATAAACAACTTGGATGCAAGAGTTGCAGGTACACTAAGTAAATTTGCTGAGGACACTAAATTTGGAGGAGCTGTTGATTCCCTCAGAGACACAGGAAACCTACAGAAAGACTTTGACAAAATAGAGAGTAGGGCAGTCACCAAATGTATGGAGTTTAACAAGGGCAAGTGCCAGATTCTGCACCTGTCACAAGGAGACTCTAGATGTATGTACAGACTGGGGAATGAGAGGCTGGAAAACAGTACTGTGGAAAGAGAACCAGGGGTCTTGGCTAGTGGCAACTTGGACATGAGTCAGCAGCACCCTGACAGACAGAACAGCCAACTGTGTCCTGGGGGGCATCAGGCCCAACATCGCTGCTCTGACCAGGGAGGGGATTATCTTGCTCTACTCTGCACTGAAGCAGGTAATACTCACCTGGAATATTGGAGCAGTTTGGGACATCACAAGTGTGGTGAGGAGCCTAGAGAAGAAGCCATTTGAGGAGCACTAACGTCACTTGGTCTGTTCATGCTGGAGAAGATGAGAGTAAGGCGAGACCTCACTGAAATCCATGACTTTCTTGTGACGGGCAGGCATGGACCTCTTCTCTCTGGAGATTAGTAACCAGAATCAAAGGAGTGTCATGGAACAGTGTCAGAGGAGGTTTAGGTTGGATATTAGGAAGAAGTTTTTCACCCAGAGCGTAACTGGGCATTGGAACATGCTGCCCAGATATGTGGTCACAGCACCAAGCCTGACAGATTCCAGAAGCGTTTGGACAACATTCTCAGGCACATAGTGGAATTCCTGGGGATGGTCCTTTTCATGGCCAGGAGCTGGCCTTCAAAGATCCTTGTGAGTCCCTGCCAACTCTGGATACTCTATGATTCCATAAATGAAATAAACTATGCACTAATATGAGATGGTCCTAAGGTCAAAGTAGGTGTAACCACCAATGCTGGTAAACTGGTAACAACAGACGAGGAGAAGTCTGAGGTAGTCAATAATTTTTTGCCTCAATCTTCACTGACAACCTGTCTTCCCATGCCTCGTGAGTGGATGGACAAAGAATGGGGAGTTGGGGAGTAAAGTACCCCACACTGTAAGGGAAGATCAGGTTTGTGACTGCCTGAGGAACACAAATGTACATAAATCCATGGGACCCAATGAGATGTCTCTCAAAGTCCTGAGGGAATTGGTTGATGCAGTTGCCAAGGCAATCCCCATGATATTTGAGAAAGCATGGTAGTCAGGTGAAATCCCAGATGACTGGAAAAGCAGAAACATTGTATCCATCTTTAAAAAGGATAGGAAGGAGAATCCTGAGAACTCTGACTTGGCAGCCTCACTTCTGTGCTTTGGAAGATCATGGAAAAGATCCTCCTGGAATTTCTGCTAAGGCTCATGGAGGACAGGGAGGTGATTCAGGATAGCCAGCACGGGATCACCAAGGGAAAGTCCTTCCTGACCAACATGGTGGCCTTCCACGATGGAATTACTACATCAGCGGACAAAGGAAGAGTTGCAGACGTCATTTTTCTGGACTTCAGTAAAGCCTTTGACACAGTCCCCCACAATACCCTTCTCTCTAAATTGGAGAGAGATGGATTTGATAGGGGAACTGTTACATGGTTAAGAAAGTAGTTGGACAGTTGTTGGGAGTTGAGAGGTGCTGGGATCTCTTGGGGTTGTCAAGGGGGCTTCAGGTCTCGAGGTGGTCTTGGGGGGGGTCCTTGGGGTTTGGGAAGGGGAGAATGTAAGAAGTGCCCATTTACCTTGCCTGTGTAAAATCCTGTTTTCCTTAAGAAGGCAGGGGGGAGGCTGGGATTGCAGCAGCCCTCTCCTGGGGAAGGCAGGGGGCTGCCCCCAGCTGTCCCCCGTGGGTTTTCCCTGGGCCAGGCAGGGACCAAGGCAGTCCTCACTCCTGCCTGCTGTCCCCGGGCCGGGGGAGAGTGGGGGCTGCTCTCGGCGCAGGCTGCTCCCCCATCCCCTGCTGTTTCCCAGCGCGGCGGGCGGCATGGCATTGGAGCGCATGGCCCCCGCTATGGGGGAGGGGGCCGACGGGGGGGTCCCCCAGTCCTGGTGCGGGCGGCAGCCCAAGAGCGCGGCCATGGGAGAACCCCAGCATGCCTGCGGGCAGTGGCGGGGAGGCGGCCGTGTGGCGGGGCGGCGCAGTAGGTGCCGTCCCGGCAGATCCCAGCTGGTGGGCAGAGACATGCTGCGAATTCCGGTGCTGGACCCCGGCGCAGCCGCAGTCGGCAGTGCGGGCATGGTGGCTGCTTATGGACAGTGGCAAGGGTCCAGCGTTGGCACCGTGCTGGCAATGGCCGCACAGAGGGGCGGTAGCCACCCCAGGGCGTCCCCAGAGTGCCCATGGCCAGTAAAAGAAGAATATGGCTCCTTGAGCTCTGAACACGTCGTCTCTGGCGGGAACTGCCATTGTGCCTGGAGGGAAGATGCTGGAAGAGAGGCGGAGCTCAGCACCATTGGCCAATCAGAAGATGGCTTAGCCAGAAAGAAGACAGCGAGATTCGTGTGAGACCTAGAGGGCTTAAAAGGCCGAGCATAGAGGTCCTCCCTCTCTTCGGCTTCTGGTCCAGGGGCAAAGAACATGGGTCCTCTCCCCCCAGGTCTCAGACCACACGGCGTGATTCCACCCATTCCTCTCGGCACCGAAGCGAAATCCAGCTTGATCACGAGTAGCCACTTCCTGAAGGTGTCCTGGGAGGGAGTCGCTTTTCACTTCTTTTTGTGTTTTGCAGAAAACCTCGAGAGCTGGGAGTGACACCAGCAGAGAGGGAGGGAGGGAGACGGCTTCCCTCCCCCTCCCCCCGGTTTCTCAGCTAGTCACCTCGCTTGGAAAAACAGTTCCTTTTTTTGGTTTTGTCCCTTTTGACCCTTTCTGTTGTTGTTTTCCTGCGTGTCGAGTGTTCCTCTGTGTAACATTTCCCCATAAGTTGTCTCTTTTTCTCTGTTGTAAACCCTAAGTAATAAACTGTTCCCCTACTTCTAATTTTGTTCAGTTTTCTGTCATCTTAAGTTTTCCGCCCCTTAGATGATAAAAAGTGGTTCAAACCACCACAACAGTCACATCTGTGGGTAGTGCTCAGGGGCTCATCAGTGACAAGTGATGTGTCTCAGAGGTCTGTATTGGGAAAGGGTTACTTAATATCTTCATTAATAACATAGACAAAGGGATCAAGTGTTCCCTGAGAAAATTTGTAGATGATACCAAGCTGGGTGGTGCTGTTGACAAACATGAAGAGTCTGGTGCCATCCAGAGGGACCTGCACAAGCTCAAGAAGTGGACAATGGGAACTTCATGCGGTTTACCAAGACCAAGTACAAGCTGTTATACCTGGATCAGGGCAACCCCCAGTATCAACACAGGCTAGAAGGATGAAGAGATTCAGAGTAGCTCTGCAGAGAAGGACTTCGGGGTGCAAGTGGATGAGATTGGACACGACCCAGCCATGTGATCTTGGAGCCCAGATAGCCAAATATATCCTGCGCTGCATTCAAAGCAGTGTGGTCAGCAGAGGAGGAGAAGATTCTTGCTCTCTGCTCTGGCAATACCCCACCTGCAGTGCTGCATCCAGCAATGGGGTCCCAGCACAGGAAGAACATAGACCTGTTGGATCAAGTCCAGATAAGACCACCAAGATGACTGGAGGGATGGAGCACCTCTGTTGTGAGGAAAGACTGAGAGAGGGAAAAAGAGAGAATGTCTAATGGAAAAAAAGAGGGTGTGCCACCTTTGGAAAGAGGAGAAGTTAATTCAGGAAATGCTTAAAGATGCTAGGTCATGTAGAAAAAAAAAATTAGAGACAAAAGCCCAGTTAGAGCTTAAACTGGCCACTTCTGTGCAGGGAAATAAAAAATATTTTTATTAATACATGAATGGCAAAAAGAGGGTCAAGGACAACATTTACTATTTATTGGATGTGGAGGGGAATATAGTAACTGAAGATGAGGAAAAGGCAGAGGTAATTAACACCTTCTTTGCCTAAATTTTCGACAGTATGACAGGTTGTCCTCAGAACAGCTGGCCTCCTGAGCTGGTAGATGGAATCAGGGAGCAGTACAGCCCCCCCCCCCAGTAGTCCAGGAGGAAGCTGAGCAACTTGGGTCCTCACAAGTCTATGGAATGAGCTTGATAAGCTGCTCTCCATTGTTTACTATCAGACCTGACTCACTGGAGAGGTCCTGGATGACTGGAAGTTGGACAATGTGATGCCCATCCAGAAGATGGGGCAGAAGGAGGTTCCGGGAAATTACAGATGTGTCAGCCTGATTTCAGTGCCAGGCAAGATTAGGATGTCTGGAGGGGTTTCCTATGTTTTTTTTGAATTTAATTTAACTGTGTAGTTGGAATTATAGGCTCTCTCTTGTGAGGCCTGTTCCTGCATGCTTGCGTTTCCACTTGTAGATAAGGAGGTAGCTAGGCAAAACATAAGCCTAGAACTCCTGGACCTACCTCAGAAGGGGGGCAAACCCTGGGAGGGCACAGGGAATAAGGGGAGCTCTTGTTGGGCTATGTTTAGGGACATGGGTGTTAGGAAAACCTTGGTTGGACAAAGTGACGGGTGGTAGCTAAGAAAGTTATAGAGAGAGATTGTTATTTTTTTCCTCCTTCGATCATGAGACTTCACCAATAAAGCTGTTCTTTTCCTTCACCTCTATTAATCTGTTTGGGGTGTTTTATTCCTTTTTTTGGTTTTAGGCAACAATTATGGAACAAATCATCTTGAGTGTGATAGCAAGGCACCTATGGGATGTCTAAAGAATCAGACACAGCCAACATGGATTTAGGATGTGTGGGTCCTGCCTGACCCACGTCTCCTTTTATGACTAAGTGTCCCACCTGGTGGATGTGGAGAAGGCTGTGGATGTGTCTATATGGACTTCAGCAAAGCCTTTGTCACCATCCCACACAGCAAACTCCTGGAAAAGCTGTCAGCTCATGGCTTGGACAGGTGCACTCTGTGCTGGGTTAAGAACTGGCTGATGGCTGGGCCCAGAGAGTGCTGTCACATCCACTTGGTGGCCACTCACTAGTGGGGTCCACCAGGGATCAGTGTTGGGCCCAGTCCTGTTTAATGTCTTTATTGATGATCTGGATGAAGGAATTGAGTTCACCATTATCAGATATGAAGGTGACAGGAAGTTAGGAACAAGTGTTGATCATTAGAACACAGTAGGGCCCTGCAGGGGATCCTGGATAGGCTGGATAGATGAGCTTAATCCAACATGAGATTTAACAGGTCCAAGTGCCGGGTTCTACACTTTGGCCACAGCAACCCCCTGCAGCTACAGGCTGGGGACAGAGGGGCTGGAGAGCAGCTAGGCAGAAAGGGACGTGGGGGTTCTGATTGACAGGAAACTGAAAATGAGCCAGCAGTGTGCCCAGGTGGCCAAGAAGGCCAATGGCATCCTGGCCCGTATCAGGAATAGTGTGGCCACCAGGACTAGGGAAGTTGTCCTTCCCCTGTACTTAGCACTGGTTAAGCTACACCTTGAGTGCTGTGTCCAGTTCTGAGCCCCTACATTTAACAAAGATGTTGAAAGGCTCGAACGTGTCCAGAGAAGGGCAACGAGGATGGTGAAGGGGCTGGAGCACAAGCCCTGTGAGGAATGGCTGAGGGAGCTGGATTGTTTAGCTTGGAGAAGAGGAGGCTCAGGGGAAACTTTGTCCGTCTCTACAACTCCCTGAAAGGAGGCTGTAGCCAGGTGGGGGTCGGTCCCTTCTCACAGGTTATCAGTGACAGGGGCCCTAAATGTGGCCTTTCAGTATCTGAACAGAGCTCACAAGAAGGATGGAGAGGGACTTTTTACAAGAGTGTGTAGTGACAGGACACTGGGAATGGCTCTAATCTGAAAGAGAGTAGGTTTGACAACATATTAGAAAAAAATACCATGAGACACTGGAAGAGGTTACCCAGAGAAGTTCTGGATGTCCCATCCCTGGGAGTGTTCAAGGCCAGGCTGGATGGAGCTTTAACCACCCTGGTCTCTTGGAAGATATTCCTGTCCATGGCAGGGATGTTGAAAGTCCATGGTCTTTGAGGTCCCTTCTAACCCAAGCCGTGCTTTGATTCTATTAGATCAGGTAACCATCCTGCTAAATAACTAGAAAAGGAGAACAGCACTATAACTGAGATTCTTCAGTGCAGATTCTTCAGTCCCCCTTCTGCTTGAGTGCTGATCAATTCCTCAGTACTTAAATAAGGTTAAAAATTTTCTTTCAAATGCATGTTTTAAATCAAAAAATTACTACAGTGCTATGGCTTTATTTCTCAATCAAAACGTTGCATTTTAGTTTAATAGTGTGTTGTAACAGAGCTCCGTGCTTCCAGATGAAAATAACAGCTAATCCATGTAATTTCATTTTAATCTTAATAATGAGGTGAAAAAGGAAAAAATTAGGGAAGTCTAATTGATCACCTGGGGAGAAGTAGACCTTACTTCATTTCCTTTTTCCTAATTAAGTAATGTAATAATGTATGAGTAGAACATGTATAGTGGAGATGACTCTGTCATCAGTGCAGCGTCAGTTTTCCTTCAGTTTAATTGCAAAACTGTGATGAGCACAGGAAACAGTTATTGAAAACCATGCTAAATTGATTCGATTTGAAATAGCATGTTTTTATATGTAGTCTTCCATTTTGGATTTATGTTTTGGTTTTGATAGTGAAAACTGATAATGACTCTTATGAAGAAGGCATTATTCAATCAATTCTTCAGATTAAAGGTACAATAGGTAGGAAAAGTGTTACTCTGAGGGTGCCACAACAGTTAGATGAATTAATATTCCATTCTAGGATCAATTCTATTTTTGGAAGCAGAAATGTGGAAAAAATTATTAGAAATACCACTGCATTTCCATAAACTACCTACTTTTGTCATTGGTATTCTATAATGCTTTTTATTATTGGTTAGGGCTGTGTGTGAAGAAATTAAATGAATATATTAACTGATCCGGAAGAAACAAAATTGCGCATTTTTGAGAATTGTGAGGCAGAACATTTAAACTTCTTTTTTTCCTCATACAGGCAGCAATGAAGTGACAAAAATAAATAATGACCAGTTTTGCACTGCATTAAATTGCAAGCTGATTCTCTTTGTGACTTGCTTATTCTCTAGTGACCTTGTATACTTGTATTCTTGGCGTTACAGTGGCACAAGTCCAGCAAAGATGGTGGAAGGTACCTTTCTCAGGCATCTACGCAGGACAGTCTAGTCTTCAGCCTGGTGACCAGCCCCCAGCTTACAATACAGCTGCATGAGAAAGGCTTAGGTAATATTACAGTGTGTTGGCTCCAAAAGAAGGATGGATTCTCCTCCTGGGCGCTATGCTTTTAATATTTGCCTGTACAGTAACTAGACCTCTGTAACCTGATTTAATTAACTGACACGTCATAAATGACCATAGGAAAAGGAGAGAAGTTGGTTTTCCCATTTTCTTGACGTTGCTGTGCTGGGTCGTTTTTTGCGGTGTTGGTTTGTTTTTTGGCACTGCTGTGAAGGGTCTGGCACGTGGCAGAGCACGTGAAAGGTTGTGGATGAGACCTTGTGGCAGAGACGGTAAAGAGAGATGGGTGTCAGAGGAAATTTCACCTGCAGGTGGCATCAGAACTTTTATAAAACAAACAAAAAACAGAGAGACGTTTTGATTTCCCTTGCCGCAAAGCCAAACCTCCTGCTTCCTGCACAGATCCTTTAGCAATTAGCTAAAGGTGACTTTCTCTTTCTCTTCCCTGACTCTGCACACTGATAAGCCTGGGATCTCTGCAAGGATCTGCCTATAGTTACATCCACCTGGACTCACTTGGAGAACCAGTACCTGGATGACTAGGTGAGGCAGAGTTACCTGTGGAGCTGTAGCTGAGAATTTTAAACGCATATAGGGGTTGGAGTACTTTTTTTTTGCCAACAAAAATAAATTTAAGGAGGATGATGAAGACACTGAGCCATCTCCAAGTGATTGCAGGGGCATTATGAATGCCTTCTTATCAAATGGATCACTATACATTTAACAAGGAGATTATTAAGCAACACTGTTCTGTCATGAATAGATTTTAAAGAGGAAATTGCACATTTCACCTTGGAAATTCCTACAGTCAATCAAATGTGAAGGATGACTTCTGAGCACTTTAATATTTATGCACTGTTTTATAAATTATATGTAATTATTTAGGAAAAAGAATAATAAAACAAATATATACTGCGTATTAAATTAGCAATTACATTTAGATAGAAATGCACTTTAAAATCCCCATTACTACATATTCTCAGTAATTGGATTGACACCATGCTACAGTGTGGCCAGTGACATGATCTTAAAATATGTAACTTCATCCCCAGCGAGTATTAAGAAACTTAAAAATAGCTTAAGCAGCTGCTTGTGTTGCATACCCGTGTAGGTAGCACCAGTGGAACTGAACAAGAAATATTTGTAATGGTTCTTTCTGTTGACTCTGCCTCTCTTCACAACTTTTCTGTCTGGTCCACAAGGCCAGTTCATATTTTAAATTCTGTATATAGAGAAGCATTTTTATTAATCTTAAAACTTCGCCCATTTTCTGATCTGATCTTCAGTTCTCCCTGTATCCAATGAACTGGAGCATACAAATACATGCACACACACAAACACATGTGTGTTTTGCACTTTCTAAAGGCAGATTTATTTTCCTCATCTGCAGAACATTCAGCCTCCAACTGTCACAGTAGAGAAATTGAAGCAGTTAACAGCTTTAGCTGGCACTAAAAATTAGTTTCTACTTCTTTCTGCAACTGACATTGCAATCCTCTGATGCAAAATCACAGGCCTTTTTACCTCTTGGTGGGTAACAGTGAAGTGTACGTCTAGAAAGAATTGAACAATAGTTCTGCTCTAGTTCTAAACCTCAGCACCCCTGAAAATCAGGTGTAAGACACCACACCGACATATCTTAATTTGTTTTGTTATAGTCATTCCCATCTGCATCACCTATTTCTCTCAAGGCTATGATTTAGATGCTTAAGAAAGGTGCAGCTATGTTTGATGAGAATCTGCACCACAGACATAAGTCTATATGGTAGTAATATAGGACCATTTTCATATCACCTCAATCCCACCAGATTGCCAGTATTTAATGTTTCTTAGTGGCCAGTTGCCCTCCAAATGAGTCAATAGGAATCAAAGGAAAACTACAGACAGGTGAAGCATAAGTGAAATTTTGACCCACAATATGATGTGTGTTGTGCAAAGATCGTGGTCGTGTAATATTTTCCTTCAAATATCGTGGGGGTGGATATCTGGGTCAAACTAGAAACTCTTATAAGCCTTTGTTGTATATATTTCAATCTTTATAATAAAGCCTACACTACTTCCTCCCCCTCCCCGCCAGGTTAACTTCTGGTGTTTAGTAGCTTCCTGGGTGCTGGTTTACCAATCCACTTTTGTTGTGGTGCTCCTGCTTTATAGCTGTATTCTTGGAGACTCCTCCACAGAAATTTCACTTTGAAAAAACAGATGTGCAAAACTAAGTGAACATATTTGTATGAGTTTAATAGTTTTCTTTAATCTTCTAAGTACCAGCCTAGAAAGATGCAGGGTGGAATTAAAAAAAAAACGTTCTATACATCTGCTTGCTTTTTATGTCTGTAAAACTGTCTAAACACTCCATTCAAAGGTTTTATTTTAAGAAATGGGATTTGGAGGAGAAGGGTTAGCAGCCAAAAGGATAGAACAAAGTCCCTTCAAGTGGACTGGCAGTAGAAAACACAATATTGGAAAGCTGTCTCAGCCAGGCACAGCTTCACAGATGAGATGCACACAAACATCTGCTGCTGGATTTATTAGTGGTTCAGTGAAGTTTAGCATATTGAATTAGAGATACAGGAGTCTTACAATAAGCTTAGAAACTCCAGATGTTAGTGGCATGAGCAACAGAAGCTGAGCAGGAGCAGAACATTTTCAGAAGTCTTTTCAGCTGCATCCTTACAGTGGTGGAGCGAGATGCAGAATTTCTATAGAAATTTTATTCAGCTACTACAGAATTCTTCACAATGAGAAGGAATCGTCCTTCCTCTTCAACTAAAGGCTGAGAGATATCCTCTGGTCCTTTCTTTACTGGTGATAGATAACTCAGGTCCATGGGATGTCTTGGCAGTGCTGCATACTCCCACAAAAGTAGTATTTCCTAGAATGGAAGACGATTTACCAGGACTGAACAGACAGTTCTGCAAAGGAAGCATGCACTTTTTAGCACTGGTATGAACAGCATTATCTGAGAAAGAATGGAGCTTTCAGTGTTTTTGGGGGAAGCTCTGAAACTTGTATTTCAGTGTTTTCCAGTAATACACATGCTGTTACAATAGGTAAATAAATAAATAAAAGACAATAGACAATAAAATAAAAATTAAATAAAATAAATAGACAATTGCAAATGAAGAAATTGAATATTTAAGATGATTCTCCCCTGGCCAGTGAGACATATTGCGTATTTCCCCTTCAAGGAATGAAAGTGCTGTTTCCATTTTGTGCCTGCCTTTTTCTTGTTCAAAGTGCTTTAGCTTCTTCCCTCTTATCATTCAATTTAATTCACCATCTGTTCACCCAGGACTTAGTATTTTCAGCTGAGATTTCAAAAGGAAGACCACATTAATCAAACATTAGTACTTTTGAAGCAAGTAGGATCTAGAAGAAACAGATGTATAAATCATGACACCTAATTACTTATCACATTTTTCTTTAGTGCTGCCTGTAGGAATTTGTGTGCTTCACAGGTTGTTACATTACCCCGAGGTTTAAGGACTCTGGCTGCAAAGGCAAGAGAATTAGATTTCTTTGTGACATTAAGAGGACTCAGGTGTAACTCCTGCTTACAGCTAACAAGCTGAAACCAGAATTAGTGCTGTGTCAGCACTCTTGCAACAAATCAAAGTAAGTTTAATAACTACACCCAGGGAACTCAAAAAAAGAAGGTCAGAAAAGACATCATTAAAAGTCAAGCTGTTAAACAAAAAAAATGGCTATTTGTGAAAGTGTTGAGACAATAGAGACAATTATTGTCAACAAAGGGCTTTTTAACATGATATAGGTCAGAATAGGTAAAGAATGAGAAATATTAAACCAGTTGAAAGGGAGAACTGGTCATTTAATGAGCAATTGTTTTCCACTCCAATTAACACAAGTATAGTTTCTCTGACCTCTATTTTTTGCTTTTCACAAAGCAGTTCAGAATCATTTTCTGTAAACTGTCTAACCTTGACATTTTTATCCTGGAGTTTCTCCTTCAAGAAATTTCTGTATCTAGTTTTCTAATGTTTTATCTTGTTTTCATTTAAATTTAATGTATTTTCTTTTGCCTGCATATTCTCTTTAAATAAGATGTCCCCTTTTCTTGGAACACTTACAACTTTTCCTGTTGAAGGTGTTCTCTCTAATATTGCAGCTAAACGGGTATTCATACCGCAGAGCAAAAATCATCTCTTTGAAGGACTTCTCTAAGGATCACAAAATCAGCAAATAAAAAGTCCATGCCAACCACAGTAGTTATGTGGTATATTCAAGATCTTTCCTCAGACATTTTAAGAGCTCCATAATACATGAGGATTGTGGTGTTTCAAAAGGCTATATTGCATGTTAGAGTCTTTTTTGTGTAGCAAGAGGATGTCTAAAGAAAGTATATGCAGTCCAGCCTGCCTTTATTTACACTGGAATATATTTGAAATTTCTGGAAGAAATGCAGTTTCACTTACCTTTACATAGTTTTTAATCTTTGCCAGATTTGGCCATGTGAGAAGCTGCTTTTGCTGTTCACCTCTACCTGAGTGCCCTTCATGATCTGAATCTGATCCTGTTTCCTTTTGTGTATTTCTGCTGCCTTCGTTAAGGTTTGCATGAGTTTATGCTGCATGTTCAGCTCCCAAAGAGATCAGGTGCAAGGGTCAGGGCAGAAAAAGCTTGTCTAGGCAGTGGTGCTTCTAGATTCACTTGCTACAGACCTGGAAGAGGGTAGGCTTTCTCATTCTTTGTCAAAAGCCCGTGACCTGTGGGGTCTCACACTAATTTCATGTGTACCACAGCTTAATTAATTTCAGTGGACTTGCTCCACATTTATGTTGCTGTGGGAGAGTGATTGGTTTGCCATCAGGACTGATCCCAGCTATTCCATCCTTTGTAAATATAGTTCTGGGAAGCTAATTCACTAAGTCAGACTTGCTGATAAATTGTTGCGATCTCCTGGCATTTTGGTACTGGGTGCAATTTGGGAGTTTGTTTCAAACAATAAACCCTTTCAGTTTTTAGGGTTTAGCTGGAGTCCGTGACTCACTGGATGTGTTGTCTGCCCAAGTATTTGCCTTTTATTCACATCCATTATCAGAAAGTCATATGTATTTCTCAACTTATACCTGCCAAGCAACAACTTCCAGATGTTCTATTTGTAGGACAAATTGAAAGATGTGTCATAAACACGGGACCTTCAAGGATGCCTTGTGTTAGCACTACTTTGGCATTACATTTAAATTTTGTACTGGTTAATGCAGAAAAAAGGATAAAGGTATACCACAATTTCCTTGTATAGGAATCCTGAACTTCTCAAAAAAAGCTGGACTGTCTGGAAACCTCAGTCACACAGAGGTCTTTTGTGGGCTGAGACTGTTAGCAATATGACACAGTGTAATGTGACAGGCTCATCTTCATGGGTGATGTTGATGACGAAGGGAAATATGTAATAATTTTATGTCTTCAGAGGCCAAGTGTGGGCCACTTGCAATGGTAAAAAAGCGGCTTTCATCCTGATGTGGTCATAAACAGCCTCAGACCAGCAAAGAAACTCCAAATCTACAAACTAGTTGTGCATTTCGCACTTATCAATGGGTGAATTTATTAAAAAAAAAGGCTACTGTCACTGGTTGCTAGGTAACAGTGTAGTTCCCTCAGGCTTGTGATCAGCAAATGAATTTTTCTGATGTTCTAATATTAGTAACTGTTTATCTTGCTGATGGAGCCAGGATGAGGGAGGACTTTTTTTGAAACTGCTCACAATGGAATTAGTTTTATTTTCTAGTTTACTCATATAATTTTATTTGACCCTAATGTAGTTTGCAGTGCTGATAAAAGGCTCATTTTCATAACCTAATCTACACAAAAATACAATTTCCTACTATTCCATCTCAGTATGAACACCTAGAGTTTTAAATTCTAAGTACTGGGAAAGCTGTTTTGAATTTCTTTCTGACTCTACATGCTAAAGCTATATGTAAAATTGGGTCAATATATTCCCCAATTTCCAGCCAAAGGAAGCAAAGACAAAGAAGAAATGGGGAAGAAAAGTAAGGTAAAGTAAAAAGGAAAAGTAAGGAAGAAGGCTATTGTGACAAATTGAGTGGCAAAGAAAGAAAGCACAGCTGTTGTCTAATGGATTAAAATTTTCTTTGCACCAGACATTGCACCAGAGCACAGGGTTGAAAGCTTCATGCTAGGGTCCTTTTCCTTAATCAGTTGTGTAGAATGCATTTCCACTAAGGTGGAAGGACTGTTAAGGATGGTGCACAAGCTGATTTTCATAGATCTTGAGAAATGCAAGCCTTGCAGCAGAGTCTGTAACAGCAGAAACCAAAATTCTGCATTTACCATGTCCTTCGTATCTTCTCATCCTCATGGTAGTTATAACTGGCCATTATTTGAGTAAAAGGAAGTAATGTCTAAATTTTGGGCCCAGCCTTAAGTTTTCACATTTTCCTTCCGAATAGAGAAAACTACTAACCTGATTGTACTGAGACAATTTTTCTCTCCTGCCAGCTCAAGTTGTATTGTGGAGTGTAAAGCAAATTTAGTGAGTTCCTACTGCATCACTGGATGAATTCTTCCTGGACAAAAAATAACTGTCATGAAACACTAAAAACTGTTCCATTGCAAGTTGACACTCCATGGATGCCTTAATATTTTATGTATTATTGGCACATACCAGTAGAGGAAAAAAATAAGCCTACCAGTTTTGTTTGCATGCAAATTATCGCCTCTCTTGCCATAGCAATTTCATTCTCTAAGAAAAGCTGCTGTCAAATCAAACAAAACGTTTTTCTGTGAACAGGCATTGTTTGTGAAACAGTAGGTTACCCTATTACCATCAATAACAATTGTGGCAGTAGTTTGAGGCTGTGGTGCTGTCACAGGTCTCCCTTCTAAGAGAAGGTTGTGCCTCCTCAGTGGGGTGTGATGGCTTTTTGGCTGTGCTCCTGTGCAGTTGGTATCCAATTACAGGATGGATCAAGGTGACATATGTGCCATGTGTGAAAGCTGCAAACAAGATTGTGCTGAGACTAGAGGATCAATGAAAGAATTGTCTGCCACAAGGTTACCATACGATGTGCATAAGTCTGGGGTATGATCATAATGGAGTAATTAATATTTAAAACCATTGTGTCCAAGAGAGGAGAAAAAATATTCTAACAAGGAAGAGGTTATATTCAAATATCTTTTGCCAGTTTGCATAGAGAAAAATCTTTCATGCAAAGAGAAGACACTGAATTCATTTATCCTATAAATGTGTACAGGAAGGAAGGAAAAATAACCCTAAGCTGTTGAATAGTAATAGCAGTGAGAATGCTTTTAAATGAATCTTGCTGTAACTAGCAACTAGGTCATGTTGAAAGAATTACTCTACCAACAAAACGTTTTTCCTGGTTTGAGATTAAACTGGCAGGAAAGCTCAGTAGGTCAGTAGGATATCCTGAGGGGGAATGCTGACCATCCAAATTCTTAATAGTCGACCTGATTTCCTAGAGCTGTGGAGAATAAATATCAAGGGATACTACTTGAGAAAATCTGAAGGCAAGTGGTGACCTCTAAGTATATTTTTAACGAATAGAAAATACTAATTTATTAGGGTTTAATGGCAGGGTACTTCATTCCTCCAAGCTTTAGGTAAACAAGCTGGAACACTTTAAAAAGAACATGAAAGAACCTTATTCAAAAACTTATTGAAACTGTACTTTTTGTTCTGTGGGAATGCGCCCAGAAAGTTTGAAAACTTAGTTTTGTCTCAAAAAAATGAAGCCCAAACTCTTCATTTTCTATTAGAACCTCATTTTTATACAAACACTTAAGACAACTCAAACCAAATAAAAAGAAACCCAAACCCACAGAATATTTTCTTTTGATATAAGCCCAACACTTGATTGTATTTTGACTTTTTACAATGAGTGTATTTGAGGATGATGTTAGACCAGTGTTTTCCAAAGAGAAATAGAAATCAACATATTACCTTTTCTTCATGAAATTTCTGACCATTATTCCTCATCACCACAAATTGCAAATTTATGTTGTTTACAATACACTTTTTCCCTAAATAAAAAAAAAAAATAAAAGAAAAAAGTAAACGTATTGTGAGGCACATGAGTTGAAGTTATGTCATGACAGAGTATGACATGATTCATGGTCTATAATCTTTTAATATTGCTGATCAATGCATGCCAGAAGTTACCACTGTAAGCAACAGGAGAAATAACAGAGCTCTGTAACCTGATGTAGCCTGTCAGATCAATCCCAAGACACTTGTATTTCTTCCTGAAAATAAGTTTCCTCCAGGTTTATCTTACTTTAATCTTCTAATGGGAAGAGTTCTCTTCCCACTTTTCAATGGTATTTTCATTTGAACTTTTGCCTTTTTTGAACTTTTTGACACTTTTTTCTCTATTTTCTTACCTAATCAGTGGCATGTATTTTCTAGTGCTAAGAATGACAATATTTGCATCCGGAATTAGAGTAACGCTTGCTACCATAGCAAAAATATGAAAATAAAGACATTGGCCGAGTCAGGGAATTTGCTGACGGATATGAAGTCTCACCACAGGAGTTCTGCTTCGAGTTTGATCCTTGCTGGGTAATAGCCACAGGTCTTTGCATCTGGTGTCTTCACATTGCCTGTGTGAAATTAATTGGAGATCTCAGTCACATTCACACTGGACTTCAGCTTCTAGCTTTTTACATTAATAAATGATGATGCTTAAAACTGGGTTTCCTGTGGCACTGATATCTTGAGTCCACAAAGTCATAGAAATGCAGGGATAGATTTCTTGTGGCTTTCAGGGATGCCACTGATACCCTCACTGTCTCTCTGTCAGTTCCAGTTCTAGACTCAGCATATTTTAGGTTATACCGCTTAAAAATACAGAGTCGTAGTCAGAACTTGGTTGAAACAAAGAGCATCCAGCACATCATCTCAGATGGACACAGCAAACTGTGTCCATTAGCAGGCAATTTAGGAAATTATATAATATTATTGAAAGTATGTAGTATTGGAGTAAGTAGTATCTGGCAATCAGTTATTAAGGAACTTCATGAACTAGAGGCTAAATCCTATCTGTTGTGTTCAATAACTACCCTTGAATTTGTCAGCTGTCGATTTTTCTAATCCCACTCCTATTCTGACTACTTGATATTTGAGGATGATTAATTCCCCGGCTTAGTTGTGTGTTATGTCTCTTTTGGTTGTTTTAAGCTTGCTGCCTGATAAATTCATTATGTGCCTCCTGTGTTTGAGCTATGAGAAAAAGTAATCAACTGTCTTCTGTTCAGCTATCCCTTGCCTTCTCTTCTACTTTTCCAGCCTAAAGGATGCAAATCTACTTGGATTGACCTGGTACAGAAACTTAAAAGTACCGTGCACTTCTGATTATCACTGTTGCTGAGTCCTCAGTCTTCCGTACTTCCACTACATGCTTTAGGTCTGCATGTACAAAATGCAGGAATGACACAGTTTATACAATGATATAATGGTATTTTTCAGTTTATCCTTTGTCCCTGTATTAAGATTCCCTAATTACTCATCCTACAAGCCTTTATAAGCACATCAAGACATGGTGCTGACATTTTTGGAGAACAATGATTCCAAATTATCTTTTGCCTAGGTGCTGTAACTTGGAGCTCCTCATTGGGTGTGTGTTATTGTTACCAGAAACTGGCAAGAAAGTAAACTCTCTTGTACTATAATTTCAGTATTAAAAAGTAGGCATTCTTTTTTTTTGGTGCAGGATGCCCAGGGGATGCATTTCCAAGCCTATTGTGTACACTGAGTAGAGAAAAGCTCCTGTTTATATGCCATCTTTTACATACATATTTACCATTTCCATAGAATAAACATACATAGGATAATTTCCTTGAAGTTATTAGCATATGTTCCCTCCCCTTTGCACATGTTCCCACCCTTCTCTATCCCAGGGGTCCCTCCAGTGGTCTCTTGGTGTCGTCGACCCTGAAGTTAGACTTGACCCCATAGTGAACTCAATGTTGCTTTCCCAAATATGGAACTGAGTTGGCACAACTAATCTAGTTATTCTCCCGCTCCTCTTCTTGGTTAATGTTTAGCATGATCCCCATTATGCAATTCCATAGGCCAGTGATTTTTAAGAATAAGCATTGTATTTTCTCCATCAGCTGAGCAAATATCTCTTCTTCTGGCAACGTAATTCTATTACCTTTCCCAGGAGACTGACACTGAATTTCACTTGGCATTTTAGTCACTCAGCTTCAGATTAGACTATCTTCAATAGTTTATCAGCAAATTTCCTGGCCTTTGTAAGGCCAGGCCTCTTTTTTCAAACCCTTTTTGGAGTTTACTTGACAATATAGTCATCCATGCTCAATGCCAGGGACCCCACTACAAATTTACTTTCATTATGGAACTTTTCTACTTACAACTAGTGTAGCAATCATAGAAAATATTGGAAAACAATGAATCAGGTCCTTTTATGCTGTTTAAATTTTTCTGCTTGAGCCATTCCTTCTCTACACAAAAGAAGAAATCTAGCTTAGTGTTTTTAGAGCATACTAGATTCATACATAGGAAGAAAAAAATAGCTTCAAAGATTTCCTTTATCCTTATATCTAGAATAAAAATAGAGAACAAAGGAGCAGGTAAAAAGGAGATGCCTGCAGCATTTTTATAATGAATGACATTGCAGCAATGCCACACTACAGCATATCACACTTACTTATGGATTTTCAGTATTTTCCATGTTAGAAAGAAGAGAATCAGCCAAGTAGAGGGAATTTGTTCTTTGCTTCCTAGTCAGGTGCACATGAAATGCATGCAAATCATTCCAAATAGCCTTTTTTAAGAGCCCTTTTGATTTTCTCTTCTTATGAATGATAGAGTATGCTATTATGACCACACTGTACTTACAACACTGATATTTAAGGTTGTATCTGATTATTAATGGATTATGAAAAAGTTTTTAGTGAGAAACCTCAGGCAAAATAGAGAATGTTTGACTTGGTAAGATCCTTCACAGCTTTTCAAAGACAGCAATAGCAATCTTTCAAATTAATTTCTTAATCAAATTCAAGAGGGTAATTTAGAATAGACTGGCTGGCAATAATTGAGGCTTAGTTTATGCAAGTAAAGGTAAGAAAACGGGACTGAGTTAATTTTTTTAAAAAATGTACAGCTTTCTGAATGTATTGAGATGTCCTGAGTCTGTTCATGGAAACAATGGAGTGAAAGACTCCTATACTGAAAATCACTTTGAATTTTCAAGCTCCAGTGGAAAGTAATGCAACTCAACAGCATTTCATGAGAGCATGGAGAAATGAAAAGCAATGCCAGTTTGAGAAAATCAAGTGTTATATTTTTAGAAAGAAAGTGTTCTGACACAGTTGAACAGTGATGGTGCAAATTGCTTTTGCTTGTGGACTTGAAACTTTCATCGCATGGATCTGAACAAATTTATTTTGCTACTCTTCTTTTTAAGTTTACCACTATTCATCTAAGACTGAGTTTTAGTGCGCCCAATCTTTAAAAGTGTTAAGAACTTGTAGCTCTCTGTGCATCAGGATGCTGTTTGCTGCATTAATCTTCATACCTAGCCAGTGCAACACAACCACTCATACAGTGTGCCTATTAGAATATTCCATCTGTGCCTAAATACAACATTTTCTGAAAAGGTATGGAAATTAGTTGACCAACTGGCCTAGAGAAGACTAGAAAGTTTTTATTGTTCTAGAAGTGCAGCTCAGTAGAGTCAGGTAATAAAATCAGCTATTCTTTACAGTCACATGTGGTGAACACCAGACATTGCTGTACAGGGGCACTGCAAATTCCAAAAGAGTATTAAGATTATAGGATCCTTTTTTTTTAATACCCACTTCAAATACCACTATTTATTTTACAGTGCAGGATATGTTCCAATGACTCAGTTAATTAAGAACATGCAAGATAGGCTTCAAAAATGAAAATAAAGAAAATTAATGCTGGCCTACTGTTCATAGGCTTCCCAGCTGAGCACTTTAACAGTAAAAATTCAGAAAGAATCTGAATTATTTGAGACAGCACTCCTTTATAAATAGATGTATAACCAGAGGTAGGAAGGATGCTGATTCTCATGAGAGCGAAACTTACAGACCCACTGTCTCCTGGAAGGAGACATCTGTAATAACGTACTTTGAGTACTTATGTAAACTCCACTTTTAGAGAATGTCTTTTTCTTTTCAGCTCACATAGTCTCCCCATAGAACAACACCTGAGAAGCTGACCATTAGGAGTGCCACAGAAATTCTGTAACCGTGTGTGCTTGTTTGCTGTGTGTTTGATAAGCTAGACGGGGACTGTAGATGAACATGCTCTGAAATAAGCAGGAGTCAGTGATTGTGAAAGCACTTGTAACCAATTGCACGTGGTTATCAATTTGTTTTGGCTTTAAAACCAGAGACTACTTTGCCAATCTGTTTGAGTGTCCTGCAAGATTTTTATTTCTTAGAGTGTTCCTTAAAACATCTACAAAACCATCTAACTCTGTGAACATGTTAGTATGATGACTATCTAGAATATTAATTAATATTGGCGAAATAATTAGATCTTTGTTAACATCACTTGATAGCTCTGTGTCACTATGGCAACTACCAGTTGTATATGTTTTAGGGAAGTGTTGACTGTGGCCAGTGCTGCTCTGGAGGGGTCTGGAAGGCACTGAAGGTGTGGTAAAAGCAGTGGAAACACAGCAGCTGTGGAGCAGGATTTCTTTGCTCTCCCAGGATCGTCAGCTTTAGAAAGCAGACCTTCATTTCACCTTTAAACCACATTTTATTGCAAATTCAAAGAGGAATCTTTGAAACTGTACACATCAAATAAGACATGGAATTAAGTATTTCGGGAGAAATTTTGGACAATAAGGATGTTTTAATGTCAGTTGATCTAGTAACTTTGATAGTGACCAGACAAAAAGTTCATGTTTGCCAGAGACTGGACACCTGGTCCACAGAGAGAAGGGAAAACATAAAAGATCAGTTTCTTACACCCCACTGCGGCAAATACTGATACCTGTGAAAGAACGCTGATGAATGTGAGGCTTGAATTAGTGTGTATGTTCTCTGTCCACAGCACTGAGGCCCCAGATAGTATATATTATTCAGAGACTAAGCACTGAAAAGGGAGTTTTCTAGAAATGCTTAAGAAGAAGCAATATTGTTCCTTTGTATTGGAAAGGTGCATGGGAAAAAACTGCATTCAAAGTATATAGATTTCACTTAATTGTAGTATATATATATTTGTACCATTTGATTTTAATATAATTAACAAAATTCTTACTAAAATATAAATTTATTATTAGAGGCATCAAACCAATATATATATGGATTTTATTATTTTCTCAGTCATGACTATTTGAAATAGCATTTTGAATGACTAACACATTCTAAAAAGGTTGAGAAACAGGCACACATTTAGCAGCTCTGCCATTTGATATAACTAAAGAGATCTAGCCATTTGGCTTGGAATTATCAAAAATTGTTTAGAAATTTAATTCATAATAACAAATTAAGCCGGGACAAAATTTTACATCTTGCTACTGAAAAGCTGTCTTTCTCAGCCTTCACTGCTAGAGGAAGCAAAACAAGATCTGGGCAAACAACTAATGTAATTCATCTTGCACATTGTCTTGAAGTGTACCAGTCACAGAGCTGTTGGTCACATAGCCTGAAGCCCTGAAAACCCAGAGCAGGCACATGCCAGAGATCTGTGCACACCTGCAATCTCCTTTAAGTTAATCAGTTTGTGAAATGTTCACCTTTTATTTGATCGGCCACCTTGCAATTTTCCTGTTCTTTATTTGCACGTGGTATTGGCCTCACTTGCCTTGGATTCAGTTGGTATTTTCTGTTTCCTGTACCCACTTTCCACAACCTTCCTTACCTCTTTCGTTTCTGCTTAGACAAATACTCTTCTCAGTAATGGGAAGGGGCTCAGCCAGTGGTTACTCATTTTTGCTGTTGCCCATGGCAACAAGAGGGTATTTGGGATATAATCTGTCTGCTCAATGCAGCTTTGGTAAATCTCAGCTGGAGTCTGTCCCAGGCTTAGCCATTGCCCTCAAGTATGATGTAAATAATTTGAGACAGACTGAAGAAGACAATTAATATGATTATCAAGTAAGACCAGTAAGGAAAGATCAGAGCATCTTACGTTCTTTGGCCTAAGAAAGACTGATGTGGCTCACAATAATAATCTGAAGCTGAGTAAACTCAAACCAAACACGTAAACTCAAACACTTTACTACCCTTGCAAAGTGTGAAGGATAATGGGCTTAAATGAAAAAGAGATTTTAGCTGGATATTGCCAAATGTTCTAATGGGAATTGAAGTACTGGTAGCAAGACTGTCAAAAGGGACAGGACAGGCATTTGTCACAAGAATACTAAACATGAGATGATCTCTCAGGAATCCTCCCAACTGTACTTTCTTTGATTCTGTAACACTACAGTTTCTGTTTCTCTCATTCTATTGTCTTTTATAATAGTAACGTACATTATAATATCTTAAATCATCATTGGGACTTTTTTTCCAACAGCATGTGTGCATTTATGAAGATCCACAGGAAGGTAATTTTCCTGTGGTCACTGTGACACCTTTGAATAAGGGAGGTGCCTTCTCTCAGTGAATCTTTCTTGTTGGGAAGTAGGAAGGGTGATACTTCAATACACAACTGTGAGAAAACATAAAAATCTTTGTGGCTGCAGTTAAAGCTTCATTTTGAGGATGGAAAGATGTTAAAAGAGAAAGATGTTGGGCTGCAGCCACCTGGATGAAACAGAGGCAGGAATGACACCTGGTTTTCAGAATTTCTTATGGAAATTTTTGGCTAGGACAGGGACCAGCAGCTTCAGTAGTGAAGTTGGGTACTAATAGAGAGATAAGAACAGGAGATGGATGAAGAACAAGTGGTGGTTTGGGAACACAGCTGGGGTGAACATAGTGGAAAAAGCAGAGAAGAAAATTTGTGTGTCCAAGTCCATGGCCCTGCCTGGTGCCGTACAGTTCCGCCTCAGATATGCGGGAGCGTTGACTGATGCCAATGATTCAGAAGAATACGGGCTTGGATCAGCAGCCACCTCGGTGCGGAGGTGCTCCTGGGCAGGTAAGTCCTTCATTGATGTAGCTAGACCTGGAACTAGTTCATACAGAGCTCACGTACCGGGTTGGACGGCATGTACTTTGAATTTCACTATTCCTTTACAGCCAAAAAATGCCCGTGAAACTTGTAGGCAAAGCATCTTCTTTGTTCCCGGATTGTATACTTCATCGCCTTCTGCAGAAAGCAAGGCATCCTAGTATAGAATCAGTGACTCACTTTAGTCCAGGGGCAGCATTTTGTGCAGTGGAATAAGAGCTTCCAGCAGTGCTGCTGAATTCTATGTAATATAGGCTGGAAACCACTTAACCTTGCCTTTCGAATGGTCTGCCCAGGGAGGTAGTAGAATCAATGCCCCTAGAAGTGTTTAAAAGTGACTGCATGTGGCACTTAGTGTCATGGTTTAGTTGATGAGGTTGAACTTGATCTCAAAGATCTTTTCCAAGATAGTTAATTCTGTGATGCTCTGAACTTTGCAAGTGCCCCATGAGTTTGTGAATATTTGCGAAGTATCTGAATACTGTTGCAAGGAATTTCATTGAAAAGCCTATAATGATTCCTTTGAAGGAAGGGCAGGCTTTAAAATTTGCAGAAAAACACCCTAAGGTCTACTACTTAAAGTTTTGACAGTGAATACTAAAAATAGCAATTTATTGAATGTTACCCTTTCTGTATAGTTGACTCAGGCACGGGCCCTCTAGAGACCAGGCAGATGCCACTAAAAGCTGTCTCAGACTGCATACACAAGATAACCTTAACTCTGGCATCTTCTGACATTCAAAAATTTGGCAGCCTTAGTAAAATAGAGGCAGGGCTAACTCGAGGCAGGCATCAGGGAGAACAGGCTGCGAGGAGAAACAAAGTTGCCTCATCTTTTTGGCCTGTGCTGCAGGAAAGTAAAGCCAGATGCCACATGTGCTGCTGCTGCTAAGGAAGATGCAGCAGTGGGTAGCAACACCCACCCCAAAACACAATGGTGTAGCGTCACTTATCAGGCCATTTCCCTGACAGCATGGGATCTGCAAGACTGGCTTGACAAACAGCCAAACTCCAGTCACGTACAGTGTCATGGTCATATCTGAAATGTGTTGAGGGCAAGAAGAACAAACTCTTTGGCCTGCACTAGACCCAAGCAGCAAAATCACCAGCGCAACTGCCTACAACTGCTGCCAGAGTTCAGGGCTTAACGGTGCAGCTGCTTGTGCAGCTTTCCCCTCACCCCTGGCAATTAATCAGAGGATTTGCATGTTCAGGCTTGTTTGATCCCAGCTGAAAGTCTTCTAGAAGAGCCAGTGTATGTGGGAATGTGGAGAGAGAGTACTTATAAGTTAACAAGGAGAAAGCCTAGAGCAAGGGAAACTCTTGGAGCAAAGACAGAAGCTGAATAAGGAGAGCTAAAGTTTGGAAGGGGGTGTGGGAACAGCGAAAGCAAAACACAGCCACTGAGTTAAGAAGTAAAAATTAATCTTATAAATAGACATATTCAGCACCTTTCTCTGAATCAGTTAACTCATTAACTCAGCCAGAAGTACAGCTCTAGGCTTCCTTATGCCAATAGCTTGAGTTATAACATCTCTATAACTTGGATTCAGTTCACAGTGGATCTCAGAACCTGCTCCAAGGATTGTGCCTGACAAACCTGGCTGTAAATAGAGCAAGATGTAGTGAGAACTGTAGAGCTTCAAGGTATTATTTTAGGTCAAGAAAAAAGTATGAAATCTGATTGGTCAGATTTCAAGTGCTTTTATAGGACTATTTGATAATTAGCACTCCCCCAAAGCCAACATTTAGTTTAACTTCATCTGGCTATAAACTTCTGTTTATAGCTGTAATAACATTCCTCATGAATAAGTGCAAATAAGTTAGGCAGATCCTACCAGATCTATTCCAGGTAGCTAATCTACTCTTTCACTAGAAATCTGCTTCTAAGGAAAGAATAAGTTATTTTCAACTTAGACTTAAAAAAAAAAAAAAAAAGTAGGATGACGTTTCTGTGTATGGTACTCATATAAAATAACTGAATGACTTTTCCTTTACTGAGGCTATGGTTTTCTATACGAGTTCTACTTGTGCTAATTCAGTTGAAGTGAAAATACATAACAACCTACGGCTTATGCTCAAGCTAATGAGGAAAGGTAATATAAATGGTGTATTACAAAGACCACTGTGTTACACTGTGCTGTACTGAATGTTTCATCTTTTTCAACGCATAATTTCAAATGTGTCTGAAGGTTTCTGTACTGAGAAAGTGTCAAGGGAGTTCAAAGGGGAATCCACAAATCCATGTGCCTCTAGCATTTGTAAAGATATTAGCATAATGAATTTCCTGTTATGATTTGCTCAGAGTATCAGCTGCACATGAAGTACCGGGATGATTTACCTATTTTGGCCACTATGTGTTTCAATGTAGCAAACTTTTTGCAGTCTTTTAAATAGGTCATAAAATATAAATTGTGAAAGCTGATTTTTGTGGCAAAGGTTACATATACTACACTGAAGTCAGACTTATAAGGGAAGCACTGACAACTCACTGTCATTGAAAGCATTTGCTGGCTCCCTTTGAAGAACTTAACGTGGTAAAGGAATTTAAACCCTTGAAAAAACAAAAGAGAAATTCTGGCTCTCTTAGTGATTGGTTCCTTATTTATCCTGGTCCATGTTCGATTTTTCTGTGTACTCCAGAGGGCGATATTTTCTACCAGCCTAGATCTTAATCCTTTCCTGTTCCTAACCGTTTGGCCTTTACTCCGTGATGATTCAAGACCACTCTGAATAAACTGAAAACTCTCCAGGATGACCACTGCCAGATCTTCCTTCTTCTTCAGAAACATGTGCTTATGCCCTTATTTGTGCCTTGTTTTGTTTGGGTTTCTGGGACATTTTATTCACGTTCTTTGGTGACTGACTGGTTTCTATTTTGCTTGCAGTTTGTTCTAATACATTATCTGTTTGTTGTTCTACTGGTGCAACATGAGATCTGTAGACCTTCTATCTTCTATGATTAATTGCATACCAAGACTGATAACTCATCTTTCTGGGCACCTTAAGGCTTGGCATAAAGTCCCTGTCCCTGTTCCACGTTCTCTTGGCACAGGCTGAATTGAGACTACTTCTGTGAAATGGGAATGAGAAGTGTCTCCCCTGGTTTTCCTGGGATACTGCTAGATCTTTAAAAGACCTGCACAAAATCAGCATAAAACTACATCTGAACATACCTCCCTGGCTACCTCTTGCACGTATATTCTCCCTGAAAGTAATAGTAGGTGGCTGTATTTTTATTCATGTGAGCCTGGAGAAGAGAAAGAAAAGGAACTTGTGATGAGAGAGAAAGCAGGAACTTTAAGGCATTCTTCTGCATTGCATTGTAATTAAGACCGTATTATTTCTGGTTTTAAACTGTGTATTTTAAAATCAGTTTTCCTTTCTGTATGATTTGATAATGTGGTCTCAGATAGAGGAAATATTCTGACCCTAGGATGTTTGTTTTGTTTAGAAGCTGTCAAAAGGCATAACTGTAGGGGTAAAATATGTACACATGCTTTGCTCGTGTCTGTAGATAGTAGTTTGCTTCAATATCTATAGACTTTTTATATTTTTATTATTTATTTTATCTCACTGGAAATTTTCTGGGATATCTTATATAATATTCCACTTCAGAAGTCATACCATCCTCTTCTTCACAATTCCTGCTTTTTACAGAACCGGAGAGAGAGAAATGCCTTTTAGCGAGATAACTTTGGTGCTTCTCTGCTTCAAGATTCCCCCGAGGCACCAATATCATTATCTAAAGATTCATTGAATAAAACATTATGGTCTTCTGGGCACATAATGGCTTCCCTTAATTTATTACTCACGGGGTCAAGGAAATCCTGACAGGACTGCAGTGAAATTTATGGCTTGTGCATTGAATGCCATCTAGCGGTGTGCGGCTTGTGCTGAGGGGGAAGCGAGCCATTTCTCATCCTCCTCTCCCTGCAACCCATAACCATGGGGTAGGAGCACCTGTGAAGAATCTGTGTGATGGATCGTTAATATGAGTGTAAGAAGATTAATTGACCCTAGGACTGTTGTTAAGTGGCCTGATTGTTCATTATTTAGTTCTTACAAACAAATGTCTCTGTAGATATACTAATGGTTGCTAAATTTCCTTCAATCATCTGTGGAAACCATTATACAGCCAATTTTATCTTCTCCCCATACTTTACAGTGTACATACAATATCCATTTTTCTTATTAATCTCCTTAATGCAATAGTTCATAGAATTTGGAAAAAATCAGCAACTTCCTCATGGTTTTAAATACAACAGAAAAACCTGTACATTTGATTTGCAAAAGGCAGGTTGTTCTCCCCTTAATCTTTTGATCTTCGCTTGGCGCTTCTCTGAGGTTTTGTCCTTTAATACTGAACTATCCTTCTACCTTCTATATATAACCAAGGATGGAGATTTCCTTCCCTATTATCTGTTTGCTATATACTACACTGAAGTCATTTACAAAATCTTAAAATAGATTGAAAATGCTGTGTCATGTTCCAAGGTTTCTGAAGGAGAATTGCTACTACCTCCAAGGAAGTTGTGGGGAGGTGGGGGGTCAGTCATTTCTTCCGAGTAACAAGGAATAGGACAAGAGGAAATGCCCTCAAGCTGTGCTGAGAAGGTTCAGACTGGACATTGGGAAAAAATTTCGTCTCAGAAATGTCAAGCACTGGAACAGGCTGCCCAGGGAAGTAGTGGGGGGTCACCATCCATAGAAATCTTCAAAAGCTATGTAGATGCAGCTCTCAGTTTAGTGGTGGATTTGGCAATGCTGGGTTAACGGCTGAACTTGGTGATCTTTAGGGGCTCTTTCAATCCAAATGATTCTGTGGCCTCAACTTGATATTTGTCTGCAACAATAGATGTTAACCCACTTCAAAATAATGCCTCGTTGTGAACCACAAAACAAACAGCACCAGTAGCTGGAGGTATCATTCACCTACAAATTTTGATTGTAAGGATTGTCAGCAAACCCTAAAGAAAATTCATTGAGCTGGATGTGCATGGAAAACTTAATAGACTTGGTCTCATAATTTTCCTAGATGACAACCTCTCTCCAACACTGCAATAAGTCTAGGCATTAAATGTCACCTTGTGTATTTATTTGGAGACATAGTCCAGCTTTCATGGAAATGGAGGAAAACACATAGTTCCTTGTTTTCTTTTCTACTGGCAAAAAATGTGGTGGCAAACATTGTTTTTATAATAGTGGTACAGTTGAGTACTGTGTAGGAACTATGAATAAGATGTGGAATGTCAGAAGGCTTCACTTGACATCAGGAAGTCATTTTCATTAAATCTGCATCCAGAATTACTATCAGAGTTTATTAGCACTTACCTTTCACTCATTTTCTTCATCTGTGACTTTTATGTTGCCCTTGAATTTCTTTTGAGGAGACTGAAAGCTTTTCAGAAGAAGTCTTATTATGTTGAATCTTCATGAATATTTGTATGACAGATTTTTGATGGCATAATGTACTAAATAAACCAGTACTACTTGCATTCTTTCTGTTCTTGTTAATTTTATGTACACATATTTAGGTGTATCTAGAAATAAAAGGATAATAAAACACCAGAATTATCATCCTCAAAAATGAAACTTTGGCTGTCACTGTAGATGTACAGCTTAAACATTAGGGAGTTAAAAAATTGCCAGTTGTTGTGCAAGGAAGAGCAGTAGTATAATAAATTGGATCGTGTGATTCATTGTATGAAGGTCACACTCCTGACACTTTAGTGCAAAGTTGTTATCTGACGACTGTCTTTAAATTATCCATTTGGAAGTAATTAAACAGGAGCCACAGTAATCTGGCTATTTTTTCTGTCACCAGGGAGCACAAAGGACTTTGCTGTGGGCTTTACTCTTCTCATGGTCCTATCAAACCAACCTCATTTCCAGGATGAAACAAAAATAAATACTTGGTTCTCAAGCATAAAGATATTGCTGAGAATGTGGGTCCTATGGCACAGGAAAATAGATGGATTCGAATTGTATTTGCAGAAGGCTGAGATCCATGAGAAGAACAGGGATGTCCTTAGTACCAAGTGGTTTCTTGCAGCCTCAACAAAGTTCTTAGATACACTGCTTTGTTTTTGTCTGGGCTGATTCAGTTCTCCTGTCCTACCCTCACTCTTCATCTTAATTCATCTCCTAGAAGGTAATTTCCAGACACTTAGAGCACAAGCTATATCATGTATTTAAATTACATATTTCTTCTGCTCTGCCATGTTGGCTTCTCTGGAGGAGATCCTAAGACCCTGGATTACACACAAGAAAGCAGGAAAATATTTTCTCTCTTTGAGTAAGACAACAAATTAAAGAATCTGATTTCTTATTTTTATCGTAAAGATGCATGCTGTCTCACACACAATCTCCCTACCCTTCTTCTGTGCTGAAAAACGGAAAACTCAAGGCTGAATCCCAGACCTATAAACATGATTTTCTTAGGGAAAAATCCCACTTATGTTAACCTTGTGGACCTGTGGGCCTAAATATTATTGTAGGGGACACACGGTTTTTCTTTTACTAAATGAAAACCGAAGTAAAATTAGAAAGATATGGAAAAACAAACATTAAGGCATACATTTTAGGCATACTGAGTTTTAACTACTTTCATTTTGATAATCTGAAGTTTAAAATCTGCCTCTTTTTTGGCATTACTAAATGTATATATTCTAATATTCTGGCCCTGTAAACATGACACTTATATTCTCTTTAGAAGCCACGAGTTCCATGTTCACCAGTATTTTATTCATAGGCATGTTTTATGGAGGAGATGATGAGAAAGAGCAGGTCAAAATGCAATAAACAATTTGTTTACACATAAGATATTACCATTTGAGATGCAATTCCTACCCTTGCATTGCCTCACCATAATTCCCTGGTGAAATTATTGTCTACTTCAGATTCCTCGGCTGTAGGAAAAGCATAGTGTCCTTTGGCCATCTTGTGCTCCTCTTTGTGAGGATAAGTCAGTTATTTTATGTTTCCATAGTGTTTTGAAATATTAAATATCATCTTTCATATTCCCTTAGTGATTTTTTAACAATGCTTGTTATTGGTATAAGCAGATGTTAGAGTTTCCTCTCACGGAGGATATGAAATTGATCTCCTTTGATTTAATATTATAATGGGAAATAATGGATATCTAAGCAAAAAGAGACATGAAGGCAAATTAGTGCACAGCAGATGTTAATTCTGGAGGCAGCAACTGATATTGGATGTCGGAAGAAAATGGTCTAGCAGGAAGCTCATCATGTGAAGCAGACAACTCTTTTTTAGGCCATATCTTAAGGACTTTGCCATGCACATCAGTCAGTTATTCACTCTTCTAACCATTCCCACAAGTTGCTGGAAAGGGAAGCATAGCAAAAGATGCGCTGCTGCTCCTAGGATCTTTTCTGTCAGCTTATTAACAATGTGGCAGAAAAAGGGGAGTTTCTTTTCCAAATGGTATATGAAAAACCAAAATCAGTGATTATTTTTCTTGGTTGTTGAGGAATGAATAACCCTAGAAGTCTGACAAGAAAAAAAACATTCTTTATTTGGGAACCATATTTGTTTGCAAATACACAGGCTAATCCCACAAATGCTGGGCAAATATTGGCTAGTTCTGTAGGTGCTTCAATAATCTCAAAGCCCAGCAACTGTTCAGCTGCTCAGATTTCCGCCATGAACTTTGAGCTTGTGCTCTTGTATATAGTAAAATGAAAGCTCAAGATGTTAATGAGTTTTCTTCGTGGTTGTGGTCAAATTATTAATCTCATATGAGTCTCGTCTAAAGGACATCAGGAGTACCCTGCATTAAAGAAGCTCACAAAGTGAATGCTGTGTGGTTGGAGAAACCTGGTATGTTCAAAACTAACATGGTGTCTGATTTGGTGCCGGCCTTGTGAGTATTCATATAGATTCAAATAATATTATTCTGTCATGGCTCTCATTTACTTGTGTGAGAGTATAAAACTGGGCTGAATAATGTCCTGAGAAACCTTGTCTGGACTCATGGCTTATTATACTGGAGTTTGACCTTGGAACAACTTGAGACTTCTTCCAAGCTTATCCTTTGATACCATCAACCTAAGGTTTTGTTTTGACATCAACTGAATTATCATCAGTTCTGTGGTAAGTCAGCCTTGACTGAGTGCCAGATGCCCACTCAGCTGCTCTTTCACTTCCCCTCCTCTACTGGTCACAGGCAGAAAATAAGATAAAAAGGTTATTGGTCAAATTAAGAACAGGTATATCTTTTACCAATTAGTGTAATGGACAAAACAGACTTGACTTGGGGCAAATTGATTTAATTAATTGCTAATTAAAAATAGAGTAGGATAATGAGAAACAGAGGTGAAACCTGAAAGACCTCTCCAACTTCTCCCCAGGATCAACTACTCCCTTTCTTCCCAGTGCTTCTAACTCCTTCTGGCTCCAGCAGTGCAGAGATATGAGGAATAGGAACTGGGATCAGTCCTTGTTCTCCGTGCTCCAGTTCCTCCCTACTTCTTCTTCCTTCTCACTCTTTTCCACTGCTTTAGCATGAGGTCCCTCCTGTGGGATAATGATCTTCATGAGCTGCTCCAGTATGGGTCCTTTCCACACTGACTGCTCCAGCATGGTGTCCTTTCCATGAGATGCAGGCTTTTGGGAAAAGACTGCTCCAGTGTGTGTCCCCAGCAGAGTCACAGGCCCTGCCGGCAAACCTGCTGCAGTGTGGGCTCCCCTTCAGTGGCAACAACTCCTCTGGAGTGGGGTCTCCATGGGCTGTAGATGCCTTCATGGGATTTTCTGCATTACCTGCATGGGATCTTCCATGGGCTGCAGGGATTTGTCTGGTCTGACACCTGTAGCACCTCCTCTCCCTCCTTCTTCACTGACCTTAGGGTCCGCAGGGCTGTTACTCAGATTTTTCTCAGTCCTCCCTCACAGCTATTTTGCAGCATTTATTTTCTTTCTTGCATATGTTATTACAAAGCCACCACCTTGACTGAGGGACTTGGCTGTGCCCTGCAGCAGTGGGACTTTTGGAGCTGGATCGAACTGTCTGTGCGAAGGGTGATTTATCCTCTTTCTCCAGAGGCCACCCCTACAGCATGTCCTGTCAACACCTGGACACTTGTATACCACAAGTTCTGCTCAGTAGTATTCTAAATTTGGTTGCTCCAAGGCCAGAAGGATTACACAGGAAGGAAAAAGAAATGGATGAGATCCTGCATTTTTCCTGAAATGAGATCCTTGTCCTGAAACTTCATGCTGATACCAAGCTAAGTAGCGTCATGCTTTCTTTGAAAGCTTCAAAGTAGTAGATGAAGTAATCAGTCTAGGAGATCCAATTGTTATTCTGAAAAAGTAAAAATTGCTTCAGTCAGGTCTCTGCTCCTTGTGCCACTCCCTAAATCTTTTACAAAAAAGCCTGAACCACTGGTAATGATTGATATGCAGTCAATTTGGCCTTCTTGGTTTTCTTTATACCTCTATAAAGAGAGCAGTATAAATAAAAAAACTTTGACTTATTTTTAAATTATGTTTTAATTTTTGATGGTTCAGACAGAAGCAAATAGAAATGCAATGTGATGAGCCTTAGACTTTAATTGGCAAACTTGGTAACATTATAGCTTGTGCAAACACGTGTATAAATATGCAAGGAATGATGTAGAACTTGGCTATTAACATCACTTAAGTTAACTGACTTGATATAAATAAGCAACCATTCAAAATGGTATTTCAGGTATGTTGTTCTGACAATGAACTAAGATGGTAGGAATCCAGACCCTATCAAGACAGCAGGAACGTGATATAAAATACATGTACAAGCAAATTAAAAATTCATCACGATCATTCAGCAAGGAACGATCCCTAGCAGCAATGGAAACATTATCAGCAAACATTATCAGTGAACTTTGTGTTATGAGTATGAGACACTATCAGTTTGTAAAGAAAAAGCCTTCCCATAGAGGTATTAATAGGGAGGGAATGGCTTAATCTCATTAATCTTCTCTTCACAGATGCTGTGTACAGAGCCCTTATATCCTCGGAGCATTGTTATATTGTTATATATCAATCTCTGGCAAAGTGTGCTGTTCTGTAATGTGGTGGCTTTGAAAACATGCATATATTAGAAGAATACTACATTTTACATGTGTTAGCTGAGCATCATTCTGACTTTTGTGTCCTATAAAATAAATGAATGTCCATGCTGCAGTCAATTTGTATGTAATATAGAATGTGCTATGCCTAGAAGAGAACAGTTTAACATTGAGATATTCAGGATCATCTATCAACATCTAATGTGGGACACATTGTTCTCCAAGACTGACAAAATCAATTTTTATTTTCAAGGTATAGAAATGTACTTCATTTCATCAGAAATTGCTTCAATTTTGTATGTTCAGCTGCAAAAGGAAAAAAAAAAAAGAAGCCTTGAAAAACCCAAAAACACTTTATATGAGCAATTGGAATATGCCTTGCTCTTTAACCCACACGGTTAGGAGGAGTTGCATTGGGACACACCGTTAATTGCTTGCTGGCAGCATCCGAAGCAGAGGTTTAAAAATTGTGTTATACCATGTAGCAAAGTGAGAAGCCAGGCAAGGAGGGCATTTTAGGACCGTGAGGAGCACAGGAGGTCTTTGGGAGCAGAGAAAGGGGAGGAACACCCATGATGCTTGGACCACATTTCATCTGCCTTCAAAGCAAAGTGTTCTATTAGAGGATAAGACTTGTGCAAGCAGCCTTTGAACTTCAATTCCATCAAAGCTGTTTATATTCCTATGACCTACTCAGATACTGTCTTTCTGTCCCCATTTATCAGGCCCAGCTCCTACAGAGGCAACTCCTACTTAGAGCATCTTTACAATGCTTTCATCCTCTTTCTGTTTTTCAGTTTACATGCCCTTTTCCTCCACTTTTCTTTCATTTATTTCTCTCTTCTCTGATGTGCCTCTCATTGTTTCTTTTATTTTCCTAGCTTTTACCTCTGTATTGTATACTTACTTGTTGGCTCTTTGCATCCCAGCCACAAATAGACGACTTTCTTTCTCCTCCTCCTCTTTCTCCTGCACTTTCCCTGTATTTTCATTTCTCCTCCCGTAGGCTGGAAATTCTGTTTTTGTTTTCAGTTTTTTTCTTCCCCAGCCACCTGAAGGTTAGAATGGCTGTGTAATTTCCACTCAAAGTGGGGTGGCATGAATTTCGACTGTTAGTTTTACAGAATGATGAGGAGCAGCAGATATAGCTGCACTTTGAAAGGGTGTGTCAGACATACACTATGGCAGTATGAAAAGCAGCAGTACTAGGACTCTGAAAATGCTGTGAGTCTCTACCTTATCCTTTTCTTTGAATAATTGTAGTTGTTGAGAAGTTTTGTTCTGAAGGTAAGCTGAGTTCTTGAATTTCCTTAGTTTATTAAGGGACTTCTTGTGCCGTACACATCTCTCTTTTTATGCTTTAAGGAGAGAATCGAAGGCTATTTAATGATACACATAGAAACATGTCAGTCAGGTGTAGCTGCAGTTACAAATAAACTCCTAGAAAAGAGGCAAACTTTCCAGATCATCCTGTTGTTCAGAAAATTCCAGAAAATACACGTTATTAGAGCAAGTTCCTGGGCTCTGCAGCAAGAAATAATCCCCATACTCAAGGGAATGTGATAAACAGGAAATCAAATAGGCAGTTCAGTGGCCTTGCCTGACAGTGAACTGCAATCCCTTTGCAGGCTCAGCATCAGATTTGGTGACTGGTGTAGGAGCTTGAGGGAATCCTTCCCATTCCTACTTAAAGGAAACCTAAGAGGAAGACTCAGCAGGCTACAGGTGACATGCTTCAGACTGTATTTGCTCTAATCAAATGTCTGAGCCTACAAGATGTATGACAACCTGGTTATTTCCTTAATTTGTCACAGGGAGCTATTTAAATCCTTTTGCTTACGAAATCAAATAGATAAATGTAGTCACTGAAGAAAAGACTTATTTCTTCTGATTTCCAGCACCATCCTGCCACTGTCCCATGTCATCATAGCTCACAATAGGTGATGGTCTCCAGAAAATGACTGCATTTTCTGCATTCAAGCTACAACTAAAGACCACTGCTTATGCAGAAGGGCAATCCTTCACACAAAACTATATTTTGAAATCTCTACAGTTTGAGTTTATCCAAAACCTGAAGTGTTGCTGCATACTACAGCTGGTATTATTTTAGTATACATCTCACAATAGTAGAAAATGAGGTAGCTATATGAGAATGACAGGATTAATTTAGAAACTGTATTTTGATTAGTACTGAAGGTTTCAATCATGAATGTGGCTGTAACATCCAGACATCAGAAGAAAAACATTAAAGAACTAATACCTGTAAAAAAATTTAGACCTGAATTTTTCAAAATTAGGATTCACAGTGGTGAGTTTATTTAACTTCATAAAAATAGCTGTCAGTTTTCTCCATCAGAACCTCCTAGTGATAGCTTGTCTATATAAACACTTGAGTTCATGGGTGAGAGACACTCCCTATGTAGACTGTCTTTTTTTGGCATCTGTTACTTTAATGATGGCTTGACTGGTTGCCTTCCTGACCTGACTTGGCATTCTGGCTGGGGGACTCCTCTCAGCCAAGTGTTTGGCTCTCAGTTTTTGTCCTGCCTGTGTCATTGCTTAGGTATAGTGTGTCCCTGGCTGATTTCAGTGGCATATGTAGACTTCTGTCTAATGAACGTCTGTGAAACAGAATAGAGGATCTCCAAAACCTGCACTCAGAAATACAATTAGACATGGTTTCTGTTATGTTTGAACAGTGTAGGGCCCAAACAACATCACACTGATTACCTGAGTTGCTTGTATTTAACAGTCAGCATGGCCAGACCATCTTTGGGATAAAAGATGCTTCAATAAATGTATTCAGAACAAGTGCTTTTTGCAAGAATATCAGAGTATATTTAGTGCCTTGGAACAAGCATAGCACTAGCCCCATGGGCATGAAGGTCTTGGCATGTTAATTGCTCATTGTCTTGCCCCAAAGATACCCTTCTGGAGCTATTCTAATGTGATAGGAGAAAGTACAGTAGTTTGGAGATGATAGTCTTCTCCCATCTGTGCTTGAGCATGGATCTACACAGCTGTAGATCCATGTAATTGTGTTTTACTAGGAAAACCGACAGTTTATCCTCTGGGTAGTGTTCTTTGAAAAAGAAAGGCTTTGCCAGAAGCTCATCTCCTAAATGCCAACAATTGTTCACAACCTCTATTTCTACTGCTGTTTGGAGCTACAGGACCTCAGTCTAAATTGTGAGGGTATAACTTGAAACCCTGAAGAGAAAGCTTGGTGTTGTTTCCTCTTGGTAAGTTAAGTTGTTATGTCTTGCCACCCAGTTATCTTCATTATTAAAACTTACTCAAGTTCTGCAGAGGAAGCTAAGCATAAGCAAAATAAAACAGGATCATCTGGTTTTTTTGCATAGGGGTAACTTGTCAAAATCTAGATGGACATTTTACAAAACCACATCACACAGAAAATTAGGTTCAATAAGCAGTAGCTGAAACCAGATTTTTTTCCTTGCTTTGATAAAAGCATACAGACTTTGCAGTTTTAATTTTACCTCTATAGTTTACAATATATATCCTGAAAGCTTTATTTTATATCTTTGGATGGAGGAAGTATATTTAATGTAATATTTTCTTTATTAAAAAAATGAGAAAGTGAGAGATGCTTTTTGTTTCCTTGATTGCTAAGTATGTGCTTGCAGTGTTGCAATCTTTGCTCATTCCAAATGTCAGTCAGTCCATGTAAGTTCAGAGGACCTCAAGGTGTTTATTGCTGTAGAATTACTAATAAACTTAATTAGCTTTGGGGCCTTTTAAGTATTTTTGTTTATTGGTTTCAGTGGGAATTTTTTTGTTATCACTACATTATATATCCAAATTTTGGCCTTGATGTAACATTTTTCATAATTAAGTGGTGTTCATAGGCATATCTTACTTTAAGGACTCTAAATGTATTGTGTACAGCATGATGCCAACATTTTTGGAGGAAATATAAAACTGATGAATTATTTTTATTAATTTATTTTTACAATGCTTTTGACCATGGATTACACACAGAATTACACACAGAATTAACAAGGTTGGAAAAGACTATAGAGATCATCAAGTCCAACCTTTTACCCAACTCAACAACCTATCCAACACCAATGCATCATCTAAACCATCTAGACTATCTAAACGATCTAAATCATGTCACCAAGTTCATCATCTAACCTATCCTTAAACACATTCAGGGACGGTGACTCCACCACCTCCCTGGGAAGCCCATTCCAGTGGGGGATCACTCTCAGTGTGAAAAAGTTCCTCCCGATATCCAACCTAAACCTCCCCTGACGCAGCCTAAGACTGTGTCCTCTCGTCCTGTCACTGGGAGCCTGAGAGAAGAGACCGACCCCCGCCTGACTCCAACCTCCTTTCAGGTACTTACAGACAGCAAGAAGGTCACCCCTGAGCCTCCTCTTCTCCAGGCTGAACAATCCCAGCTCCCTCAGC
>VXBA01001688.1:202331-242133 GCA_013399895.1 Serilophus lunatus | reverse complement strand
GGGGCGAGTGGGCGGCTCGGTCCCTCCCCGGGGCGGCAGCGGCGAGGGAGCCGCTGTGACAGCCAGGCGCGGGCAAGGGCTGTGCCCGGGAGCCTTCCTAAAAAAGCCGCTGGTGTTTTCTCCCCACCGTTTCCCACAGGGAGCGCCCAGCACTCCCCGTCCGGGCTGTTCCGCGGGATGGCGGAGGGCTGCTCCGCGGAGCCGGGCGCTGCGCCTTAGGAGCCGCCGGGCTCCATCCGCGGAGCCGGGCGGGGCGCTGACCCGGCTGAGCCTCAGCCCCTCTCCGCCGCCGCTCGGGGCTCTCCTCGCCTCCACGCCCCGTCCCCCGGCCATCGCAGCAGGCATGGGCTGTTTCTGCGCGGTCCCGGAGGAATTTTACTGCGAAGTTTTGCTCCTGGACGAGTCCAAGCTGACCCTGACCACACAGCAGCAGGGTATCAAGGTGAGGATGCCGGCGGGGCTGGGGAATGCAATGCGCTGGAGCCCCCGGGGCAGGGGCTCCGCGTCGTTCGAGGCGGCTGCCTCCAGACTGCGCTTCGGTTGCCGGGAAGGGAGCGGCAGTAAGAAAAAGGGGTTTCGGGAGGCGCAAAAATAACCTTGTAACTTTCCTTACGGTCGCGCAAAGGACAGAAGAATCGGTGTGACGGGTGCTGATAGGGCAGACGTGGCTTTTGGGGACTTTTACATTGAGATACTCATTTAAGCGAGCAGGTGCCGACCACCCTGTGGCTCACGGGACGCTCGGCACAGGTATTGTTCTGTACCTGCTACCAATAAAAAAAAAAAAAGAAAAAGAAGGAAAAGACGCCTGTGTGCGCGACCGTCTGGAGTTATTGCCCGCTCCCTCTAGCTTGGGCTCCCGCAGTGCCCGCCCTGGGACCTGCTTGCTATCCGGGGAAAGGCCGGAGGCAGCGGTGCGAAGCGGGAGCAGCAGCTCCCGAGCAGAGGGGGTGAAGGTCCGTCGGGTCTCCAGCACGGTGTCCCGTGGCCCGGCCAGTGGGAACAGCTCTTGCGCTGCTGCAGCACGCTCGGCGCGGATGAACTCTTCAAAGTAGTCATCTGCCAAGCTCTAATGAGCCCTGACAGAGCATATGAAAACTGAGGTTTTTCTAAAGGCTCTTGACTTGGTCCTGTTTGGTTAAGCCTGATAACAGTATACCGCATGTCTCAGACACTGGAAGCTCTTGCTCGAAAAGCCGGGAACCTGAATTTATTAGCAACGTTAAGAAAGTGGTTTCGGTGTTGGATCTGTAAAAAACAAACAAACCCCAAAAAACTCCATAGTTCTAAAATTTACTGTTGGAAAGGGCTGATCAATTTTACCCACGACACCCAAAGAATAAAAGTCTATATGTCTGTATGTTTCAGCTGTTATTATTAAAGTGTGGTGAAGCAACTGGGAAAAGAAAAAACTGAAGGAGGATAGGGGAGTGAGGGAGTTTACATTTCACAATGTATTTGCAACTGTAATCTGTGGTATTACTGCATCTACATGTACTGAGAATTTTCAAGCTTTGCTGAATCAACTGCCTGCAAATAGGCTCATAAATCCATGCTTAACACAGAGGAGTAAACAAATCACTGTGACGCTGGAATTCAGTACCTATGTAGAGTCTTTGAAGTCTAAGTTTAGGCACTTCTGAAAAACCTTAGGTTTAGATGCACAGGTTATGTGTGTTATGCATGCTTTTGTTGCCTGTAAATGTGCAGCCACAGAAGTATGTTAAAAAGCAATCTGCAAAGATAGTCCCGTGGCTAGTTTAGTGAATCTAAACCTTGAAAGTGATGGATTTGTACAGTGTCTAATAAAAATTAATATCCCATGGGAAAGAAAGTGTCTGAAGATGTAACTTTTTTTCAAGAATGTATGACTTGCAGTGTTGGGAACTCTCTGGTTTAACACGGGGGTGTGGTTTCATGCAATTCTTAATGAGATCTGAATGTGGTATAATGCTAAATATTTCATCCCTTCCACCTGCTCCTTTTCTGTCTTGAATCCAACCACAGAGCAGTCATAGACTCAGAAGAGTCTGTGGGTCTGACAAGAAAAGTAGTAGTTTGTTAACATTTTGGTGTAGGCACTGAGGCTGCACAGCAGGGGATCCTCAGGAAAAGGAGAATCTACCTATTTGTAGCAGCCTGGGTTTCGGTGGTTTTTTTTCTGGTGCCTTTTTTTTTTTTTTAAGATGAAATTTGTGTAGTGTGAAGCCACATCCCAGTACTGTAGCTTTGTAAACCTAAAGAGAGGAACTGCATAGCTCTCTCCTAGTCAGTGGTCTCCACCATTGTGTTCTCCCTTGCCTTTGTATTTGCAAAAGTGTTTGTGCAGCTGCGCGTGAAGAGCAGCACATGTACAGCTGAAGAGTAACCACTGCTTTGCTTTTCACTGGGGTAGTCTTCAGCTGGATCCGTGCCCTTGTCCACTTCGCAACTGGAGGACAGAACCAGCTTTTTCAACTGAGTGCTGGCTTCTGTCATTTTAAACTGCTCAGGGAATACTTGTGTTGCTTCTATTCAACAGCTTTCCACAGAAGTTATATTACTATTCCTCAGTAAAACAGGATGTAAAATTTGTCATATTCTGTCATTTGACACTTGAAATATGAATGTTTTATTCTAATTCTTTTGTTAGTGTATACACATCTAAATGCAGACTCTTATATTTTTAAAGTTTTGTTTGTTTGTTTTGTTTTTTTTTATTTGGAATTTCAGCTTTGGCGCCTGCTTGCAAATTGCAAATATTCTTATGTATTTCATTTAAAGAAAAAGATTTCCTTATAACTTCAGATTCTGGATGTGATCTTTCTTTTGTCCACCTTACTTTTAGTTTGGTTCACAGCTACATAGGAAACGTGAATCTTGAACTATTACTAGAGCAGAGTTTTTAAATGGTTATAGTATCAACTTTGCTCCCTTTCCCCCAAGCAAATGCATATTTGCTAGAAATAAAAATCACAGCTCAATAGCTATTTACTGTCTGTGTACTTGTTTGGTATTAGTGGATATAGTCCTGTTTGCTTTGAAGGGTAGAAAACCGAGCTTTGCGCCTATAAAAGTCTTAAGCAAGTTTGTTTCTTCAGTGAATCCGAGATAAGCCATGAAGTAGCTACTTGTCTCTAAACTGATGTAGAGTTTTGAAGATGCATTGCTTAGTTTGTGTAGTGGTTATTTCTGGCTTGCAATGCTTGACAGCAACTATACATATCAAAATAAGAATTTTTTTAATTACAGTTTTGTTAACACATTCTTCATACTACAGTGGGCTTAAAATTGTAGTTCGTGTTAAAACAACAAGGAAAGATGACACAAGAGTGCAATTTAGAGATACTTTTCTCTGTGGACTTCAGAGCGCTTCTTAAGGAAAGGAAAAGTATGGTTTTTCTTTTTTTTTTTCTGGCTGCAAGTGGGAATGCTGAGATGCAAAGAGGTCGAGTGACTTTTCCAAGGTTGGGCACAAGATCAGCATCTGGGCCAGGCAAAAAGTTTCAGGCCTTGTTAGGCGGGTAGCTGTTGATCATTTTGCCATGGGCCAGCCATGCTGTCTGGAGGAATCTGTGATGATCCCTTCCTTGTAGTTCCTCAAACTGACTTTTTCTTCTCATAGATCTGGTTTTGTGTTTTCTTTTTTGTTTGTTTGTTTTTTTGTTTGTTTTGTTTTTTGTTTGTTTCATTTTTTTCCCCTCTGTTTTCTCACTGTTACTAGCACTGCCTTATTGTTCTTCCTTTATGTCTTTGTGGTTTAAGGTCAGAGCACTGTTGTATGAAAATGTGGAAGCTGGCTCTCCAGCATTCAGGTTTGCACCAGGCTGATAATAGTTAGGTAGTCGGGAAAGGTCATCAGGATGTCTCATAATCTTAATTACTATGTTTCCTTGTAGTATATTAGCAGATATATTTTGGAGACTACATATTTTGAGATAATAAAGTAGTGGCAGTTGTTAGTCCAAAAAATTTTGGAATGATACAGCCTATTCACCAGGTTCTGGTAGCTTGTCTGAACAAGGTATACAGCCTCATACTGGGACAGCTTTCCCTGTTAAAAGGATGTTCAAGTTTAGAAATAAGAAATGAGTTTTTAGCAGACTTTCGCTACAAATACAGTAAAAATCATCCGCTAACTGAAAATTAATTAGTTTTCCAGGGCTGCTACTTTGATGTCTCTTCACATAGATTAAGCAGTAAATTAGGCATTTTTATGGGATGGTAGGTACTACCTTCTAAGTAGTTATGGATTATTTGTTGATGTCACAAGACATATCAGCAGTGTTTTGACATGATACCTAACAGATGGGTTGTGAGTATTACATATTTTTACTCTGTTAAGAACTGGAGTAATTATCCTACCAGAGGGAATTTGATGTGTTTTATTGCACAAATTTTCTTATTGGAGGTTAAGGAAACCTCTGTGGACGCTCACAAAATAATGCTATGGAACCTATTTCTGGTAGAGTTTCAGAAAGAGTGGTCGTCCATCCTCTAAAGTGTATGTCACAGGGATTTAAAAACTCTTCCTCCTCCCTTGAAAACATTTGCCTTAAATAGTTTATTTTCTTTTTCCCAAAGAAGTTAAAAATATTATGAAGCTGCTGTGCTTTTTGTGTGAATCTCTCTGGCTGGAATAAAGATCTCAAAATCTGGTGTCTGCTCTTCCAGTGAAGAAGCTCTCTAGTCTTAAGCCATTTGGTCTATGTACTTCTGAACTATTCCTTGAAATTCCTCTCTGAGAACTGTTTTTATGTCCCATTTAGACTGATGTGTGATGGGCCAGCAGCAATATTTCGTTAGGAGAGAAGTAGTGAGTAAGAAAGACACTCTAGTTCTAGACTGTGTTTAGAGTATGTATTTTATTGGGTAGTAACATTTTAATAGTGGTATTATGGCAACCATAGAACTTAATTGGTATGTTAAGGGTGTTAAATGGTACTTCTGTAACATGCAAGGCTTTCTGGCCCCCCATGGTGTAGCCCTCCATACAGGGATGCATTTCGTGGCTTGTAAGCTGCCCTTGCAAATCTTTGGTCAAATCTTTGTATAAGATACTCAGTCTCCAATGAAAGTGGATGTTTTTTATTTGGGAAATAACTAGAGAGATTTTTCTTTATGATGTTTTACTGTGAATTTAACAAAAAGAGATCCAACAATCTCTAAGCAGGTTTCAGCATCTCAACGTGGCTTAAAAAATATGCCCCTACTCCAAAAAAACCCCTCAAATCTGAAATAGTGAGTGACTGATGTTAGGAACTGAGTTAAATAATATGTGAAAAACATGAATGAGTTCATCAGAACATGATACATGTTTTTAAGATATTTATGGAATAATTGACAATATGATTTAGCATATAAAAATAGGTAAATATACCAATTCTTAGAAAGTTTTCCGAGCAGTTAGGGCTTTATGTCTTCATAATATAGTATATACAGAAAATATGGGGTGCACTTTTGGATCAAGCTATTTTCAGTCTAGAAGGAGTCAACACGGAAATGACAGGGTCCTATTTTTTTTTTTTCTGCCTTGTGAAAATGCTTAAAGAATGCACTTTCTCAGCAGGAAATAGAATGCTAGGAAAAGAAAGTTCTTAATTATCTTAATTGAGAATTGGCATTAAAAGTCAAATTGGTAGTCATTTGCTGTGTGAATATATAATGTGCTCTTTATGAAGGTGATTTCTGCTGGTTTACTCTTCTACATTTTACTAGAAAGGAAAGCATCTTTCTGTGAGAAATTTTCTTAATTATGTAGTTACACTACTTCAGAAATCCTAAAAATCTTTCTAATGGTAGATTGCAGTTGCTTTCCACCTGTGGTAATTTACCACCTACAGCATTTACTAGACAGTAATATCAAAGTTCAAGCATATTTAAGCATGTCTTTGCCCTCTTTGGTATTGATTAATAAATATTTCCAGGCAGATTCTTCTAGATATTCAGAATATTGTTTTGAAAAGAATAGTTAATAAAAAGTGAATTGATTAAAAGGACACAGTCTAAACCTTTTTCAACCTTGTAACTTGTTTTCTTTATAAAGCAACAATTTTCCTTTACATGTATGTATTTTGCATAGCAGCAGGAAAACTAATCAGATAATATCAAATTGCAAGTGTAAATAAGTATATTTTCTCCTTTAATGTTGTAAATACAATATTATAATCTAATGATTGCCTGTAACAAAGCCAACAAAAAATGTTAACAAAAAAATATAAATTATTTATACTCCATAGGCCTTCCACATCAGAAAGATGCTGTTCTCTCTTAAATGTCTACTATAGGTATAAAATAATCAACCGATTGCACACTGAGCACCAGACGGTTCATGTGAAATTTTGTAGTATTTCAGTCTTCTAAAGATGGGCAGAAATAGTGCACAATTCTAATTTAAAATGTATGAAACTAACAAAAAGACCCACTAACCTTGCCATTAAGTGCTCCTCAAAATTAGTAGATTGAAATACATTACTAATTTCACCAGGATCTTTACAGATGTGACCAGCAATTTTGAATACCCCATGGAATAACCATAAAATAAATGAGCACTGAGACACTTTATATTCCCTTGGCGCACTTAACTAAATTAATGAAATCAGCATGACAACAAAAAGGAAATCCATTAACTTCTAAATGAAGTTAGCTCTTAGTCAGGCCAAGGTTTGAGCAGCACTGTTGACAGAAGGATCTGTTTTGCTGGGTTCATTGAGCAATTATTTCATAATATAACCAGAGTAACTGTAAGGTGTGTGAGGGGGCTTTACTATTGAGCAGTTTTGGATTTCTCCAACTTCACATTTTTTGAGTGTTTCTTAGATTAGATTGTCTAGTATAGTTAAATAGTATTAATACGGTTTATTAAAATTGTAAATGAAAAATCAACTGCAGTATTGCAAACCTTTCCCTCAAGAAAGGAAACTTCTAAAAATTACTCCATGATATAAGGGGAACTCTTTAAGAGATTGAATCATTTAAAAGGTGCTTCAAAAAGAGGATTCATTAAAAGATATAATTTTATGTCATTTTATGCTGTAAAATATGTGTTGCCAAGATGACGTCGAACACGTGAGAAACCAAGAAATTATATATCGCTCATGTTGCATTGTTACTAATACCCATATTTTTGGTAGAAAGATGAGAGATTATTTGCCAGTGTTGAGATTTTTAGGTTGTTTGTTTGTTTTGATTTTTGCAATTTATTTCTTTATTAATTCTGTTTTTAAATTTTTTTTAAAAATTTATTTTTCTCAGAGGATTTAATTTTGTAATGATAAAGCTGCTGCATTAGCTGCATTTTACTCACAACTGAGATGTTTGCAAGTGAATGCTCATATCTGAGTAGAATTTTGCATGCTGCATTTTTAGTACACAATTTAGAAACTGCCTTTTTGATGATATCTCGTGCTTGCTGAACACCAATTTAGTTTCACAGTTTAAAATGAAGGTTGTCATTTCAATCTTGATTGTGCTTTTGTTCCCATTTCTTCCGTTGCATCTTGAGTTTTGGATGGTTGAACACTGGAGGCAGAAAGGTCAAAGGGACATGCTTGAGGTCAACCCATGCTATTATTTAGAAGTGGAAAACCAATAGAAACATTACAAAATGAGAGCTCTGCTCCTTTGGTTTTGTTGCAGCATTAAGAGGGGAAATCTTGCCAAGTGGGAAATGTGCTTTTTCTGTCATACAAGGCTGCTTTCCTTGGTTTGTGACCACAAATATTGACTTTTTTAAAGCTAAAATTTAAATATCATCATAAACATACCATAGCTTATTTTGCCTGTTGTCCCATTGGTCAGAAGTAGATACTTTTAGTGATGCTTTGAGAGGCAAATATAAGAAAATGGATCAGGAAGATCTGGTCTGAGGTGTATCAGGGAACACAGGCAGCAGTAATCACACGGCCAGTAAATTTCATTGTTGATGGGAAGAAAGGAAAAGAAAGAGTAACATTGGGGAGGTAAGAAAGGGAGAAAGGAAGTTGAGAATATGAATGAGAGTATAAAATAAATGCAGTGATGGCAAAGGAAGAGACCCTTTGTGGAAGGTAATTCGAGTAGTAGTACATTTTCAGAGTCGGAAAAAAGACACCTCCGAAGTTTCTTTGAATTGATACTACAAATAATTTTTGTTGGAAGAAACAACCCAAATTTAATATAAGCATTTTTGATGGAAATTTTAGTAAGATGAATGCATCATTAACCTATTTTACTAGGAATGCTATCTGAAAAGTCTCAGAGATTTGTAAGGGTTCCTTTTTTAGGAAGCACTTCTTTCACCTTGCCCCTCATAATTTTTTTAAAATTTCTGTCTTGGTGTGATTAAAGTGCTTAACAAGAGGCAAACCTTCCCTCCTATCAGGTATTCGTATTTGTTGTGCTTGATAGAGGAATCATTTATGTTCTGTGAAATCTGCTTACATTTAAAACAAATGGTAAAGTCATTATACTTATGGATACTTATTTATTTGGAGGAAAAGGGGCTATAATTTGTGTGGTTGGTGTACTTACTTATTTGTCAATATTTACATTTTAAACTTTGCAGGATTACAAATGGCTCTCCATAAGGCAGAGAAGAAGACAATCTGTCTTGCTGTAGTTCTTGAAGCCCTGGGCAAGTGGATAAAATCCGTTTGTGATTGAGTGCAGCACTTTACTAGCTTTCCTGTGTTCTAAGGAAAATGAGAACTGAAGGCACTGAGGGTTAAATTATCTGGCTGTGTGACACAGAATGCCTTTTAGTAATGGAGAAGGAAGATCTTCATTATATCAGTTGCATGAAAAGTACACAGAAGGCTGAAGATGGCAGTTTCCCTATGTAGTTAATGTAAAATTTCCCATGACTACTAATATATGCAAGCACGTGCTTTAACACTTTGCAAAACTAAAGGCACTTGATCATCTTGTAGGACTGAGCCAGAAAAAATTATCATCCAGATAAAAAACACTGGGCTTAGTCTTGTTTTGCACATACTATGTATTTCACAGAAAGTTCTTGTTTATGCTGAGTATAGGTTATTTGTATTGTTATGGAAAATATCTTCTGTCAATTGTAATACCCACTTCTTATTTATTAAATATTGAATATATAGTTTGTTTTATTATTAATCTTTTAAATACATTAGGTATGGAAAAAATTACAGTTCTGGTTTTGTTTCATCAGCTTTATTCAGATTCTCAGTGTAAAAATATTATGATAAACTTATTTTCTATTTAGTGACAAATGGTACCTGGAAGGAATATAATAGGGCTTCGTTCTTTTCCTCTCGCAATAACAGAGAAAGAGTTGTCTTTATAAGGAACTACATTCAGAACCATAAGGGAAAAGAAACTATATTTTAAATACCATTTGTGAGTTCTACAGGAAACTGGTGAAACTATCAACTCAGAGTTATAAAAGTCAGGAAGAATGCTTAGGAGTGAGTTCAGCACTGACTTGCAAATTGAAGCAAATGGTCAGATATGCCTTCTGAAAAGAGCTAATCTTAGCATACTGGTATGACATGTAACATGAAAGCAGATTCTTCACATCTTCCCACGTGGAAGGACATGTTAAACTGTCTTCAATCCTTGCTGGTGTTGGCGTACACCAGATACGGAAGAACGCTGCATTACGCCTCGCCTCTGCTCTTACCCTGTTTTGGTGGTGTGGAAGATGACTGTTGTTTATAAATTGGTGTAATCTCATCAGAGCTGTTAAAGGGAAAGGAGGTCCCATGTCAGAACCAAATGGGGCTGGAAGGCCATGACTGCAAGGCCATGACAAATACTTTTTCAGTGTTTGTTCCCACAGAGAACTGCCAGATTCTCATTCCCCGTGGCTTTCTGAGTTTGTGTCAGGACTAACTGGGCAGACAATATGAGAGAGGGCAAGGAGCCCGTTGCATCCTTGGCTGAATGGAGCAGCCTGGCACATCTGCACTGTGTTTCACACAGCCCAGACCTCCCCCTTAGGGGGTCCTTACAAGTCTGCTTCAGGCTGGCAGGCAATCTTTGGTCTGTATGGTTGGTTTGTGCATCCAATATGCCAGAACAAAAGAAAGCTGAGTCTTAGCCTGCTCTAATTCTGGTTATCAAAGTGTGACTGTAAGGGTTGAGTGATACCTGTCAAGGTGCCTTGAAGGGGAGCAAGTAATGCAGCAAGTAATCCCGACAACTGTGAGGGGATCTCCCTTCAGAGGAAATTAGGACACTTTGGTAGGGATCAGGGCAGAGAGGTACCTTAAGTTCAGTAGTGTGATCAGGAGGAAAAGATCCTGGGCAAATGAAAGAGAGATGCAAATTATTCAAGCGTGGTTATACTTGAAAAAAAACTTTCTTCTTTTGCCATTTCCTTTGTGAGCGAAGGGAGGAAAGCCATAACATTTTGTAGTGGAATCTTTTGAAGAGGTGTGTGAATATCCTGACTTGTCCTCACCTTTATAATTTTAATTTACATTGGCTGCATTGGGTAGGGGAGAAGGGATTGGGCTAAAAGATGATTTTAATAATATTTTCAGGATGTAATAAAGCTCTTAAGTTAAAAAGATCCAATATTTTTCCTTGGTGTTGAAGTGATGTCATATTCTTCAGCCATATTCTTCCCCATATAATTTTTTACTCTCTAAACGTCCCTTCTCAGAACATACTTGTTTCAAAACACAAGCCCATACACCTTTTCTTTTTTGTGCATAATATACAATATGGCTGAACCACCTCCATTTTCTTTTCAGTATGTACATTTTTCATCTGGAACATAGCAAACTCTAATGCTCTAGGAATCATACTTGGAGACAAAAGCTTTTGGTATCATACCACATTTATTTTTGATTATTTGGAGTAGTCTCCTGTTCTTCTGTGCTAAGGCTTGAAAAATTAGTGCTTTTAAAATCACCTACAAACTGCCTTTCTCAAAAATTAGAGTATTCTTCACTGTCTCAGTGATCCAGATTGATATGGATGAGATTTACTGAGAAAATGTTCTTGGCCTTATGGTTCCTACATCAGTGGCTCCAGTGTTCAGCAGGAGCCCAGGGAAAAGCCATTCAATAGTAAAGAGTGGGGGTGATGTTTTGTTTTTTTTTTATTTTTCCTTCCTGTGAAAACAATAGCAAGTCAACAAGATCTTTCTCTGATTTGGAAATTCTTGAAACTGTGTACCTGGTTTCAGTTCCTATGAAGACAATCAGTGTTTGGAAGACAATTGGTGTTTGGTGTGCTTTGGCACCAGCTTCAAGAGAAGCCAAACTGAAGCCAATTTTCTGTGAGTGAAATTTGGTAAATGAGAATTTACTGAAAATAAAATGTGCTCAGTCTTGTAAGAAGGTGTTAGATGTTGTTCATGCAAAATAAGCATAAAAATTTTCTACCTTTTCAATAAAACCAAAACAATTTTCCTAATAATTCTTGGCCTTTCATCAGCTTTCAGATCTTGAGCCTGATTGTTTAGACCATTAAAGCTGTGTTTGTTTTTTTCATAACTGGATCTTTATTCTGTTTTTTCTCTTTTCCCACTTTACTGAAAAAATTCTGCTATAGAAACAGGTTTCATGAACTGTGTCCTGAAGTCCTTGTTAATAGGCAAATTGCAATGCTAACCATGTTTTTTTATGATATCTGTTGCTTTGTGAACCGGTGAAGAAAGTCAGAAGGGATGATCAGAAAAATATCAGGGTTCTTCTTGATATTGTGTGTGTCTGTAATGCAATTGGACGGACCCTGGTGAAATTAAGATGTTGGGGGAGAGTAATCTATAAAACATCAAAAGGAAGAAAAAGTTCCTCAGTACTTCTGTTGTTGTTGTAAATCTTTGTTTGCAGTGTTTGTGTTTTTATAAAAGCTTAAAATTTTCCTGTGGTGTGCAGAAGCTCCAGAAGTAGGCAGAAGTTCTGGAGGAAACCATTCTTCTGACTTGATATGATTTGTTGAGAGGAAGGGATTGTTGATTGGGAGGGAATTAAACAGCTTATACTGAGTTTGCTGAAAATGAATCAAACCCAGCCTTTAGTTATTGATATGTTTTCCTCTTCCTGTTGCTTAGTCTGTATCTGCACTTATGACATTTTCAATGTTCTTGATTTTTTGAAAATTAATTTATTTTAATTTTTGTCCATGAGTATTACAAAGGTTAAAGTTGAAGGTTTGCAGCAGGCAGCAAGCATACAGAAACACTTTAGTTGCTGTGTGTGACATACACCTAGTGGGCTTATAGAACTCTCCCTCCAAGAATCTTAATCCAGAACTTTCAATAAACAATTAATACCCTCAAAGAAACTTCCAAATCAAAAGGATAAGTGAATTTTTCTTCAGTATTACTTAATCCTGCTATGTGTCTTGTTTTGATGAGAGTTCAAACTAGCTAAATTTTTTAAGTCTCTGATCCATTAAGGTTTAAGCATGCACTTCAAAAGTCACTGAAGTACAAGCAATAACAAACACTGACATTCACCTGTCTTTGAAAGTTACATAAATCTATGCTCTGACCATCTACATACTCAGCTTGAGGTGATTATACTGAGTGTATGTTTGTATCTAATGCACCAGTGGACTGATCTAATTCTGTCGAAAGTGGCAGTTTCTTCTCCCTTTGCCTGCAGTGGATTAAAGGTTCTTCATCTTAATATGCATTTAATATGCATTTTTTCATACATAATATTACCACATAGAGTAGATGGACTTAGTATTATATCAATGAGATGAAGAGCATCTAAATGATGCTGCTTATTATCTAGTTTTTCAAGCTTACTCTGATTCATATTCCTTGTCTTGCATACAGAAGGAATGTGAGATGAGAAAAATCACTTGAACTGAAGAAAGTAGCGTAATTGAATTTTGAACATTGATTTCTGAGTGTACAAAAAACGAAGTGAAAGAATGTACTCAAGCAGTAAATTACAGGAGGTAGCAGAGTGTACAGTGCCTTTAAGAAGCAGGTGTTTGCTGTGGAGTTCACTGTGCATACAAATGTGCATTTGAAGTTGGTTAGGAACATTTACAGGGAAACAGGAAACCTGACCGGCCTCATACAGAGTCCTTCTATTCAGTACAATATTCCCCCCTTCTAAAAAGGGAAAAAAGTAATAATGCAGGGAAAAGCACGAGTTTTGTTAGCTCTTTAAAGTCTGAAACATGGGAGGAAAAACCAGAAGTATGATTTAGAGGAAATTGCAGTAGTGGTTGTTTTAAGTCCACACAAAGAAGGCCTTGCTCTCTGTCAGGAGCTCAAGCCATTTTCAATCTGGAAGGAGGAACTAAACATTTAATTAAACAATGCCTTTAACTCTATTAGTTTATGCTTCAGCATTCATGGAACATACAGATTTGGATTATTCTTTAAGTGTACAGCTGTTTCCTACCACATGACATCTGGGTTGGAGATTTTATAGAGTGACACACTGTTTTAGTTTAGTTGTGGTATCCCTTTAGTACAGTGATAAAACATGCTTCATAGTCGGCCAAAGCAGAAGGAGATCCTACCTGAGAGAGATCTGGTGTAGAGCTGCAGCAATACGTGAGTTAACAGATTAGCATGTATGGCAGGCAAGCAGGGTAGAATGGAGGAGGAAAAAAGGCCAAGTTGTCTGTTCATGGAATATTGTCTCAAGTGGCAGAATAACAGATTAGTCTGGAGTTTTTGCCCTGGTAGTACAAATTTGTAGCATTCTGCTGTGAGTAAATTGCACTAGACATCTGCCACAAATTAGAAGTGTGTATTGTGGGTAGCTTTGGACTGGTGCACTTGCATAATGTTCTTGCATAAATGTCGGGGTGTTTTGGTTTTGTTGCAAAAATATGATGAAGATTAGCCAGCATGGATAGAGTGTGTATCAATACCAATAATTTTGTGCTTTCCTAGCTTAACCTTTCCTTATTGAGAAAAACAATAAGAGTTAATTAATAGGTTAGCATTAGCAGCTATACCGCCCTTGCCTGGGGCAGGCTAGGAGGGCGGTACACCCTTGATTCCAGGAGCAGTGGGAATTGAAGAAGGTTTCTAGGCAAGCCTGAAAATTTTAAACATCTCAGACACAAAGCTGCAAAGGCAGCTCATGTGACGAAGACCTAGCAGGTAATTTCACATTAAGTAATGACCTTATCAAAGGTCAGAACCCCCAATCTATCAAACCCATTTGAATCCATCAGCCCTACCAGCCTGTCGAAATCCTAAACCTCAAACCTTTCTCTGCATGCAAAAATTGTCTTTCTGAAATTGTCTTTCTGACTAACAAGATCTGCTTTCACAGGGAAAATAAAATGCAATCCACTCGTAGTGTGTTGGGTATACACTATGATAGTGTTCATATAAGACGGGTTACTCACTTAGGGTAAAAAGGAGTGTGTTAGAGAAGGTTAGAGTGCCTGGAAACACAAGTGTATGTATATAGTTACGGTAAAGATTAGCAGAAACAATATTCTGGTTAAATAACAGACTTATTGAACCATGTTGCAACAGATGATTGTTGGAAATTTTTTTTCCTTAATCTACTTCATTTAGCTAGAAAGCTGGATCTGCTTAAAAGGATTCGATATTTTAAACAAAGGTTTGTTCTGGTTTGGGGCTCTTGTTTCAGTGGGGAATTAGATCCTCTATTCACACTTGATTAAGGCAGAATAAGTTGAGTCAGTGATTAGGGTTTAGTCATCTCACACACATTCTGCTGCAGGAGGAAAAAAGAATACTCTCCTGTACTGAATTATCTCCAATTTCATTTAGCCAATAGTGTATTAAACAAAATAAAATTCAGATTACACAGGAAAAAAATCATGCATATTAAAAAGAAGAGACTGGAAGGATCTGATCTTGGTGAGGAATATCCTGGCAATTTCATTGGGAGTTGTCTTGTATCACGTAATCATAGGCAGGATTGCAATTGTACACAAAAGACACAGGCATCATAGTTATTTTCAAAAGTATTTGGGTATTTATGTAAGAATCTTTCAAAAGTCTTTTCCAAAGGTTGTACTTGGCACTCGGTTAACCCTGAAAAGGTGTCACAGGACTGAATTACTGGTTACAGAGTCAATATCTGGACAACAGTATCACTTACATTGAGGTAAACGGTGAATGAGATCTGGAGCCATAAGCTGAGGCTGGGAAGCTGCATCTCAGTCTTATGTCTTGGCATTTTCTTATTGAATGACAGAAAAAGAGGAGAATTTTATGCTGTTGAGCCTGTATTTTTAATAAACAAATGATCCCAAGTGATTGTATTAATAAATTGCATTAATAAATGCAATTTAACAGTTTAAGGAAAAGCTGCGGCTGGCACAAAGAAATGTTCGCCTCTAAGCAATTCTTTACACAGGAAGATATTAAAACTGTATTTCAGAAGGAAGGCTTAGCTGTCACAGAGTAATTTATGTAGTCATGTGGAGCTGAAAATCTGTGATTCAGGTAGGTGTGTTACGTTATCTAAAATTAAGTTCTCCAGAGAGACTACAGTATCTAAATATTTTACTTGCATGCAGTATTTGTGGGATATGCTGATTCTTACAAGTTTCTGTGGAAAGGTTTGGGCATGTACTCAAGCTGGTGTTCAGTCTGTTAGCTATCCATATGCATGAATAAGAAATATCTAGTAATTCAGTTTATTTTAAATTACAATAAGAGGATTTAGATGCATTACCTTTCATTTGCAGTTGGCTAAGAGCCTTCAGATGTTGTGGTAGTGGTATTTCATCTTATGTAAGTATCTTAAAGGGAGTCTGATTTCCTTGGAATGCTTCAAACCTGCAATGTTACAGTATTATCCTTACACTAGGTTTCACTTTGGTGTTTTCATCAATGCAAAGTGTTGAATTTCTTTGCTGCTTTCATTAAAAAAAATTAGATGTTCTGTTGTCATGGTTGCAGAGAGGAACTCGAAAGTGTGAACCCTGCTGACTTCTAAAACCAGTAAGCCTGCATATTTCTGTGAGGAAACTCAGAATTAAAGCAAGAGTTAGGAATTTTTGTTTCCCCACTTGAAGGTAAAGTCATAATTTCTCAATGGCTAGTATTGCTTCTGTAGAACAACAGGATAGAAGGGAATTTGATGAGTAGGATATATAGTCAATTTATTGTGAATTACATTACATGAGATCATGGTCACAAATATGTGGTTCATTCTTTGCTTGTTCTTTTCATGTGATCTGTTTTTAAAAACCTCAACTAAAGGAGCCTCCCAGGAGCTCAGCTGCAGTCCTTTGTTACTCTTCTAGTAGAAAGCTTTCCCTGACATCTCACCAGGGTCACTTTTGTTTTCATTTAAGCTACTTTCCTGTGTTCCTAATTTCAGTGAGTCTGTGCGTAGAGTTCATTTGATCTTTAACCTTTTTTAACATGCTTTTTTACAGTGTGTTAAGAGATTTGGTGCTGGGAAATGCTGGAAGCTCTGACTTTGAGTAGGGACAGACACCCAGGCAATTACATCACTACCAAGATGGGGGAGGTTACGTGAATATGGGCATTAAGTTGTATGGAGACCTCTTCCACCACCATCTCATATTCATGTATTTAAGGAAAAGATCAAGACTCATTTATATTGCCTTGCTGTTTTTCTCCTGCTCCCTGTTTTTGAGCATCCCTAGGAAACATCATCTTTATTTCTGCAATGTATTCACAATGAAATGCTGCTTTGCAGTTCCCTCATGGTATTCTTGAGTAGTTTTTTCTTTTTCTATGATTTCCTTTCTCGATGATAAGGAGAGAGGATTAAATTAGTCTAAATATCTTTCTTAGTCTCCACTCACCAGCTTTGGTGTTTTTTTNTTTTTTTTTTATCTATACTGATAAGAGAGAGGAATACAGAGACCTCCCAGAAAATAGATGACAGTGTTTACCTAACACTGTCAGTGACACTGACAGTGACACAAAAGCAAAAATCTTCCAGGACCAATTTCGTCTGTGGGAAAGAGGTTGTAAGTAGATTCCCTTTTGCACTGTGTGCAGCTAACCCACTAATGCCATTAGCACACTTTAAACATCATATCCTTTTATGCTTCCATATGGATACTCTTCTCTGACAGGTTGAGCTGCAGTGGTCCTAAGCCTGCTGCCTCTAAGGTTGATGGTTCTGTTGTGTTTTTCTGAGAGTCTCCATGCAGAGAGGACTTAATCTTGTGACTCTGCAAAGGCTTTAGCAGCTTCTCCCTCCCCTGCTCCAAACCACAACACACTTCCCAAATGTGTATCCATACTTTCTGTACCTCATGTTGGCTGACCCTGGAGCTATTCCCTGGGAAGGATGTTTCCTGTTCCATGAGAACTTTAAACTTAACCAGGCTGGAATCCAGCAGAAATCTAGAAGTGGTATGAAAAGTCTTCTGAAGAAGATGAGAGACAGACTGCAAGTAGGTAAGACTGATCTGCTGGCCAAAGCCTTGGGATGGTATGTAAATGAGTGCAGTGCAATACTTGTTTCTATCAGTCTAATTCCTCTGGGAGGGTCTGGGCTTCATGTCTCTGCACTTCTTTTTTCTTTGATTTTTTTTTTTTATTTGTTTAGGGTTTTTTTCATTATTTTGACTTTATGTTTTGGGAGTTAGGGTTTGTAGTTGTGGTTTTTATAGTCCCTGCCACAGGAAACTACAGTATTTTATCATTCTTTTTGTGTGTTATCTCTGTAAGTGATGGTGATGGTAATAAAGCAGGAATGGCAAGTGATACGAGGGGAAATAAACAGTGCAGTGTGAAACATATATTTCATATTTTAATTAAAATTGATACAGGTTCTTCTACCAGATACAAGTTCTCATAAAGTTCTTTGTTAGCAGATCTGAGAGGATCCTGAAGGCTGAAAATGTGTTAAGGCAAAAATCTGGTGTTTTATTTAACCTAGAACAACAGGGCTTGACTTAAAACAAACCCAGAAAAGAGAAGAAGAGAAAAAAAAAAAAAAAGCAAACAAATCTCACCGGCTCTGCCAACTTCCTGACCCCTCTCCCCTTAAAAAAACACCCGCAGCCATAGACGGATTTGTCTCTGCAGAATTAATTTTTAAGTTGGTTCTCTTCATTTTATGCATCTGATTTCTATCAGTTTCATTACACTGTTGCATTCAGTGTCCCTCCCCGTTTTTAAACATTTCCATGAATTTACTTCCCAAAGGTAAAACTCATGATTTTAGAATGATTTCAGAAAACTCTTGGTTTCTAGAAGAGTCCTCTGCTACCTGGTAGTTAGTGACAGGACAACATGTCATGGCCTCCAGGCGTGCAGGGGAAGGTTCAAGTTCAGGAAGAATTTCTTCATGGAAAAGGTTGTCATGCTTGGGAATGGGCTGCTCAGGAAGGTGGTCAAGTTGTCATCACTGCAGGTGTTGAAGAAATGACTAGACATGCGTTGTTGGGTTCAGTTTTACTGAAGTCTTGCAGAGCTTTCTCTCCAGTCTGGTACTTGCCTTGATGAGATGCTGGTCTTTAGACCTATTTAGAGTTGCGTACCTGATGCAGCTCCTGGGGAGGAGGAGTACCTTCAATAGCAACACTGACATTGCAGTTGAATTTTTGACTCTGACCCCCTTTTTAAGATCCGGAAATTCTGAGTGCAGCAAAAATAAGAATGACATGACAGAGGTAATGGCCCTTTCTATTCATGCTTCCTCCTGCCGGGAATTGCTGATATTTGTGTCTGTGGCTGTGGAGATAAGAAAGGCAGGACATACTCTAAAAAGACCTGTGTAAAACTGTTAATGCTCCATCAAATTAAGAGGAAAAGTGTTTCTGATTAAGGGACTATGTGTTTCTTGATCTCTATCCTAATTACAGCTGTGTGTTTCTCCTCTCCTGACTTGGCCCAGCCCTGTCTAAGGTAGCCTGAGGTCTACTTTAATTTACTCCAGTTGGCAGTGCTTCCTGAGGAGTTGTATGCCACCTGGCTGTGGCTGGAACAGGGCTTTTCCCAGGCATTCCCTTTCCTCACCCTGTAAAGGTGCTGTGGCAGGGGTGTGTGGGAGCTGAATCTCCTGGACTGCAGCCCACTAGGCTGCCTGTGAGGTGAGGAGCCCCCACTGGGGAGCTTGCTGAGAGTTTCTACTTTGCGCTGTATGGGGTGCAGAGAAGGACTGAACATTCTCTGACCTCCTTCAAATGCTCCCATATGCTGTTGATGAAAAGTTTGAATGCTACTATTCGAAGCCCTGTAATTTGAAAGATGGTTATTTATCAAGGGCCTTCTCATCTAGAAGCCTGCTTTAAATGGCACTATACTTTTGAAGTCAAATATACTAACGTTTTGTCTCTGCATTCTTTGCAAAAATGGTAATTGCATGAGCAAAGTAAGAATATTCCAAAGAAAATCTAGTTACCTTAGTTAATTCACAGAAATTTATTGTTCATTTTTCTGAAAAGGGTTTTATCATCCCATTTCACTTAACTGAGTTCACATGAATAATAAATACAATAAATAATTACAGAATAAAATGTTACATGATAAAGTCAGGCCATAATTCATTCAACATGTAAAGTTTTATTTCTCCCACTTGTCTGCATCAGAAATACTGTAATAAGTGCTTTTAAATCTACACTTTCATTCCCTCATATATGACATATTTTGGGAATCAGTATTAAAAATGTTTGTGTTGAAGTGTTTTTTCATCTACATTTTTTTCCAGAGCCATTGCTTCTTTAAAGAAAAAAATCATCCACAGATGATGTGCTATCACCAATACCTTTCCAGTGTTACCTTCCTGCTTTATGCATTTTTGAAGCTTTGATTTATATCAAGGCTCAGTATTGACTCTCATTTTTGCTAACTGCAGAATGAATGTAACCAGTCCATCACTAATTACTGGTAGTGTTATTTGTAAGTCAGATGCATTAGTAGTAGCAATTCTTGGTAGATAAACAAGTGGAGCACCAATACATGTATCTGTATAGATTATACATAAAAATATATATTTTTTAATATTATAGATAAAACAATATAAAATATATGTAAGTATAAATGTAGTTTATACTTGCATCTCTCTCTCTGTCTACCTAAAAAAAAAAATAAAATTGTGAGACCAGAGCCTTTTTCCAGGACACTGAAGCCTTTTTCCAGCGGCTGAAGAGTGTGGTGTGCTGAAGAACTACTGAGCTGCTAGTTAATATGCTATACCTAAAAGTCTGAAAAAGGGGTTTGAACCCCTTGTAAAGGAACAGAAAGTGCTCATATTTTTGTGAGTTAGCTGGTGGTGGGATGAATGTTACAGATGTGTTGTCTATCTGATGTGCAATGTTGTTAGTTTAAAGAATTGGAAATGTAGCTTTACATACATAGTTTAGTTAAATATGGCATTTTCCACTCATTTCAAAAGGCTGAGGGTCAACTATTGTTAATTTCTCCTCCTGTTGAAAAAGACCTTTGATAAGCTTTACCAGGGGCATGAGGAAAACACATGTGCAGTTTTCTCAAGAAATTAAAGACACTAATTTAAAAAACAACATAAATGTTGTTCTAGCAGAACTAGAATTGGCTTCAAAACATGGATGTTTGCTGAAATCTTCATTTTAGAGAAGATTATGCACACATGTGTACCATAAGATTGCCTCCTGTCTTAAAAATTTTTGTTACAGAGTAATTTAACGTGTAAAACCACTATTAACATAAAAAATACAGTTTAAAATAATATGTGACTACATGAACCTGAATGTTTAGCTATATAAATCCCAAAGGTAATGTATTGTTTCAGGTTTTTAAGTGTCTCTTTTGAAATACATAAGGCCAGGATTTTCTGGTGTGATTTCCATGCATTTGATGGCATATTTCCTACAGATTTCCTTTGACTGTGCATTAAAATTGTAAGATATGGAGTTTATAAATCTTCCAGGAGAGATATTTTGTACAATTTATGTAATTTGTATAAATTTTAGCTTGTATTTTTGTATCAGTTTTTTTCTCCAGTGCTTTGTCTTTGCAGCCCTTCTTTTCCAATTCAGCTCCTGACTGTTTTAAAATGTTGCTAATCTCTGCTCATGGTTAGCATTGGATATGAGTGATGATGGAGAGGATGGAGAGATGGGCATGGAAGAACTGTCTGAAGTTCAACAAAGGCAAATGCAGGGTCCTGTAGCTGTGGAATAATAACCTCATGGACCAGGACAGCTGGTGCGTGACCTGCTGGAAAGCAGCTCTGAGGAGAAGGACCTAAGGGGTCCTGGTGGACAACAAGCTCTCCATGAGCCAGCAGTGTATCCTAGGAGCTAGAGAAATCCTGGAACACATTAGGAAGAGCACTGCCAGCAAGTCAGGGAGGTGATCTTGCCCCTCTGCTCAGCCCTGGTGAGGCACATCTGGAGAGCTGTCTGCAGTTCTGAGCTCCTCAAGAGAGACATAGGAGCTACTGGAGTGGGGCAAGTGGAAAGTGATGAAAATGTTTAAGGGACTGGAGCATCTCTTTTACGAGGAAAGGCTGAGGGGGCTGGGCCTGTTCAGCCTCAAGAAGAGATGACAGAGGGGACTTCATCAAGGTACACATCTGAAGGGAGGGTGTCAGGAGGATGAAGCCAGACTCTGCCCAGTGATGCCAAGCAATAGATGAGAGGCAATGGGCAGAAATTGATGCAGAGGAAATTTCACCTGAATATGAGGAAGAGCTTCTTTCCTGTGTGGGTGACAGCAGTGGAACAGGTTGCCCAGAGATTGTGGTCTCTCCCTCACTGGAGGTATTCCAGAACCATCCAAATGCAGTCCTGTACCATGTGCTCTAGGATGACCCTGCTTAAGGAAGGAAATTGGACCAGATGAGCCACTGTGATGCCTTCAAACCTGAGCCTTCTGTGATTCTGTGTTTCTAGCTATATATTGTTAATACCAGCATGCATTTCCAAGTATTTCTGCCTGTGACATGGGAAAATAAGGTATTGGGGAAATCAGTTCAGTGAAAACAGTTCTTCTTGTCTCAGTGGCACAATAGTAGGGAGCATTAAATCTCCCTTGAAGCAAAGAGCTAATTTAATTTTGGTTTTCTCAATGGTGTTTGCAGTGCATTGCTTGAGTAGGCCCAGGTGCATTTTTGTGCTTTATTTGTGTGTGTGCTGCTGTGTTCTGAGTTAACTGTGACCATAGTAGGAAGCCTTTGGATATGATCTGAATATTCTCAAAGAGTCCATTATTATAATGTTTCGAATTGGGTTTATAGCTGCTCTCTGTACTTTTAAATAGTTTGTGGGCTTGTGAAGAAAATAGCAGTATTACAGTTCTGGTTCATGACAGGTTTTGTGGAGCATCACTGTGGAAATAATCTGTCTTGACATGACTGCAGGGTGCCAGTCGTGGTTTCATAAAGCCAGGTATGCTTCTGACAGTGCCACAAATGAACACAGACTTGGCCAATTTTAGAAGTGAATAAACAACAAATCTCAACTCATGTCTGTGTCTGTTTCAGAGAATTTTGGAGATTACGCATGTGGTTACCAATACATAAGTAACTTTCTGGCAGAGCAATTAAATTTTTCCCTGTATCCCTTCTTAGGCCAACATAGACTGATGAAAAGCCTCTGTTTCTAGATTAGTTCTCACAAATTACTCTGTCCTGTATTCTGTTTGTGAAACACTAAACCAGCTTACCCTTTCACCTGTGTAATAGCAGGAAGCCATGGAGTAGATAGAGACTGAAGAAAGCATTGCATTTTTACTTTGTAAGTGACAGATAGTATGATGGGAATATAAAGCAAACCCAGGCTACTTGCTGTGTACTTCACCTGAATGAGAATGTTCTGTATTTAGACTTACATGCACTACCAAAGGGGAAGTAAAATGTATGCTTTTAAAATCATATATAGGTAAATCAATTCCTGACTGACAATTTTTTGAGTTTTTTAACACTGGACTTTGGTTGCTGTTTGGTTCCCATTTCATCTTTGTTCTCTTCTTACTTTTTACTCTGTTTTTATTAGGTGTTGTGAGTGTGTGAGTTTTTTCATTCTGTCTGTTTGGTTGCTTTCAAGTCTTTCTCACTGTGTCGTGTATGATCTGAGGAGGGTTGTGCAGAACTAACAGTTTCACAACTGGATTCTCACAACAGGGTGGGAGGAGGTAGATGTGGTACAAGGGAACATGCAAATCTCATGAGATGAGATTTTTGTTCTCTCTCTCCTTCCTCTTTCTCCTCTTTTGCTCTACCTCCATTTAATGTATCTTTGGCTTTCTCTTTGCTGATTGAAACTCCAGGCACACCCATTCTTCCAGTTGCTAGCTGTCCTCCTTCCAGTCTACAGCAGGAATAAGAGAGGCTTAATTTAAGCAAAGGACTCTGGGTCTGGAAGTTTTTTGTTATTGTTGTGTTACTTATCAGTACATGAAGCCTAATGCATGGCTACTTTCAGTACAGCTCAAGATCTTTTGGTCTCAGACACGTGGCTTTGAAGTAAGAGTTGATTTTCTCATTCACTCAGACAGAAAGAACCCAGAGAAGGATGCTCTTCATTTTAGTATTTTCAGAAAGAATCCCTGTCTGTTCTTAAGCTTCACATAAAAAGAGTAATGAATATAACTGGGTTTGTTGAATACAGCTAATGCTGTGTACATTGCTGCTGTTTCTAGGGCTTCCCAGCTGAGTGTGGCTTACCTGCCAGGCGAGTTGTGTTGCAATTCTACCTGCAGAGTGAAAGAGAGTTGGTTTGTTACCTAGAAGTGATGAGAATTGTTGGTCTATTTCCTAGCAGCGGTTACAATTGTCTGGAAGGAACTTCGAAATGATGGCCATTAACAATGTTAAGTGCCTATAATGAATCCAAATAACATTTTTATAATTAGTTTCTCTCAAGTTTTAAACAAAACCTACTCTTCCTAGTTGTTTAGATTTTTTAATTTATTTTTCTTTTAAAAAAGAACTGAAAAGTGATTTAAAAGTATCCATTATCTAATTTTGACATAGTTCAAATCAATCATGTCAAGTTTAGTTGCATATGCAGCTTGAATGTGTAAAAGTGTGACACTTTAAATTTCAGAGTACTTTGTATCTGACTTACAAAAATAACTATGAACATGGAGTTTGTGGCTTCTTGAATTACACAGACAAATGAATGTGTGTGAAATACAGGTGCAGAAACCCGTCAAGAGAGGGAGAAGTCTGAAAATACCAGTTCAGAAGCCGCTTCTGTTTTTTTTTAATTTAAAGCAGCTCTTAAAAAAACCAGCTCCCATAAGAAAATGCAGTGCTTTTTATGGCAGATTGTGTCAAATTGAAATAAAAAAGCCCCATCACTGTGAAGGAAGAGGATTTTGTTTCTGCTTTAAGTGCTAATTTCAATGCAGTTTCAAATTTGGAGCAATCATTATATAAAACTGCCCATCTTTTAGCTCATTTTTGCTGGTTTATATGGTTTCATAAACCTGCAGAGACAGATATGACAGAACAGCCTGTCTGGCAAAAGAACACCAAGAAGGCTAAGTGCTTAAAAACTGGCATTCATCTTCGTTCAGACAAAATACATTAGAATATTTCTTTATATCTGGAATGAAATTACTGTTTTCTTGAGCTGCTATCATGTTTGTTCTATTATTTTGTCCTTAATTTAATGAGTCTCAGAGCCTCAGGGAATTTACTGACATAGCAATTACAATGGAATAAAGAAGTTATTTTTCCTTCCCTTTCACATTGTTCCAGCTTATTTGAGAACACTTTTTATCCATCAGCATTTGAATGCAGTACTAGTCTCTTGCTAGTCTTGCAAAGAAAAAGACTAATGCAGGTCTCTAGTCTGTTGGAGATAGAGAATGGTATCTGGTACTGAAGATGGGAGAGGGGGTTTTATTAACCTACTGTATTTACTGAGTAATCATCCACATTCTTTGTATGATATTATGCAATATAGCTATGACATAAAGCTCAATGGGTGGTATTAGTTTCATGTAAAATTTAGCTTAAACTTTCTCATGAGAGACTCACAGAAAATGTTATATGTTCTGCTACTGCAGTGAGAAAAACTGAGCACCACCAGAGCCAATATTTTGATTTAGATGAAGTAGAGTTTTACCACCCAGTACTGTCTTTTCAGCCTTCTTGGGCAGGAAAAAAACCCCCCAAAATTAACTCCTCCACCACAGCTTCAGAATTTCACTGCCCTGCACTGCTACTTTCCTCTGACATGACAATGTACTTCTGGATCCTTAACATTGCTATTCAGGAGGATTATGGAGAGTTTGACTGGCAATGAGCTCTTCTGCTCCCCTAAGGAAAGTGGCATTGGAAATGGCTAGTAGTGTGTGGTGTCCATGGTCTTATAAGTGAAATGGGACTTAATCTAGAAGAAACATTTCAGCTTTAGCTATGTGTTTGACAGAGCATGTGTGTATCCATTATTTCTCCCCTTCCCTCTGCAGTTTTCCAGTACTACTCCAGTACTTCTATGAATCCACACCCACATAAATTAATACTATGCCCTTGCTTCTCCCTACCATGAGCACGTAAGACTTCATGGAAACATTTTTAAGCTGAGCGTAGCAGGGGAGAAGCAGGCAGAGGTTGCAGCACTGGTTGGAAGGGGAGTGTTTAAGAGGATCTGATGGGCTCTGCTGTCAGTGGAGAAGAGGTGGAAGAGGATTCAGGGATGTGAGCAGGAGTAAAAGGGGAGTGCCTTGTGTGCAAAGGGAGTGGTAAGAAATATGTGAAGTGGAATAATACCTACAGCATGGTGAAAGCCATTTGTATTGGAATGTGTGGAGCATGATACCTGCTAAAAGAAAACATATCCTGGGAAATGCCCTCAAACAAAGAATGTTTTGCAGCTCGGTGTAGTTGATGTGCATTAGCAGCACAAGAAGTCAGGAGGTTTATTGTTACTGATGCTGGCAAATGGCTGGTGGATGAAGGGAGCTGGCAGGACTCTGAGGAAACTGAAAAGATGAACAGATGAATCAAGCATCCAGGCTTTGAAAATTATGTGCTCTTGATATGTTTGTAGACAGCCACACATCCCTCACTGGAGCTGGGATCAGTAACTGCAGTAAGTACATCCTTCATTTTAGGATGAAATCCTGATAGTAGTCCTGATCCAGAAATCATACTGTCTTCATTAGCTGATGATAATTTAAATATATGCAGTATGGCCTCTCCAGAAATTTGTGCTCAATTTTTAAAAAGGCAGTGATGAGAATATGTTTCAAATGAAGAATTACGGTATCATCTCTTAGGATGTTTGACATACTTGTTATTTTGTTGTTTTGTTTTGTTTTGTTTTTTTTTTAATTTTTACTTCTAATTTGTGTAGATATCTTTTGTCCATTTGAGCTTACTCTATCTTACATTTTTTCTTAAAAAGCCATCTGTCAGCTATCTTCCTGTCAGATGTCTTCCTGTCAGATATGTTGATACTGGGAGGCACAGACCAAGTTACCCCTTTAATCTCTTTCTGATAAATGGAATATTTCAGATTTCTTTCACCTTTGTTGAATGACAGGCTTTCCAGAGTATACTTGTTTGTTTGTTTTTTAAATCCCCATTTTTAATTTCTTGAAGCATAGAGTCAAAGGACTAATTATGTTTCTTCAATTATATGGAAGTTTGCCACCTTTCTACCCTGATATCTAGAGCAGAAGTTCATGGAGCTGTTTTATTCTCTCCCTGCCCCCACCTAATAACTGCATCACTGTGATCTCATGTTCACTTGCCTATTCATGATGATGCTTAAATTCCGTTCAGAGCTGCAGCTCTTACTTCATGAAACTGGTGTTATTTTCTTGTTTATATATGACCTTGCTCTTTGCAGTTGTTACAATGCATGTTTTCAGACAGCCTGTCTTACCAATTGACACAGGTTATTTTCACCAATAACTGGCTTTCTTCTTTTAATGTCTATGAATATTTCTAGAGTGGTTTTATATTACCTTAAAGATCACAGAAAAACTGTTGCAAAACTCTTCTTGAACCTGGAAGACAGTTCTCTACTAAAAATTGTATTTTGGGATCTGTAATTCACAGCATTTTTTAAATTTTAATTACTATTTTGTTAGTATGGTTTTTATAGTGTTACTTTTAAACATTATTTAGGTTAGATTAACTTCTTATAACTGCCAGACATTTCCAGTACAGTGTTGCAGTTGTAACAGGTTCCAGATTTCGAGTGTATGTGTGGGAAAACCAGATCCCTATCGTAATACTAATTTATTTTCTATAAAGTAAATAGTTGATTTTATTTTTTTTTCTCTGATTGTGGTTAATTATGTTGAGGAAAGAAATGTTACATAGGAAATTTCTGGTGCTAGAGCTGAAATGTTATGAAACTTCCCACCCTCCAGAATCACATCATTACTGAACACTGTCTAACCAGACTCTCCAAAGCTTATCCTGTAGCCTATTTGCACAATTGTATTGGGTTTACTTGGCAAGGTTTTAGTAGCAGGGTCTGCAGGGGTGGCCTCTGTGAGGGGAGCAGGGGAAAAGCAGAAAGGATGGAGAGGCAGCGTGGAGCAGCTGTGCACTGAGCACAAGTCCTAATCCCCACCCCCCTGCACTGCTTGGGGAGGGGAGGAGGCGGAAGATGCAGAAATTAAGTGAAATAGAACCTGGGAAGAAGTTGTGGAAGGTGTTTTAAGTTTTGTCTTTGATTCTAACCATCCATCTCTTATTTTTAATTGTCAGTAAATTAAATCACCTTGCCCCAGTCTGAGCCTGTTTTGCCCATGACAGTAACTGGTGAGCAATCTCTCTGTCCATGCCTTGACCCCCAAGCTTTTAGTCTTTTTTTTGCCTTTATCCAGTTGAGGTGGGGAAGTGAGAGGACAGCTGAGTGGGCATTTGGAATCCAGCCAACTCTACCCACAATAAAGATACTGACAAAAAAATGGTAGCAGTCTTGTTTCCTTGAATTAGAAAAGAATATGTTGTTGCAAAGGGTTATGATAATGCTGATTTGCTTGTATTCATGAATAATGGTATTGGATAAATGAAAATATTTAAAAAAAAAAAAAGTTATGCATGTGCCTGGCAGTGGTCATGATGGATAACTGCTCTTCTTCCCAAGTTATAGCACTGAGTTAATGCATTTAGTTTTATTCTTCCACTGTATGCAATTCAAAACTACTTAGCTGTGTTTTATAAACGTTATAGTTCTAAGAGCTATTTATGCTTGTTTATTTTTTTGTTGTTGTTGCTTTTAATGCATTTTCAAATGCAATTCACCTTAGTTTGGCTGCAGAAGGAATAGATTTTTGATAGTTCTGATAGTTTAATTTTTTAGGGTTTTATCAGACATTGTAGACTTGATGTAAAATAGGTACTCTTTTATGTTTTTTTAATGTTGGTACATTATAATAATATTCTTCCACTAATGAAATGAAAAGAAGAACAGAGGAAAAGATGCCAATATTTATGGAAGATCTTTGTAATTATTTCTTGCTGCAAGCTCCAGTCAGTGTATTTTGAAACAGCATAACTGAAATTAATGCTGATACCGAATCACTGATAGTTTATTTCAATATGTGACCCACATGAAAGCTTTAAAGCTCTGAAGAGCAGAGGGTGGTGAATTAGTGTATGAAGAAAATATTTATCTACCAACATCTTGAATATTATAGAATCATAAAATATCCCGAGTTGGAAAGGACAGAGAAGGATCATTGAAGTCCACTTTCTGGCCCTGCATAAGACACCCCAGCCATCCCACTATGTGGCTGAGAGTGTCTAAATACTTTTTGAACTCTGTCAGGTTTGGTGCTGTGACCACTGCCCTGAGGAATCTGTTCCAGTGCCCAAACACCCCCTGGGTGAAGAACCTCTTTCTAATATCCAACCTAAACCTCCCCTGACACAACCTCAGGTCATTCCCTCAGGTTCTGTCACTGGTCACCACAGAGAAGAGATCACAAGGAAGTTGTCACTGCAATGAGATCTCTCCAGGTCGAACAGACCAAGTGTCCTCAGTTGCTCCTCACATGTTTCTGCTCAAGGCCCTCCACCATATTCATTGCCCTCCCTTGGATGCTCTCCAATAGCTTACTATCTTTCTTACTTGCAGCGCCCCAAACTGTCCCAGGTCAGAGCAGAGGAGGACAATCCCCTCCCTGTCCTGGCTGGCAATTCTGGGCCTGATGCCCCTCAGGACACAGTTGGCCATCCTGGCTGCCAGGGCACTGCTGACTTGGACTTGGCCGTGGACCAAGACTCCCTGGTCCCTTTCCTTGGCACTGTTCTCCAGACTCTTGTTCACCAGGGACATTGTCAGTACATCCATGGTTGACCTGTGCCAGGTGCAGAATCCAGCACTTGCCCTTGTTGATCTTCATAGGGTTGGTGATTGCAATGTCTTCTAATTTGTCTGTGTCTATTGACATATCTAGTCTACTAAATAGGACTTGCTTTTTGAGTTCTTGCTTTCTTCTTTTCTAATTTTGTGCCCCACATATTCTTCACTATAACTTTATATACTGTATTAAAATTAACAGACATAGATGTATCACATTGGGCTGTTCTCTGTCTGCTTCATTATAGTCTGACTGTAGAAGCATGTGGATTTTTTTCCCAGTAATTTAATGTCATAGTAGTTGTGGGAACACAGAGGCCACCCATTCAGCTGTGTATCCTTTAATATCTTCTGGTGAAACTTCTTCCTAATATAGTAAAATTTTTCATTGGCCTTATAGTTCAAGAGCATCTGTTGACATGTGTTCTGCTGCAAAATTGTTACTAGCAACATACATTGAAAAGGACTACTTTTATTATTACTATATGGGTAGAGAGTAGTAGACACAAAGACATCTCCAGATCTGTCTGTGAAGTTTGAGGTACGTGGACTTGTGACGTGCATTTTTTGGTTTTCCTTTGAGAAATACCACATATCTCAGAATGGAGCATATATGTTTAAGTGCCCTCCTAAGAGAACAAGACTTGTTACTGAGGCTTTGGTTTCATACACAGTCAAGGTCTTGTTTCTGTTTAAAGTGTTGTGCTGGTTAAAGGCCAGCAAACTAGGAATGCAATTGGAGTTTATGCAATGTTTGCTCTCTTCTCAAAGAAGCTGAAAGTTTTTAATTGAAATACATGTTAAATGGGTCTTGGAACCTCATGTGATTTTTTATTTTAATTTCAAAGGAATAAAATGGCCTAGGATTCATTCACCTGTTCTTGTGGGTGAATAATGGAAGCATGGGCTGAAGTTAAACTTGACAAATTTTACATACTAATAATGAGAACTGATTTTTCCCTGCTTGTAGCAAATTAATCTGCTGGGATGCTTCAGAACTTCCCATGCCAGAGGCAACTGCCAGGCACAGGTACATGGCCATAGCTTTCTCAAGCTTGTAATAGGTTTGCTGCATATTCCTCAGCCTCAAGATAGTTCTGTGGGCTGCCATATGGTCTGGATAGAGGACATGAAAGACTGGTGCATCCTGAGATGTCACTAAGATGAGACTTTATGGGCTGGATTTTTCAAATAATTTGGGAGGTCTCAATGAGACAGTAGCACTGTGTCACCATAGAGATGACTGACCCAACAATGTTAATAGACTTTGTTAATGACAGTTTTCTGTGTTCTTTGACTGGATCATCTGAAACATTTGGAAATAAGTTCTTGTGTTTAAAATGTGTTCCTTCTGTGGAACCTGCCTATGGAAAATTATATAATTTCAACTAACAGATGACCTTCTCATCCACAGCATAATTTGTGGATTGAGACCTAATTCAGTTCTCCTGTTTTATAGAGGAATTGGACCAATGCCTAATGTAACAGCTTTAAATCAAAATTTGCTGGCATTTCTGTGTGGGGTCCAATTATGACAATAATTCCTTTCTAAAATAGAGCCTGGGGCTGCAGTACCACAGATTTAGGCTGAAATTTTATGTTAATTTATTTTCTTTCTAACAGCTTTATAAAGAAAGTAAATGAAGGACCAATAGCATAAATGTCTCTTCTTGCGCATTATTAACACAGATGTCTTACATGCTAATTGATTGCATTTAATTTAAACCAGTGTACAGGTATACCCTGATGAAGGCATCTTTTAGCTAGTGCCTATATAGCAGAGTTTATGTAATAAAATTTTAATCTAGGAGATTACCTTGGTGTTTTGAGCCATGAAATTACAAAAGCTCAGAATCCTTTCTTACATTTTTATGAAAAAAAAACCCAGAAAAAACTATTAGAGATGTTCCTGTAGAGGCATTTAAATATATTTTCTTACTGGCATGAGAGAAACCTTCCTTTTAAACGCTAAACTTACACCATTGTGATGTTACATAGCACATTTTTAGCTGAGTTAGGACTTTGCTTGTTACAACTAAGGAACATATCTTGCCTTTGGAACAAACAGCTTTTACCAAATTTGTGCTTTAAAATGTTAAAACTTATTACATTACTTGAAATGTGAGATGCTATATGGTCCGCCTGAGTTTTACAGGCAGGTGTCACTTATTCCTCCCTGGGGAGCAAAACAAGGAAAAGGAAAAAGAAAAAAATAAATAAAGATGCTTGGAATTTTTGTATTATTCATTTTTTTCAGGAGTTGTCTTAGTCATTTCCATAGATAACTAAAGAATGAAGAATAATCTCAGCTTTAGGAGGAAGAAACTTGTATTTACAGATTTGGCTGTGAAATGCTTGAGCTACAAAGTTCTAGAAAGAAAATTGTCTATGTCTTTTAAGAAAAGTTGTATGTGAGATGTTTCTATCAACATAATCTTTCCAAAACATACCAGATTTGGCTTTGTGACATATATTGGCAGAAATGACACCATTCACAGCTACAGGTTAGTGCTAAGTTCAGACATATCTGCTGTATATAATGGTTCAGGTCTTTCTTAATTTTTGCCAGTTCATAAGCAGTAATTACTGAAGGTGAAAGATTGATTTCCAGTTTCTGTTGGGACTGGGTTTCTTTCCTCATCAAGTTAATAAATGTAAGCAAATTCAGTTTTGCATTGCCTTTCCCAGAGGAAAGTCAAAGCATTGTTCTGTTACAATAGAGATGATTATAGCTGGGCCTGTTTAAGCTGTCCAAAGTTTTCTCTTTTCAACAGTAATAATTCATAGTGGTATGTGTAGCTAAATTGGTTGAATAAAAACATGAAAGACAAAAGTAAATGTAAGAATTGCAAAGTCAGTCATTTAACGTTATAATTAGTGCTAAGTTATCAGATAATGCTGTGCTTGAAATGACTTTATGTGGGTCACTGGGATGCCTGTACCATTGTTTCAAAGTAGGCCTGTTAGCAGTACAGTAATTTATTGAAAGTAGGCTGCTTGAACTAAGAGTCTCCTGTTAATAATTATTTAAAGGAACTCACGACAAGGGCTCCTGGCCTCCAAGTTTTCTAACTGTTCTCTTTAGAAACTCCTCAGAGGTAGCAGTCCTGGAAATTGTGCTATAGGTAAACAGAGATTAATAGTGTATTGACTTTGTGTATAACCTGTCTTTTGGCATGTTTACTTTTAATGTTAAGCTGACTTGCTGGTTAACACTAGAATATCTCACTGTAGTTAAGAGTTGTAGTTAATGTCTGAGAGCTTTGTGTAACTTTTTTAACTCCTGCTTTCCTTTTATACAAACATAAGTAATACAAAAATGAACATAAATTGTTTTTGTGGGAATTGTCAATATGACTGTGTGCGCTATGAATTAATCATATGCTATCACACTTAAATAAAAATATTATTCAGTGTGTGTATTTATGCCTTCAAAATGTTTCCAGAGTTAAAGTGAGTAGCATTTGACTACACAATATTTTGTTGTCTGGGAACAGACAACATACTGCTTTTGACCTTTACAATAAAAAAGTACTGATAGTGCCTGTTGAATGCAAGTCTGTACAAGATCTGCTAGGAGCTGTGATTTTTACAGACTACCTCCCAATTTTTTCCCCAGATTTTATAGTTGTAGCAGTTATATGCGTTTCTGTTATTGTTTTCTTTTGTATGTGAAGGAGGTTTCTTACAACATCCTTGAAAACAGGGGATTTGGGTGTCTTTACCCCAAACTACTGTTTCCATGAATTCACATTCATGTCTAATTTCAGACAAGTGCAAGTGTACTGATGCAACATTGATTCGCTCTCTTCTGTGGACTGTGTAATGTATGGCTGTTAGGTTATGTGATAGGATCATTAAAGTTGGAAGGAACCTCTGGAGGTTATGCCATTCAGCTGCCTCCCAAGTTAGAGCAGATTGGTCAGGAACTTTCCCAGATAAGCTTTGGCTGTCTCTGGTGGCAGTGGCTCCATAACCTGTAGGTAGCTATTTCTGTATTTACTCATTCTCCAGTAAGTGACTTCCCTTATCGCACCTTACCATCATTTAGTTTTCTTACTGTGCATCTTTGAGAGTCTGGCTCTGTTTTCTTTTGTAACTACATCCTGCCTTGACTTCTCTGCAATGTAGATAAGTACCCCTAAAGTACCCCTAAAAAACTCGTATGTCCATGTGCTGCAGCCCTTTTATGCTGCCAACTTTGTGTCCATCTGCAAAACTTCAACGCAGTTTGAACAGGACTTGGATGTATTTGCCATAATTTCCTTTTTTCTCTAAGATACCAAGGATCTCTGTTTAATTTTTGAGTGTTAGACTGCAAACATCCCTTCCTTTTACTTTAAAACTTGTGTTGAAAGAATGTTGTATGAAAGAGACTTGTGGTTGAGAATAAAACTAAGAAGGGCTGCTGGGTGTGTGTGAGAACCTGTGTGGCTGGGATTCCAGAATACTTTGCAGCACTCTGTTCTTCGTCCAAACATCAGAAAGGTGAACTGCATTGGATCATCTTGCAAACTGCTGACTTGGAGTGTTGGTGACAAGTGCTAGTGGTGCAGTGTTTGATTAATACGCCTTTGTCCTCTATTTCTGCTTAGTGATGTTTTAGCTGTAACGGAAGTGTATGGTTTCGGTGTGTGAGAGCATGCCCTTGCAATTCTGTCTGGTTAAATTTCATCCTGTTTCTATGGATTCTGACCTCCAGGTAGTTTTCTTTCTGTAAGGTGTGCCTACCTTTTTCCTTTGTACTTCTTAATTTTATTCTGGCATTTATAGTAGCTGCAGAAGTACAGAAAAATTGCTAAGTGATTTATGTTCCAAAGTGAGAGGAACTTGTTTTGCTGATGTTCCTTTCAACAATGAAAAATCTACTGTCATTTTGCTTTAGCCTGCCTGTCTGTTTTAGAGTTCCTTTACTAAACTATATTTTATCTAATTTTATTAATAATGTATCATGCTACGTCAAAACAGATATTTCATTCAAGATCAGACTAGTGAGATGCTCAGTGTTTTTGATTCTTGAAAATCCCTTCTCAGCAATGAAGGGTGGCTCATTAGTAAGTCAGAATAGCCTAGAACCAGCAAACCTTGTTGCATCCTGTTTACCTGTGTGATTTTAATAATTACTTTCTTCAGAATTATTCCAAGTTTTGTTTGGTAGAGAGATCAGACCTCACATTTTAAGGAAGAGGAAGCTTAATCAATGGGATATAACTCAGGCCACCAGGAGAAGATGAGGAACAGACATAACTTTTCTCATGTCAGTCCATATACAATATGAAAAAAGCTACTACTTTGTCTAGATAAGATGACAATAAATTACCAAGACTTGATGTATAACTTCTGATCCCAATGAGCCTGGAACTGTCCCAGAAAGGTAGGTGTGTGAATGTGCCAGATTAACTGCAACTGACCTTAGCTACATTGGGTCTATCTTATAAAAGCAGGCAAAAATAGGCGTTATAATAGCTATAAAATGGCTTAGAAGAAAACATTTGTTCTCTTCATACTGCTAGTGGCAAGCTACTCCTTATTTTAAATGAGGCATCTGTTTCTCAAGTAATTTAGGGGAATAACAAGACTGCAAAATACCCTTTTTCCTAAAACAGAAATCTTAAACTTTACAGTTTAAGCACTTTAGGCCTTAAATTAGTGCTTCATTTGGTAAATGTTATCTATTTAAGTGCTTCTGTGAAATACAGTTTTTCTGAATAGTGTCTTGCTTGTGCAGTGAATGCAGGATTAGGACACAATGAGCTGAGTGCTGTCAGAAGAGCTTCGTCACCAGCTGACTTGTCAAACAGTGAAGTATTTAGAAGCCTAGTTATGCCACTTGGTTTTGACATGGAGATATATACCTTTTCTCCTGCCTGACAGATGTGAGAGCAAACATTGTATAGGGGAACATAGTAAGGCCTACAGTATTCTGCTGCTTGGTAAACCAAGAATGCTTTTGACTTTTCAACAGTTGTGCATCTAACCTATTCAAACATTTTCTTTAGATTTGTCACCTGGAACTGTACAGTCAACTGCTTTGTAACACTTGTTTGAACAATGGGTGTTTACAGGTGTTGTGAATTACCCTGTGAACCCAATTGAAGCTCCTTTAATGTGTAACAACTGAAGATACTGAAAAGTCTTAAGACTCTAAGGGCTTGTTGGATTAATAAAATTAAACAGGTGGGGATTTTTTATTTTTTTTTTTTTTACTTCTAACTTGATAGAAGCAGTTGCAGTCCTACTATCTATCCTCCTTTTATTAGCTACATGGGATGAAGTTTCAAATCTCACCCTGGCTGAGAAGCATCAGTATTTTGGGAGATGCTTTAAATAGTAAACCAGCTTCCCCCACCTTTAAGCAAATACGGTTATTTTAAAATAATGTTACTTACATATTGTAACTGTGTATATTGAGAGAGATATATATTCTAATATGGTTTTGAATGTTGTCTCGTGTAACAAGCCTGAAGTGGGTATTGTCAGCAGAAGAGTTTTGTGAATAAGAGCTTGTATCACCAGAAAGAAAGATACAAGAATTAAATATCTATATTTTTTTAAGGAAGATGCTTAGTAATATGGAAAATGAGAGTTGCTGACTTTGTAACAGCACTTCAAGAAGCACTGCCTGGGCATATATAATTTACCAGATCATTGTCCAAGGCATGACTGAGGTCCTCATGAAGTGGTAGACCTTAAAAACCTACAGAAATGGTGTCTTAACTAAAATGCAAGAATAAGTCTAGAGGCTATTACTTATTCAGTTCTGCTGAATATGCAAACCACATTATTTTATCCTCAGTCAATCAGGTCAAGATTGAAGGGTAAAGTTCCTGCCTTCAAACAAAACTGGGGTTTTTTTGCTTTTGGATTTCAGTGTGAATAGGATCATGTCCAAATCACACACCAAGCTACATTTAATGTAAGGAAACTGGTGAAAGTCTTGTATTCATCAACAGGTCAGAGCTGAATCATTTTGGCTTCAGAAAATGGATATAACGAAGTACATTTCAACCAAACTAAAAATGAAAGTGGTGATTTTCTATTTGAAATTTAATGGTCTCTGCAGAACATGTTGTGATTTGCCTGTGGTGAAAGGATTGTGTTGAGCATATCCAGTATTTCAACTCATTTTAAAGCACACTCATTTCAGGTTTATCTGGTGCTCTGTAACAGGGTACAGCTGTAACTGAACTGGAGATATTCTGATGGACACTCCTCACAGTAACAACTAAGAGTGGTTTATCTGCAAGTTTGTGATTTGAACTGAAAAATTTTTCCAATCGATTTTCAGTTTCAGAATTAATTTTGTTTTGATTGCAATAATCAGTTTTTACTTTGTTTGATTATTGGGAAAGCTGTGACCTGTTCACTGTTTTGAGTCCAAAGAAAGGTAATCAAGTCTGTGACTCCAGTAGCTCCACTGTGAGGAAATTTTAGGCTGAAGATTTCAAATCTTATTTCTTAATCTCAAATTCTCTGCCTTAAATGTTAGTAATAAAATTCATATTTATTTAAATATAAATGAGTTGTTTTCACATCACGAGTGAATTCTAAGCAGACTTTTTGTTGTCTTCTGGTAATAATCAACTCTTTCCCCCCTTGTATTGTGAAATGTGTTTGTGAATTCATCTAAATTCAGAAAGCTCTCTTAAAAACTGTTTTCATTCTTGGATGAGGTATGTGTGTAGTCTTACGGAGTGCAGCACACAGCCACCCCCATCAGCAAAGGGCAGTGTGCTTGAGGCATTTTACTAATTAACCTCTTGAGTCTGAAGATGCTGCAAAGATGCCTTTTTCAGTAGAGTCACAATATTTAGACTATAGGCATTAACAGGTTAACTACTTACACCTCTGAACCTTTTGTTAGTGAACAGGAGTATTCACCAGTTTTATAGTAAATGTAGAGAAAGAATGATCTGTGTGTTCCCTACTTGTGTATAGATCTTTATGCTATATTTATAACTAGTCTACCTATCATCTGTGAGCAAAGAAATTAATCCAATATTGCACATGTATATAATCGCCTTATATTCCTCTTAGAGATGTATTGTAGATGTGCTAATTAAGTAAGGTGTTTGTTGGGTTTTTGTATGTTTGGTTTTTGTTTTGTGTTTTTTCCCCAGTATATGGAATGTTTTCATTAATAGAGGTAAGCAGCCACCATATAAAACAATTTAACCTCATATTGGTACATAACTATACATATCTATATATCTCATACATATAATTTTATACCATATGTAACTTGTTAGGTTTCTTGAAGGTTCCATATCAAAGAACAAAAAACTTCTCTAGGAATAGGTTTCAAATGAAGGTAGAACAATTATTTGTTTTGTATCCTCATGTTAAAAAACTCCTTCCCCAACAGTTTATGTTAAACATCTATTAAAACTGAAAAGATTGTAGAAATTTTATTGATCAGTTTACAAGTAAATCATGACAGATTGTGCACACAGTTTTAGAAAAATAATCCTGATTTATCTTTTAAAATAGGATATACAGTACATGTGAAATCTTATTTGCTATGCATAATCAGAACTATATGTAGTTATATCTGGAATCTTTGCAGATCAAGAAAAAGCCTTCTTAGAGGACTGTCTGTAATGTTAGGGGCTAAAACCTCTCCACAAAGATTCGGTATTGATGGTCAAGTAGCTACTGAGGGCTGACTGATTGAACAGTGACCTTGTTCCTTTTATGTGAACATGCAAATTGTGTTCTCTGGTTTATGCAACTTTCCCATATTGTATAAAGGCACATCAAAATATACTACCCATTTTAGGGATCAAATGAAGATTAAGCAGTGAGAAAGTTGTGTCATTATTTGAATCAGTGTGATTAACATCAAGTCAGTACTTGAAAGGTTTAATTACTAAAAGGGAAAACGAGTGGAGGTCACAGAGGAAAAAAGCCTTGCCAAATTATGCCACAGTTTCTCTTAAAACCACACAGAATATTTTGTGCATTACTTTTTCATAGGGATATACCCTAAGAGCTGCTTCAGAATAATACAGACTTTTTAAATAAAATCTCTGAGGAAATAGGTGTCAATTCAGTCTGAAAGGTTTATGAGACCTTCCTGAATGCTAAGTGCTAGGGAGAGGGTTGTTAGCCCTACAGGAATTGATTATTCTGTTTGTAGGTTTCCTAGTCATCAGGTTTTGAACTCTATCGTGAGTTATTTCACAACATTTAATTCAGATTTATTTAGTTATTTTCAAGAGCAAAACTAGAAAAAAAAATATGGCTGTCAAATAAAAAAAAAACAAACCAGAGAACTTTTGTCTGAGGAACTCTTGAAGCAAAGACTAGATAATTTCTGTCAGCATCATCACAGAGACATGTTGTTCTCTGTTCTTCTAAGGATATGCCCGCAGTAAGCCCATTGGAGGTGCTGAAATACCTCTCTCAGGAGAGATTTCCTCAGACTTCATCAGAGAATTCCTGTAACAATGCTATCTCATACCATCCCAGTCAGTTCCCAGTGGCCACTACTTTGTTGGTGCAACTGCTGTTTCTGGTGTTTGAGTTTGGGTACCAAAACAGAAAACAGTGTTTGTGCATCTGGAGCTGTCAAATATCTTTGTGTTACCTATTTCATAGTACAAAACTGTGGAGAAATTACCTATCTGGTTTCATGTGAGGACAAGGGCAAAATTGGCAGAGGAAGTGTGAAGATGTAGACTGGAGGATGGTCAAAGTAGTGGAGGGACGAAGGGTCTGTGGTTCAGTGCACAGACAGTTCAAGCCATGTGTGGAAACCAGCGGGGATGGCTGGATAAGGGAAGCAGCAATGTCTGTTCACAGGGGAGTATGAGCACAGAGGGTGCTATTAGTGCTACTTGGAATGAGACAACATGCAGGAAAGGACAAAGAACTGGGAAGTGGTTAGAAAAAACACACCAAAACCCCCTGATATGACCGGTAGATCTAATTAAGGAGTATAAGACTAGCAGCCAGGGATAAGCAATGATGCCAGGGAGAAGGCAGCAACAGTCCTGTGTGACTTAGGGGCGGAGGGGAAAAAATTGATAGTGACACTGACAGAGTATACACGAGAACAAATTAATGGTTTACAGGTTGTGCCAATGCTTTAAATTTAAATTTTGTGTGTTATTATTTGAACTTAACACTTGCCTTTTGTTTATTTATGTGCTGTGGTATCAGTCTTAAAAAAACCCAACAAACAAAACCCTGGTTCGGATTCTGTTTTATTTGAATACGCAGGGCTGAAATCTGCAGAGATTCAGGAATTGATTGACAGCTGAATGATTCAGAATTGACTGACAACTGAATGAGGCAGTCTTGCGGCGAGTGTGGGTGTGAGGGGCCAGGCAGCACTAGTCAGAGGGTGAAAAGCAGCTAGGAGCTGTGATGGATACGTCCTTTTCATCCCCCTCTGCTGCCGCCAGTCTGTGATGAGCGTCCTTCCTTTCCCATGGAGGGGCTTTTATGTTTTTTTTTTTTCAGTTAAGGCTGTTAAAGTTGAATGCAGCCCAGTACCAGTAAAATGGTAATATGACCCCACGCAGTGTGTGGCACCGGATAGCATCTCTTCAGGACAGCCAGAAACTCTAGAAGGAGAAGGAGAGAATGCAGGTGTATAGAGTTCCCCATTAACAGCCATTACAGCCTGCTAACAGATAACGTATTCCTGTCCTGGTGCAAACATATTGACTGCTTGGTGTTTTGTTTGGCTTTT
>VXBA01001688.1:135298-202292 GCA_013399895.1 Serilophus lunatus | reverse complement strand
TTTTTTTTTTTGTATGTATGTGTGACATTTGCTAATGAAGATAGCTAGAAAAGTATTTTTAGAACAAAAATACTTGCAGTTTATCTTCCATTGCTCTCATGGGGAATGTCTATTAAACAAAAAATGAATGCATTTTAAAAAATGTCAATCTTTATGTTATGTGAAATTTGAATGAGAATTAGGTTTCTGGTAGAACAAAATCAGCTTTCTGGGAAACACCATGGCACTTGAGTTATCAAAGATGTACAGAAAAAGTTTGTACATTTTTTTGGATAATGTATGTATTCCTTTCCCTTCTATCTGTTGGCACTGCAGAAGTAAGCAATTTTGTAGTGTCAACAAAATGAGAAATTAAACTCCATCAAACTGGTAAAAAACTTTTGAATATTCTTTGAATATTTAAAATGATAAAGTGTTTCAGGAAAGCCTTCTGGGAGAAGAAAAATCATCATTATATAGATTTTAAAAGGCCAGTGTATTTCAGTGAAAATATATTCAAACACAGGTGAATCCTAAACAGAAATTAAGCTCTTTCATATATAAAATGCAAGATTATATATGAAAAAGTTGTTGATTGGATGCCGTGTAGACCCTATTGGATTCAGTACCAAAACATCTGGTTTGCAATTGATGTGTGGAAAGAAATGGCTTTTCTAGGGAGAGCAGTGAATGAAAATGCTGTTGTGTTTCCAGGCAGGATCTCTGCACGTCCTGATTAGGGCTGCTTCAGAAACAGACCACAAGCACCTGGAGAGGCACAAGACAAGTACATACAAATTGATAATGCATGAACTTCTCAGGCACTCTCATATATTTGTGTTAAATAATTCCCCATAAAAATGGAAGATACATCCCTTTGGACCTACCAAAGGCTGTGAAGCTGGGAGACAAGGGGAGGCCTTTTTCTCCAGGAAGCTGTGAGCAACTCTGTGGTGGAACAGAACTCTCATGGGTTTGTGGGGTTCATGTCCCAGCCCTGAGTTGCATGGCAGCAGGATGGGAAAGGGAAGCCCCTTTGTGGGCACTGTGGCTACAGAAACATTCTGCTTTAGGATTGGAGAAAGCACGAATTGTGCTGCCTCCCTGGGAACAGCACCCACCTGCATGGGGGATGTATGGGGGCTGCTTCACTCTGACTTCACCAGCAGCAAAAGCAGTGACACTCTGTGATTGTTCCCCAAAGGACAGCTCACAAAACCACTCTTGCTTCAAACACAGAAAATACATGGAACCCAGAAACTGTAGAGGCAGTGGCTGTCTCCTCCAGGCAAAACTCAGTGTATCCTGAGCCTTTTATTCTGACTGTAAGCAGCTGCAGACAACAGCTTTGGCTCACACTTGGCCTGAGCTGCCTTCCGAAGTGCCTTGGCAGATATCCCTCCATGGTAAGGTTGGAGTGGGCATCTTGCAGAGGGAAGGTGGCAAAAGTGCCAAAGATACATGTGCTCTGAAAGGCTTATTTAATAGACAGGGTTACTACTTTTATCTTGTATTTTCCCCTCTCTTCTTTCCCTCATGTCAGAGCCAGGGAGGAAAGGTGCTCTGTCATTTCAGGAGATAGATCCTCTCTTTTTCTTTTCCATTTATTTTGCATCTGAGAGGCTTTAACTGTTTTTCTCATAACTTTTTCTTTTGTAATGTCTTTTGACTGATAACAAAACAGTTTAGTTAACTGAATCAAATTACAAACAAAACCAAGTGTAATGCTAACACCATCACTTTTGAAGAGGGAAAAGATGATAAATTCTAAAAAATTTCTTTTGATCTAAGCTTGATAGAGGGCTCTAAGTTGTAAATTGACTTGAAGATGAAGACTTAAAAGTCCATGTTATGCTACTGGAGCCCTTATTCTTGAACATGGGGAGTTGACAAGAAAGGGTTAAAGGATACTTGGGAATTACCATCATAGGGATTAGAATCTTGAAAAGACTTCAAGAAATAAAGTGGAGGCTAGAGGGGGAAAAAAGAAAGTGAGATGACAAAGGTAGAAGTTAGAGTTCAGCAAAAACAATTATTCTTAAACAAAAGAAGGTGCAACCTGAAGATAAATATGGTCAAGAGGTTAACAGTGTCTCCAGGGCTGAGAGCAAGTGCTAAGCAGGATATCAAGTTTTGGCTTGGCTTATGGAGAACGATCATGAGAAGGTGATTTCCTTTTTGATCAGTTTTGTGGAGCTCTGTTCAAACAAGCTTTTGCAGATATGCTCTGTTCCTACAGTACAACTATTAATTCTGAAAAAAAGGCAAAATAGAGGACTAACAAGATGTATACTGATCTCTTCTCCTTCCCATTCTTCTTGCTCCCCAAAAATCTTCAATCAAACAGAAAAACCTTCACATCATTCTTACCAGGTAATATTTTGAGCCAGCTTCTTATAATGAGACTGTAATAGTATTACTACTTTGCTTAACAGGTGAAGGAATAGTAAAATCTTTAAGTGGTTTGACAGAGTGAGTGTCTATTCTTTAATTTTTAACATTTTCTAAAAGCTTTTATTGTTCAGCTCTTCACTGACATTCTCCCTTGTCAGTCTTGCACTTGAAGCAGTTAAGAAAAGCATGTGACATATTCAAACTATAAATTCTTTTGCTCAAAAACTACTCTGTGTAGTGAGCTTAATATGGTCCATAGAAAAGCATCAAACATCTAATTTAATAGAAATGATTAAAGTGGCTCTCTTTTGCACATAGGCAGAAGTCACAAAATCTATCCAAGAGGAGAAATAGAACTAAACATACCAGAGCTAATGAAAAAAACCCTTTAAACCTGTGTATTTATTCTGCAAATTGATATTTCGTATGTACAGTGGATGAGCTAATGGGAGAAACATGGCTTTATTAAAGCATAAGAAATAAAGGAAGTAAGACAAAAGGAAAAAGGAACAAGACAAAAAAACTGAAGAGGGAGCAAAATGGAACCAAACCCACCAAAACAAAGAAATCAAAAATAGACTTTTAAAATTGCAACAAGTTTATGTGAGAAATTTTTCAAGAAAGTCTTCAATGAATGGGAAAAGAAAAAAAATTGCAGGCACCTAGAAATCAAGGGATGCTTACTTTATTTGAAATGAATGTGCCAAAAGTAAGTATCATTTTCTTGTCCAAGATAACACCTGCACTAGGCACCCATGGGAGCCCTGCTTGACCATGAAGCCACTTACAGCTTCCTAGAGAAAAAGGCCTTCTCCTGTCCTGTAGCTTCAAAGTCTTTGGTGTGTCTAAAGGGATGAGTCTTCCATATGCATGGAGAATTATTTGAAAGAAATCTGTGAGTGCCTGAGAAATTCATGCATTATCAATTCACATGCACTTGTCTTTTGCCTCTTTAGGTGCTTGTAGCCTGTTTCTGAAGCATCCCTAATCAGGATGTGCAGAGTCCCTGCCTGAACCAAAAGGTATATCAGGTCACACAGCTATGAGTGAGGAGTATTTTTGAAAAGTAGAAAAATAATAGCAGCCAGCATTTCAACTGTTCCAAATGAATGGTTGTATGCTGTATTTTAAAATTTCATTATTATTGTAATGGTTCCTGTCTTAGATGTAGAATTATTCAAAGTACATGAGAATGATGGAAATGTTCATTGGTATTCAGTTCTTCAGAAGAGCCCTTTTCTATGAAAACTTGAAACACATTATTGTTGGTACCTTAACTCATCTGTCATACTGTGAATTTAGATGTTAATGAACTAGATTAACATTAATATTAGGAGACAGTTCAGTGAACAGATTTTAAAATAAAACTTACATGGCTGGGATTTGTCTACGCAGAGCAAGTTGTTACCGTTTTATAAAGTATCATTCATGCCAGATGAATTTTAAAAAGTTAGTAAGTATTTAATTACATTTCCAAAGTATACTTATCTTATTTTTAATTATTTGCTTGCAGTATTTGCCTTTTGTTCTCCTCATTGGTCATTGTTTCCTGCTTAGAGAATTTCTTATAATCTGTATCATGTTCAAATTGCATTGCTATACCACGAAAACATACTTGCTCATATCTATCCTGCAAAAAGGAGCCCACTGAACCACAGTAATTTCCCATAAGAGGAATATTTTTAAATTAGTTCTTTAACGTTCTTCTTCTGTATTTCAGAGCCAAATAAATCAGTTTACATCTATCTGTGGCGATGAATAAAACTGCAGATGAATAAAACTGCACTCCAGCCAGTAGTTACAAGGGAAGATATTTGACTGTCTGAAGTCCTTGCTCCAAGAAATCTATCCCTCTCTTAAGGAGAAGGCCTCTAGGTAGACAAATTTGTGACAGATACAATAGTTTCTAAACCAAAAAAATATAATGCACTTTCAGATATTTTTGTAGAACAACGTATTCTAACTGGAATACATTAGGTTGAACATTATTGAAAACAAAACTAGTGTACAGGTACCTTAATATAGAACTTAGAATACAGTGTCATATGTTATATCCAGCAGACAGACCAGACATCATATCAGGTGCTTGGGAGCAGTGATGGAGAGGTCTATGCATGTGTCCGTAACTTCCTGAAAAGTTCTCAGACAAAAGTCTCTGAAAGCTGATTGGCATGTCTGCTGCTAGTGAAGGACAAGGAGAGAGGCAGTGATGAATTAGTACAGTTTGGATGGTGTATACTTAGTGCAGCCTGTGTGCAACTTACATTTGCCTTTGTTAAATCCTCGGTTCCTGAAAGTATTTACTTCTGTTCTATGATTGTGTTGGGGAATGCCTGCACATACAAAATAACACTAATGTAAATTCCTCTCTGTTTGGACATGCATTCTGGAAATTAAGGTCAAGCTGTTTTATCTAGGTGAATGTTTGTACATATTTAGCATTTTTAATTTAAAGATTTTTCTCTGCTTGAACATGTGGTATTCAAATTGGGTGGTTGACTGCCTTGGGAAAAAGAGGTCCTTGTTCTCTGTTGTTAAAAACCACCAAGAACTTTGATTTCACATCTTTGTGCTTTTCTGCTTTGGTCAGTGGAAGGTGGTGAAAACTGTAGTGGTGTCTAGTCTTTTCTGAGCTTGAGGTAAGGGGGAAGAACAGGCAAATAGGAAAATTCAAATGTGCTTCCCACTTCGAGGGCTTTTTAGCAGCATAACCCTGTCCTTAATGTGGGCATGTTACACAAGTTGTCTAAGTGGCTCAACATGATTCTGTATCATCCCCCATAGCATTCTCCTTGTTTTTTCATACTCTATTAGAAACTTCCTTGTTCAGCTTTGGAAAACTTCTGCTGTTGTTCTGTGTTGTTATCTCTTGCCAGTATATAAGCAGAGTAACAACCTGAGCATCAGGTGTGACTGATGGGGGGAAGGCGTCTCAGAAGGGCAAATGTTGTGCCCAACTAAAGTTCTTTTTTGATAGAAGGCTTGTGAATTCATCTGCTTCCTCCTTAGCTTTTATAAGGTTGTAAGAGATAGAGTCTGTGAATTGAATTACTTTCAGGAGAAAAGTTTCATGATAGCTGCTTGAAGTAAAAGAGGAAATGTGTTATTCTGTTCTAGTAAAAAGAGGCTTCACTACCTATAGCACTTTCCCTTCAAGAAAGGGACTAGCATCCTACTGAGGCACACATGTTGTCTTCAAATTAATGGTCTGATTTGGCCTTCACTGCTCCACTGTACAACATGGGAGAAAAATTTCCAACTAGATAAACCTCACTGGAACTAAAAAGCAATGAGCAGTGTGAAAGGTAAGAATTCCTAACATCTAAATACAGAGTAATATGATTATGTTAAAACATAATATTGTAGGTACTGTTTGTAAAAGAGCAATTTCTTTTTGATTACAGAAAGTACAATTAAATCAGCCTTCTCCTGAATGTTCTGGCTGTCATTTTCTTTACCCTGTAGAAACCTGCCTTTCTGGTTTATGAAGCCACAGTGCTAACATGTAAAGCAAGATGTTATGACTCATTCGAACAATTCTTTGTTCTCTCTTGAAAGCACTGCTGATGATATTTTCAAATGTACTTGGGTTTACCCCTAAGAATGCAATCCTTTGGCAAGTCTGAGCCCAATGCAAGGCAGGTCATGTCATTTTTGCAATGCTATATGATATGAATGTAATCCTATTAATGTCTTTGATAGTTTCAGTTTGTAGCTTTGCTTAGTTTTGGTGTAGTTTTATCAGGGAAAATAAGATAGTTTTTCTTAGTCTGCAGAACTGTGTACAAATGCAGCAAAAAAGTATTTCAGGACTGAGAAGTAGCTGCTTAAGGATCCATCAGCAAAACAGCCTTCTTGACTCCACTTGAGAGAAATTACTTGCATGAAACCCTGAAGTCATGTGGGTTAAAATGAGAACTTAAATTGAAAATGAGGTTGCCGTGGTTTCACCAAGGGTCAGTGTTTTACCTGAAGAGTGCTCCACAGTGCTGGGAAAATATGAGTTTAAGGAAGGTGAGCTTGGAAGGGTATGAGGATAGGTCCTGGCTCGCATCCTGGCTGTTCCCTTGCAAAGCATTGCCTTTTGCCCATTGCTGAAAGATGGGAAGAGATTGACAAAGAGGGTTGTGGTGACTACAGCGCACAGTCTCTTGATGAAGGGTTACAAAAGCACTGATCATCTTGCTCCTGTGGAGGTGGAGAACCCCTAGCCATTGTAAACCAGATGGCTTTGCTCAGCATTTCCTCACAGCTGGACCACCTATTTCTGTGGGATCTGCCACTATGGAAGCGTTAGCTAAGCTGTGACAAGAGAATAAATTAATATGTGTTTATGTTTTCTCTCTGTCTCACAAGTAAAAAGCCTTTTATCTCTGAAAGGAAAGAAAGGAGGCTTTAATTTCAAACAAACCAGGTGTGAAATGTGTGTGTTTCTTGGGGATAACACACTAGTTTTATCATCCATGAGAGGAAAGAAGTTCCAAAAGCTCTTCATGTAGAACCCATTGCAGTCCTCAGCTGACTGAAGCAAAAGACTTCCAGCCAAAAAGCATGTCTGTTTTCTCAGCTGGTGCAGAGTCATGTAAGTTGAACTGCTATAGGCTTAAACTTCTTTGATTACTCCCAGGAGTTTGTACTATTATTGTAAGATGCCTGAATGGGAAACTGACAGCTTCATCTTTGTGGCTTGATCTGTATTTCTTATTACTGCTAATAAAACCAGATGATGCTATGAATAACATTACTGATCAGACAAGGAGTGGAAGCCTCATTGAAAGCAAACAGATTTGAAATTCACACAATCACAGAGTTGAGTGGGCACCACACCATGTAATTACCACTCCTGTAATCCATGGCGCCGGCAACTCTTTTTTATACCTTCTGCAGGGGTTTACTGTGGTTAAACATTTCAAAACTCAAGGCCTCTGAGTTGTTAATGGCAGAGTTCCTTTTGTCTAAAATGTTCTCTTGGTGTTTAGTGGCCAGTGGGAAGTACTGCCATCATTTATCTTCACATGTTGTTTGGAATCAAAATAAGAGCTTTTCCTGTGTCTGTTTCTAAAGATGTCTGTCCAGTCATAGGTTCCCAAGATGCTGCTGTACTATTTAAATGTCAATGGAAACAATTCCAATGGCATGGAATCATAGAATATGCTGAGTTTGAATCATAAAATAAGCTCAATGATCCCATAAGGATCATTGAGTCCAACATAAGAATGATAACTGTGTCCTTCTTAGTGGGATGACTCCCCTTCTTCTTTAAATAACAACTGATTTAAAGATAAGATGAAGCAGCTCAATTATTGCCTCAATCTTTATAATTTAACCTATGTTTTTTGTATTCTTAAGGTGATTTTTTACTTTGTTCTATCTTTTTACTGTAGTGCTCCTCATAGTCACTTTACAGCCTATTCATGTTTTGTACTGACAACCCAAATTCAGTTTTTTGTCGAGGAACCTGATGATAAAATCACTGTGTTGCTCTGCTTTATGCAACTTGCAAAAATGAGACCTAGTGAATTTCTGCTTACCTTAATCATGTTTTCCCCCAGATTGCTCTCTGTTTTGTGGCTGATCATTAAGGTTCACTGAGGGAATATGTAGTTACTTGGTGTAAACAATGCCTACGATGGATTTAGACAAAAAAACCTTTCAAGAACATCTCCTGGTTTAAACAAATATATAGCAAATATATAGCAAACCTGGTGAATAGTATGGGTATACAATTCTCAGTTTACCAGAGGTGTCTGTCTTGCCTTCGCTTGCTTAGAATGTGAGTGGCTACCTGAAATTGTTGTATTTGCCGTGCTTGTGTCTGAACAAATGCACCTGATGAAAAAAAAAAGGGAAAAGAAGAAGAGATCTTCACTGTTTTTATGTGATTGATACTTCACCAGCAAAACTAAATTAAAGGATTTTTTAATTAGTATTATTTGCCACTTTAATTTTGAAATTATTTGTTCATAGGCTAGAAAGTGGAATAGCACAATCAATATCCCACAGCTTCTTCTTCCTGTTTCTTTTTTCTCTGGTGATTTTACTACAGTTTAGTTTATAAAATACGAAGCAGTTAAGCAAAACCTAATTATGAGTTATGTCCATATTTTCTTGTGGAATTTAGAACTGTAGTAGTCATAAGCTCTAATTGATTCTGAGGGGGGATCATTCTGTGCAATTATTCTCCATCGTCCTGGTCTGTTGTTGGCTGCCAGGCGAACCGACAAATACGAGGCATTCAGGTGGAAGTGAGCTTTTTATAATGCATTCTCAACAGTACAATGTTGTTTACAATATTGTCCCCAGTATTGTTTGCAAATACTGTAGTAGACACTAAATGAAGTACTATTCAAGGAAACACCATGATTATTACAATTCAGGGACTACTCCCCATTCTAATATCAAATATATCTTAAAAGAAAACAAATAAAACCTAACCTTCTTTATGGAGATTAGTAACAGATCAGCTAATGATGTATAATTTAGATCTTAAGGGTTGTTTTGCCTCTTGATCTCCACTGTCAGAGTTTGAGTGACAGGTCTGCACTAGAAGAGTGTGATTTAAAAAATGGTAGGTTCCCCAGCACGGTGCTCATGCAAGAACACTTGAGCATATTTTTGAATTGCTTTTGGTTTTTTGTTTGTTTTTTTTTTTTTTTACTTTTTTTTTTTTTTTTTTAAATTGTGTAACTACTGACTTACCCACTCTTAATAATATTTTACAGATTTATTTCATTTTACAGAATTATTGTCTAAACTCCTATGAGGGCAACATATTTTCATCTGTACTGCTGAAATTTTTATTGAGGGCACAGGGAATTGCCCCTTTTTTTTATTTTTTTTTTTTTTTAGACAAAGCTAATTGAATGCATGAATGCCACTGCACATAGCTGACAAAGGCAGAGCATCTTTGTGAATAGGCTCTGTAAATTCTTTCCCACAGAAGTCAACGAAAGGGTCGGTTGTCCTGGGCTACGTATTTCGTCACTTAAACCTGGTGGAAATAGATTACTTTGGACTGCGCTACTGTGACCGAAGTCATCAAACGGTGAGTAAAAGACACAGCAGACTGGATTTTCCATGTATAAAATTTACCCTGTTGTGCTGCTTGCCTATAAAGCATTAGATTGTCATACTTGCATTAACTTTCACTCTTTTCTGGCTCAAGTTTCCAGTAGTAATTTTCTTTTTTTTTTTTGTTTGTTTGCTGTAAAAAGTCTTGGAATAGCCGTTAGGATCTTAGATAGAAACTTTGAAAACTAAATGAAAAATGTATAAAGAGTAAAAAACGGTTATATGAAAGTATGATTAATATTTTTTCCTCTCTAATACCATGCCCTGAAGCTAGTGTCTGGTGCTTTATGCTGTCCAGCTTTACTTTGCCCTTCAGTGTCTGGGAAGCAGCATGCCTGAGCTCATCACAGCCTGCTTTACTTGGAACACTTGCTGGGTACCTGTTTCAGAGTGTGTTTGGCAATGACATTTTTGTTCTGCCTGAACCATCTCTGTGTCCTTGAGCACATTTTCTCTAGAGCCTTCCTGACAGAGAGCCACCAGATGTCTGAGGCTTTTTCCACCAGGAGATTACAGTCTTAAATAAACAAGATGATTGAAACCAGGCTGAGATGGTTCAGCCAAAGCAGGCAGTGGCTTGGGGCAGTGCTATCTGGCCTGTGCAGAGTTACTGCAGGCAGAGGTGAGGAGCAGGGGGTGCTTGACAAAAGGAACCAGTGCTGTACTCAGAGTGTGGTGTTCATATTACCTTAATTTTATGAGAGGAATAATGACTGGTGTGGTCGAATTAAGTCAAGCAGTTACACTTTTGAAACCGATGTTCTGTGATGACAGTACTGCACAGGACCCTGTTTCGTCTAAGTATAATAGTAACTTATGGAATTGGCTAAATATTTGCCAGTTTCTTCTATTAAGCAGAAGATTATCGTGTAGATACTGTATTCAGAACGGTATTAGTAGAAGATTATTAACTGCTACTGAGAGCTACAGACTGCCTCACTCACTATACCTTAACTTCTTGCCATCGTCTAGACATTTCTGAATTCAGTTCCTTCATAAGCTTCTAACCAAGTTTCATTCCATGGAGATGAAAGTCATATTCAGCTGTGAATTAAAGGTCAACAGTTAAACACAGTGTTTTTGATTTAATGAGGAAATGGAGGTGTGAATGAAGAGCAGGCAGGTATTTTTGCTCTCAGAAGTGTTTTCCTTTTTCCTGTAGGGGCAAATGAAATAGAAATGGCTGTTACTGGGAATAGTTTTGGAGGCATACACAGGATGTATTTAGGGGTGGATGTGACATTATGAAAATAAGAGAAGGTTGCATCTCTTTCATGAAAGGTGCTAACAGACTGTATGTTTTGATGGTAGGGTATTAGTGTATTTGTATTGTGGTAGTGGCCACAGACCCATTAACTCAGCCCCTCCATGTACAAATGCAGTATTTTTTTTGAACTTTTACTCTCACATGATGCTCTAGTGGTATAAATCTAATATTAGCCTTAGTCTTTGTCCTCTGGCCAGCCCAAGGCCAGGAAGGCACCATGCTTGTTGCTTTTTCTATGGATTAGGAAGATGTTCATCCCACTTCTATCATTTGCCTGCCCTTGCATCAACATCACTTGTGAGGATACAGGAGGTACAACCAGAGAGCACAATTGTGTCACTTCACAGAATGCACCTGCCTTGCCATAGTGACTGGCCAAGTTTGTGCTGCTGCATTTGCACATGGGCTATATTGTAGCAAAATATTGTGAAAATTCCCATTTCTCTTATTTTTCTGTATGTGGATAACTAGAAGTTGATACTGTTTCATCTAAAAAGTTCATAAATGAGTCAAACTCACCCACTGTGTGTAGTTTTATGTGTTTTATTGGTGTATGGTTTTATATTGTTAGCTTGCTATTTTTAGTGAAATCTTATAAACTCTTAAGAGAGGCAATATAAATGGAAAATTTCCATGCAACAAACAACACCTGGTGCTTTAGCTGTAAACATATTTTCAGTAGCATGCTCTCTGTGGCTAAAACTCTCTGGGCTGTTGTGGGAATTAGTCTTTTAATGACTGACAAGAAGCCGAGGTTTGAATTTTGGATTGGATATTTTTTGGATCGACCACAGTAGATTTCCTCAGGGAAGAGGAAAAAGGTTACTTTGCTAATTAGTGTTAAAACCATGCTCCTGAGTTAGTCTTGGAGAGAGAAAAGTGTTTGGAGGTTTGGCCACTTATTAATACAAGGCTAATGGTGGGGAATATTTTATTATTTGCTCTGTCAAGTTTTTTTTGTAACACTATATTTAACTGAATTATAAATAGAGCAGGGTAGACAAAACTATGTATTTAAAGAGCACAAACCAGTTCACAAAAGAAACATTTTTCTTACGAAGGGTTTAAAAGAACTTGTTTAGTTATTTTTCTCATTATTTTTGCATGCCTCAGCACTTCCAGGTGGTCTTTTAAGTGCTGTATTGGTGTGCTACCTCTTATGTGGGTGGTATCATAATTATTTTAGTAGTACCACTAGGGCTCTAATCAGTGAACAAGGTTTCACTGTGCTCCGTAGCATATGAATGCATAACATTAAAATGGTCTCTTCTTGGACAGCCAACAAACTAATTAGCCTGTGAGAATAGCTGGATGCAGCAAACAGATTGATGAAACTTGATGGCACTGGCAGGATCATGAACGATAGAATAAAGTATAAATTGGATGTCCCTGTCTCTAGGGTGGCAATTGGGTCGTATTACACAAATTTTGCTTTATTGACATTCCAGGTTTCCCCAGACTCTCTACAGTAAAAGGACATTGTTTCATTTGCAAAATAGAGCTCTATAAGATTACAAGTTGCTGACAGAACAGTGTAAGCTGTATCTGTCTTGTGCTTTGAACAAGACAGGATTCTTAAGGAATAATTAATTAAAATAAAACATTTAATAATTAATTTAAAATCCTGTGATATAAAACTACATACAAATGGGTTTAACTAACACTCTAGGTTGTCAGTAATGTTTCCTAATCTCTTGGTGCTTTTGTTGACAAACTATATGATACTTTTTAATTTAGTACTTGAGAACCCTTTTTTAGGATGCAAATACTTTAAAAGAAAGAGCTGTTTTCTCTGAATGCCACTGAATTTTTTTAGTGTGCTTTATCATCATTCCTTCACCTGAGCCTTTTGCATTGCTGCAGAGACTGCTGACATTTGAGTTAGGCTGAATTGAGACTAGACACGCTCTTCATGCTCCTTAATATATGCAGTCAGCTGGGTCTTGATTGATGTTTTTGTCTTCTGCCTCATCTGCCATGACATTGTGCCCTACCTGCTATTTTCAGGTGGGACGCAATCGCCAGAATATGTGTTGCAGAAGCTGAGGGTGGCTTAGGAAATTCTGTCCTGACTGACAGTAAGACAGATTTGTCAAGGCTGGAAGAGACCTCTGGTCGTCACCCAGTCCAGCCACCCGTCAAAGCAGGGTCACTTGGAACAGGTGACACAGGAACATGTCCAGGTGGGTTTGGAACATCTCCAGAGAGGGAGACTCCAATACATCCGTGGGCAGCCTGTTCCAGTGCTCTGCCATCACTGGCATTAAGGAGTTCTTCCTCATACTGAGATGGAACTTCTTGTTTTAGTTTATGGCCACTGTTCCTCATCCTGTCACCGGGGATCACTGAGAAGAATCTGGCACCACCCTCTAAGCACCTGCTTGTGAGATATTCATATGCATTAATGAGTGAGATATTTATATGCATTAATGAGATCCCTCCTCAGTCTTCTCTACACTACCCAAGTCCAGCCCTCCCGTCTCTCCTCAGAGAGATGCTCCAGATCTCTCCTCATCTTTGCAGCCTCTGCTGGACACTGTCCAGGATATTCTGGTCTCTCTTGTACAGAGAAGCCCAGATCTGGACACAGCACTCCTAGGGATGAGTAGAGGGGCAGGATCCCTTCCCTTGTCCTGCTGGCCACAATCTTCCCATTACAGTCTCTCAACATTTTAACGTTTGAGGAAAGCATTGGCCTAGTGATGTACTTCTCTTGCAGTTGGAGGAAGGGCCAGATGCTGGAACTGGTGCTGGGAGGGCCATCCTGCCACTCTCCAGATTTCTGCTGTGCTTCAGCTCTCAGGTGTTCTCCACATAGTCCCTTTGTCTTTATGGCATTACCAGGGGTCCTTAGGATAGCCAAGCTAGTTACTGCTCTGGAAGTATGCCAGTATTTTCTTGAGGCACACAAAAGACAGAATGGAAATAGCAGTTTTGATCCATAGTATCTCAGGAAAAGCTGAGCAGAATTTAATGAGGTAACTGGTACCTTTGAAAACCAAAGACATTTACTTGTCAGATCCCCAAAGAGTCATTCTATTAAAGCTTCTCTTTAAAAAAATTGTACAGCAGGCAGGGTGCAAATATCCTTCTTATCCAATAATGCTAATCTGAGCTATTATGATCACCATGTACAACATACTGACACTCTCTTTAGGCTCTAAGAGAAGAAATACAAATATGGAGAGCTGCACCTACCCTGCAAAGTGCATGTGTTTTTTCTCCCCTGCTACAGGGAAGCTCTGTGCGAGCACACAGACCTGAGAGCTCAGCAGGTAGGGAGTAGCCCATGGTGATACATTTCTCAGCTGTGTAGCCCGGAGGGCACACAGAGACAGAGCAGAGATGAAGCCAGGCTTCACTGTGGTGTGGTGATAGATCAGGTCAGCTGTGCTAAGGCTGTGCCATGAATTCCATATCCCTACTGTGCAAACATGTATCAGGAGGTTCTGTCTTGATCCGTCCAATGTATTTAATAAGATAACTGCATTGTGCTCAGATGACCAGTTTACTGAGAGTGGCAGATTGAACAGGCTCTGTGTAGCTTAGCTATAGAAAGAAGGGTGTAATTTTTACACGTTTTGTTAGCAATCAAAAGTGTCTCTAGGGAACTGTCATATAATATAGTGCATATTTTCACCTCAAGATCTTAGAAAGACAGTTGAATTGTACTTAACTTGTGTTTTGTTGAATGGATTTTTGGTTTTGTTTGTTTTCGTATGGATTTTATATTTGTCCCTAAGCATATGTCCATTTGCCCATATACTAAGTTATCTAGAAAGAAAAAGTCTTGACACAGATGTCTTAAATAAGATAGATGGCATAAACCAGTTAAAATAGTTGGCGTAACTAGTGGAAAGAAAATGGAGCCTGATAAAGTTGATAAGGAGGAAATTTTAGAAGAATGTCAGTGGCTTAAAGCAACCTAGACAGAACTAATGGCTAGGTGAGTTACAGGTAGTGAGAAAAAACTTTTAGAGTGTAGCAGGATTAATAGGATATTCTGATGATCCAATACTAAAATGCAATCAATGTAACTTTACATTCTAAAAAGACAGAAGCATTAAATACAGGAATTGCCAAAAGATTTTTACGTTTCTTACATAATAGGCATGTCTTGAGCTTAGCAGATCTAGGTTCTTTGCCGTGAACATTTGCAAAAAAAGTTGACACAATAATTCTAATTGTTTATGTTGTCTGAGGTTGTGGAAAAGTCTTGATAATTTCAGATTTATAATTGAAGAGAAAATGAACGTTTTTTCAAACTTGTGTTTTTTCTTTTTGTAAATGTAAACAAAAGCTGACTATGTGGCATGATGAGTATAGCTTTGTAAGAATCTAATTAAGAAAGTCCAGGATCTAGTTTGAAGTTGATAGATTTTTCTGCACCAGGCACTTCATTGATTGATACCACAGCAAGTATTTCAGCCTAGTTAATATTTTATTTCAAACAAGTTCATGGAATTTGGCCCAAGTTTAACCCTATGCAGATTTGTGGTAAATGTTTGCAGGCATTTAAAAGGGCTAAATAGGAAATACTGCATGGAGCTTGGATGCATACTACTTATACATCTGGCTTGTATGAGAGCCAGATTTGTAAAAGTAAAAGGACAAAATTTGCCATTTATTCTTTATGCTGTACTTTAAAACTTTTTTTTTTTTTTTTAGTTTGGTTTTTGTTAGTAATTTCTACCTAAAAATAGTAAGGGAATTATTATCTTTAGTAACATCAGTCTCTAATCAGTCTTAGTAAATTAAAAAAACCCCAACTAATACCATATAGTGTTTGTAAAGAACAATCAGTAAACTAGTTGCTATCACTTTAGTAACTGGATAATTGCATTGATTTAAGCTGTAAAAAATGTTATTTCTCCCATTTCTTCTGTAAAATGTGAAATAATTCTTTCTGATTCACAAAATTTATTCCCTGTAGTTAAGTGTGTATATGCTGGGTCCTCCATCACTTTGCAGAGCTATTTTAAGTCTGTGCAGGGAAGATACAGGTGGGAAATCACTGAGAAGTGGCACATTGGCTGCCAAGCAGATGAAAGAAGTGAAGGCTGAGCATCGGAGTTGCTTTGGCATTCACGAATGTAGGGTTTGTTGTCAGCAACTGCTGTGCAAGTGTATTGAATTAATAAGACACGGCTTTTCTTGTTCCATTTCTCTTGGCATTTTAGCATATAAGCTCAAAAATGTAACTATACCCAACACTATTTACAGGTATATGCAAACATTTAGCAAGTATCTAATACGTGTTGCTGTGTATGCCCAGTGGCTCTGTTGTTGGGGTTCTTGGATTTGTAAATGCCCTCATCTTTATTGTCCTTGACTTTGGCTTGAAAAATGCCTTTTCATTATCCATGAAATTCCATTCATCTTTGGCTTACAAGTAAAATGTTAGCAACCTCTCGCTCCTCCCCCCACCTCTTGCATTCTTCAGGAAAATTTTGGCAGCCTTTGAGATAATAAATAGCTTCACAGTGATTTTAAGCGTGGGTTTGTGGCACTGCCACAGTGCTAAATACTCACTGGAGAAATGAAAAGGCAGACAAGATTCTTGTCTCTTCCCCACCACCCTGAAGCGTTTAACCTCACCTGTGCCAGCTCAAACTTATTTTTGCTGGTATGAGTAGTAGTAATCTGTCTTCTAGGGATGAGGGCTGAAAGTGCAGTTTCTCCTACTGACTCAGTTTGGAAGGAAGGAAAGGAAATGTTTAGTGATACGAATAAACAGATTTATTTCCTCTCCCCAGGTTCCATCTGAATTTGAACTTGCAGTTTTCCCTTTGAATTTTGTCCCCTTCCCCCATGCTTGGAAATTGTCTTCAGAAGACAAATACAAAGAATATCATTTCACTGCCAGTCAAGTACAGCCTAGTGAGAATTAAGTTCCAATGAGACTCTGTTTTGATTGCATTGTCTACATGTGTCCATATGGCCTTTAATTACTTGGCCAAATCCTGGTTTGTCTCGTGGCAGCCAGGGAATCACATGGATACAAGAGGCAATGGAGTTCAGGCTGCAGAGAGACAGCCAGAAATCTGCAACTCTTCTGTACTTGACTTTTAAATTTCAATGTTGATCTATCAATTTTTTTTTTTGGCATATAACGGCTGAACTGCAAAGAGGACTATAAGACAATATATCCTAAAGCCCACTTCAGATCAGCTCAGGAGAACTTAATGAAGGAGTTATTCTGTGATAGATTTTTATCTGATTTTGAAACAGGATAGTTTTGATTTCTTATAGTTTAACACAAAGTTGTCATACATAAGCAAGTTGTCCTAACTTCACATTGTTTATAATGTAATACCAGTTTTGAGAAAAGGTCAGACCACATTGCATAGCCAGAATATGCACTGCAGAGTCATTTTTGCTTTTTCTCTGCCAGTTATTGTAAAATCTCTTTATCAGCCTATTGTGCTAGCTCAGATTGTTGCTGATTTGAAGTTCTAATGGGATGTTTGAACAAGTGTGACCAGTTCTTTGCTTCCCGTTTTCTCTTGAGTTTAGGAGGTTTTATGTTTGAATAGTTACTGGATGTATTTGATACAAGCATGTACTGAATATTTTTTTTCCTTCAAAATGGAGAAAATTTTCTTAACAAACATTCCAAAATTTGAAACATCAATGACCAAGAACAAAGTTATACTGCTGTTTATATTGCAGATGGATCAGCAGCTAATGGAAATTACTCGTTTTTGCGTTTTGTCAATGTAGTCATAGAATCACACAAATTCAACAAGGTTAAAAGAGACCTTCAGGACCATCTAGTCCAATCATCAACCCAGCACCACCATAATCAACCCTAAACCATAAACCTAAGGGCCACATCATGACACCTTTTGAGAATTTCTTGGGATGGTGACTCCACCATCTTCCCGGGCCATTTATTCCAATGCCTGACCACTCAGTCAGTGAAAAAATATTTTCTGATATCTAATCTGAATCTCATGTGGTGCAATTTAAGGCCATTTCCTTTCTTCCTTTCACTGGAGACAAGGCAGAGGGTACTGATCCCCATCTTGCTACACTCTCCTTTCAGGGAGCTGTAGACAGTGAAAGAGACTCCTTTTCTCTGGACTTAACAACCCCAGCTCCCTCAGCCACTCCTCATAGTGTCTAGAAAACAAAACATGTTTCCTAGAACCCGATACAATGATAGTTGTTTACAACTACTTAGGAAATTATTTGCTCGAGATTTTTCCACTTATAAAGACGGGAAAGCACTGCATTTGCCACTTAGTCATCCTAATAGTGATTTTTATTTTTTTTTTCAGTCCAGAGAAGTTCCCTGGATAGAAGTGGGAGATTTTTTTATTAATTACATTATTCTTATTCCCTATCGGTTTAGTTCAGTGGTGTAGGTAAGGAGTCTTAGTTAATTGACCTGTGTAGTTCTGCAGCTAAAAATGTGTGGGTATTAAGGGAGTAGGTTCAATTTGCTTTAGTTTGCTCTTTCTAGGAGCTGTGTTCTGCAGCCTTTCCATTTCCAGTGTTTTAAGGTGGGGTGCCAACCTGAGCTGGTGCAAAAAGCTTGTGTATGAGGGAAGAGGGCTGGAGAAAATAAAGACAGGAATGGTCTTGGCAGCTGTCTCTCCACTTTCTTCCAAAACTGAATTACAGAAATGCCAAGCTAAGGAAGAAATAAGTAGCTAGAGGGACTACAAGAGCAGGATGCTGTTGATGTATGTAATGTGGAGTACACTACTGGTCTGTGGTCAGCAGTAGCACCAGGATGACTTTTATTAGATGTTTGTTAAAGGTAGGGCAGAGTAGTCAGTGAGAAATTATACAACAGGTTGTCTATTTATCAACATGGGAACCCATGTAATACCTCATCCCTCGGCAGGGTACCAAACCTACATCGGTCAACTTTGACATGGTTGTACAACTAGTCCTGTAAACACTTTGATGTAGGAGTCTGTGCCCTCCTTATTGTGGGCAAATTTGTAGTATGTGAAACCATTTCTGAAAATAAAAATTAATTTTTCAAGGCTTCTAATTAAGAAAATTTCTTCAACTTGCTAGACATGAAGAAAATTCATTACTGTGTTCTTAGAGCAATTTCTTGGGTGTTGGAAGTAGTTATATCTATTCCCCCAGCAGCCTTCTGTTTTTCATAAAACAAGTGATGCTCATGCATTCTCTACTGTCTTACACACTTTGCTCTTGCTGTTATTTAGCTTTTTTTCTTATTACATTAATCTGCCAGGAAATAAATAGCAGTGTTGCATGTCACTGCACTAACTACAGCGGGTAGACACTAATGGCAACATTAGACTTGCACAGACAGCGCGTCTCTGATCACAAGCTGACACAAGGTTGTCAATAATATGAAGAAATACAAAATTGCAATTGTTTTGTATTTAGTTTTGTCATGTTAAATAACTAATTTCCAAAATTGTCTGTCTCGCAGTACTGGCTGGATCCTGCCAAGACCCTTGCTGAACATAAAGAATTGATAAACAGTATGTATTTAATTTGAACATAAAAGATGTATCTGAACATGAATTAACAAAGCAAATTTCCCACCTATATAGCCTGAACAATATTTATACTCTAGTCACAACAGATTGATAGTTCTTGAGCAAGTTTGTTACTACAGTTCTTTGCTATATCAAAATTTCACACAGAGGTTGCACGTGCTACAGTATTTTGTGTGAATATTTTCCAAAGACTTCTGTATGTTTTAAGTTTATTTTAGACTAATAAGTGGTGCTATTCTTAACTTGTGTAATTAATTTTATAGTAACTGTGATACCTCTGTCATATTGCAGCATACCACAATCAACTTAGATTCCCTTTTGCTTCTGAAAGTAAAAGCAATGCCTCTTACTGATACTAGAGTGTCTGCTGTTAGCGTCAGTCTTCAGATATTGCAGGTGCAAGATCTGTTATTTTTATTATAATTTAAAAACTTGATAGAATTTTACTTCAGAATTTGGAGGCCTTTTGTAAAAATATCTAAAAGTGGAGCATGCATGGAATAAATGTAGCTGTAAGAATTTTAGTACTGAATTATCTGAATCTTTTAGGAGTGTAACATTTTTAAAAGCTGAATTAGAAGAGCTTTTCCAAATGTTTCTTAATTGAATTGACACATACTTTAAAGTTGCTCTGAGAGATATCTGAAAGTGTGGAAGGGATTAGTATTCAGTATTACTAGTTACGATGGAGAATCACATTTCATGCACAATTAAATTTTTCAACAAGCTTCAGTGTAAGAAGTCCTTAGAGGTAAAAATCAAGCTGCAAACCAAAATATTGGAGAAATATTAGGTAGAAAGGAAAATTAAAGTAAAATATTCAAATAAGTAAAAATTTGAAGTAAACATGATGTGAATAAATAAAAGACTAAAAATAATAATAATTTTTTCCTCATGTGTAATGAGTGTAGATGTATAGATTTGCTTTGTGGATGTTACATAGTGGATGTTACTTATGAAGGTTTTTTCTGAAATTTTCAAGTCTCATAAAATATTAAAATAGGCTTCTTAGAAGCTAATTTTTAGTCAACTAGTAACAATTAGTAACAATGACAGTTCATGACAACTAACTTTTACACCAAATGTTTTTTCCCTCAGCTGGGCCACCATACACTCTGTATTTTGGCATTAAATTTTACGCAGAGGATCCGTGTAAACTTAAAGAAGAAATAACAAGGTACAGTATTGAATAAAAGCGTAGTTTTTTGATCTCAGGGTAGTAATGTATTTTGGCCAGGTGCATATTGTTGTTGTGGGTCTGGGTTGTTTTTTTCTGCTTGAACATATAAAGGTTTTTGCTTGAACATTGTTGTGTAGGAAGAAAATTGCTGGTAGCTTCAGAGTGGTTGATATGAACAACTGCTTGCAAGCCCCAGAATAAAAAGTGTTCTCTGATGTGTCAAAACCAAAACAGTCTTGATGTGTATTTGGGGTGGTGTTTTTTGTTTGTTTGGTTTTTTTTTAATAATGCATTGTCACATCTGCATTTATATAGTGATATAATCAAGTTCAGAATTTACTTGGATATTGAATGTAAGTACAGGGAATGTTTTTCTTTATTGGTCATAGCTTAAATTCCAGAACTGTTTTTCAAAAGGATTTCTTTTGGTCTTTCTAAAAGTATGTGAAGGAAATTGAAAGGTTGCATGCTTCTGATTCCTTACCTAAGCTTGGCCTCTACAAACTATGAGGATGCACACAGTAACACATGCACATGCATGCACACAGACACATATACACACATGGTTATCTGAACTTTCTCACACAGGGTTTTCTGTTTGGTTTATTTACAAAATGTCTCAGACAATTAATTTTAGGTTCAAAAGGAAATTTCATTAAGAAATGCCAAAATATTTCTTTTGATGTCCTAAGGAAATGGCACATAAGAGTTCATTAGAACGCACACCAGGTTTTTAATTTTACTGAATCAAAGGTGGCAGTTGTTGCAGGCCAGGCAGAATATTTTTCTTACACTAGAGTGAGAAAATTCTTTTTTTTCCCCGTACTAGAACAACCAGAATAGGAATCTCCAGTATAATAATACTGAGGCTGTTACCTGCTGTTACTTTGCAGGTAAAGGAGAACAAACTGGGGGAAATGGGATGTACCTGTGCCACGGAAGTTTGATGCTGTTTTCTTGTACTTTTCCAGAAGCACTTTAAATTCTGCTCACATGGAAAGACAGATGGCCCTGGGAAGGGAGCTTTGGCCACTGAACTTGCTGTGATTTCCTCCCACGTGGTTGGGTGGGGGCAGGGTGTTAAATTTTCAAAAATTTTGTCTCTTTGCCCTGTGATAAGGTCAGTCAGTGATCTACAGTGCTGATGGGTGTGCGAATCCAATCAAGAAATGTTGTGGTGTAATTAGGGAGCTTCTGTTCATGTCAGTGTTTGGTCATGCAGAATTGGCACCTTAGTACAGAGCAGGAGCTTAAGAAAACTATATGGTTGTATTAACAGCCTTTTACAAGGCACATTGAACAATCAAATAGCCTCAACATTTATGAGCATTTATTCCTGTAGGTTTTTAAATCTATATCCAGGAAAATAACAATAGTAGTAATAATGATAATAAAACCTCCCTAGAATAGTTTGGGTTGGAAAGAACACTTGAAGACCCTTCCACTTAGGAGGTATTAAAGGCCATATTTTTATTTAAAATAATTATTTTCTGCCTAAATGTGTAGTTCCAGTGATTTGTTAACTGTTTTGTGCTAACTGATGTGTTTCTTCAAAGCATGTATTTATTACTTCAGCGGATACGAAAGTGAATTCAGTTGTTATTAGATGTTGATGATCTGTGCCATTACATGATTACTCCTTGCAAATAATGAAAACCTGTCAAATTTGTAATTGCTTTGCAGCAGAATCTGTCTTACAGGCAAAAGCTAACACTGCAGTGTTTGCTGGATGAGTTTGCTAGACCAGACTAGCACTTAGGCACTATAATATATGTATGACAAACCTGATAGTGCGCAAGATGAGGGTGCTTTAGCTATAGGTTTGTACAAAAGGTCTAGTTTTGTGAGGAGCTCAGTGGCTTCAGTGGGAATTGAGATTTTTCACTTTATTAGGAGTCACTTAAAACACTTGACAGTTGGCTCTGACTGTTTTTTGAAGGAAGGTGGTGTATTTTTGAAGGTTCCTATGCTGCTTTATTTTGAGACGACACTATGAGAATGCAGAAATATAGTTACCTGCTCTAAGGAAAATATATTTGTAGCATGATCTGGTGCAAGGCTCTGCTTTGTAGAGATAGAGAAACGCTAACAGAAATATGAGTCCGTATCAGAAAGGCATTTCATGTTGAAAGAAGATGTTGTGTACTCCACAGTAGATTTAAAACACTTTTATCATAATTCATACAGAGATTTTTGTTGGTAGGACTGCAAACATAACTAGAAGCAGTATAGAGGTATTGCTTAGAGGAAAGAAGCATTGAGTGTATGTGTGTTGTGTTGCTCTAATGGCATTCCCAGAAAGTTCTTATGCAATGCCCTGATATTCTTATGCAATGCCTGTTCTGGTAGAGAACATTAACCAGTTTTTAGAGGGTAAAAGTCTAATAAATTTGGTTGGATTTTAAATGTTTTTTGAATCAGCTGTCATGTAACCTGCAGTTTGTAAGCTTCCCTGAAATCACTGTAGGTGCACTTTGAAATTATGTGTCATTCCAAGGTGCTTTCATAAGTAACTTTTACCAACACAGAATAAATTATTTGTGGAGTAGCTAATGTAGTTAAAATTGAACTAGTGAATAATGAAAAAGCTGTGTGCTTTTATGAATAAACATTTTTTTTCTATAAAAAGTTATGTTCTCAGTACTGTTACATTTTCAGTACAAGGAATTCATTAAGGATGATGTGAAACAGTGCATAACTGTTGCAATAAAACTAGACAAATTCGAATACTATTTAAAAGGTTTCTTATAAACAATTATATGGAGTTGCAAAACCAAGCAGATCCTTTGTCTGATGGCGTTTTTTCCTTGTCTTTACTTTTCTATTTTGTCAATATTGATTCACAGTAAGAGGTCTCAGTACATGCTTTATCAAGTGTAGAAGCAGGTTGTGATTTCAAAAATTCCATTTTTACTCCTCTTATCTCTGTTACAAGAAGGAGAGTGTCCTGTGCTATGACAGATAGACTGGTTTTATGGATGTATGGACTCCATCAAACCTGCTTGTTGCATTAGAGTTGATACTATGGGAAACACTTGAGTAAAGAAATATCCAATACTCAGTTTTTCTTTATGTTGACCCACTGATCAGGTTAAACTTTGGCCCTCGGGTTTCTTGTTCAATTTGTCTGATTCCTATCTCTCTTCTCCACTTTCTGACTTCTTTTTTAAACTCAGAAGAGAGAAATTACATTTTTAAGGGGAAAATTAATTGTATCTGCATGATATAAGAAGATGGGAAAACCACAGAGTGCTCCCCTACTTGCTCTTTCGCTAGATTAATCTTAGATGTAAATTCAAGGTCAATAGAAATGTCACTCAGAGAGGAATGCTCATTTTTATTTTTATATAGTTATGGCACATAGTATATTTACAGTAAACTGGGTGACTTTTAAATATTATTGCATCATACTTGAAATAACAGCTGTGATTTTTCTTTTTGTTTTAGGTATCAGTTTTTCTTGCAGGTAAAACAAGATATTTTACAGGGTCGTTTGCCTTGTCCAACTAGCACTGCAGCACAGCTGGGAGCATATATAATCCAGTGTAAGTTCTGGCCAACCGAAAGTTTTTTCTTGTAATCCTGCATTATGATTAGTTTGAAGTGTTGACTGAAGACATCATTAACACCTTATGCATTCATTTCAAAACAGAACCAAAGTAATGTGACTAATTTCATCTAAATAACTGTAAATAGATGACCATTCTGAACAGATAATGCAGGAACAATATGAGAGTTTATGTAAAGAAGAAACTGAAAAGCCGTTCTGATGATATTGCTAAACACTCTTTTCCTTACTGAGAAATATCTTGTCAAGTATTCAAGACTTTATGGCTTAGTCTGGACTACATGTTGAGTATGACAAGTAGAAGCATAATTCCATGAAGAATGTTACAGTTTTGAAAGGCTATTGGCAGCCTCCAGCCACAAGGCCTGACAAAAAAAAAGATTCTTTCAAAAATTACATTATGTCAATATTAATGCAACTATGCTTGCAGGGAGGATGTGATTTGACCTGAAGTGAAGAATTTTCATTTTATTTATCATTTTTCTACATTGACCCATCAGTAGTGACCTTTTCAAAAGTGGATGTTGTATCCTGCATACTTGATAGAAACAACAATATATTAGAAAGGAGCTGTCTGTCTTCCAGTTGGTTGTTCTTTTGCCATTGCGACTCAAGCTCTACATTGAAATACAATTGTTAACCAAAAATCGTGTGATGAGCCGCCTTGGGACCTCATCTGTAATGTGATATATCTTTAGTTTTCTTTTTAATGATATGCATTAAGCAAAGATTATTTCCATTATTGATGTTAAAAGTGTGAGCCAACAACACTAAATATAATATAAAAAATAATCCTTCTTTCATGTCCATTTTAGAATAACAAAGCAGAGTAACTTGTGTATGCAATGAGAATGGGCATTATATAGAATTTTGTAGTGCATTCTATGTGTATCTGTTAAGCTAAAATTTCAGGCAGTTTTTATTTGTGTGCAGTTATTTTTGACTTAATTTTACCATCTGAGAAACATGGCATCATACTCTGAAAAATTGTTTGCAATGCACATTTCACATTACTGGTACACACGCCTTCCTTGAAAAAACCCAGCAAGTTAAAAGTGGGAAAATGTGCAAAGGTGATAACATATTTATTGTATTATAAAAAATGAGTAAAACTAATAATTCTTTTCTGTTAGTTGTTTTGTAGGGAGGTTTGAACTGTTGGTTGATATAATATCCTGTTTCTGGGATTGTGATCTGAGATATTCTTTTGGAAAACAATGTGAGAGCTTATGGGAGAGAGCAGAGTTTACATATAGCAGGTGAAAGTTAGTCCAGGCACCAGCAAGTATACATTCCCATGGACTCCATAAAAAGCTTTGCCCTTTTATTTAGGGCTTGCATTTGCTCAGAGTATATAGAGACACCTGAGAAATGCCTGTGTCAGATACTGAACGTATGAACCTAATTCACCAAGTTCAACGGTGCCTTTTCAAGGGGGATGTGCCAGAATATGCTCTTGTTCTTTTCCAAAATGAGATGAAGTGTGTTTGTGGGAATTCAGATAGGTGAGGAGCTCTGCTGGTGTGATGATATCAGTGGTGTTTTTCCCAGAAGAGCTAGGAGCTGCCGAGATCCAGAGAAGAAGCCAGGGTCACATGTCCTGCTTCAGCCACCTCAGCTTTCACTATTCAGGTTGTCCCTGAGTGTCATTTTTGGCCTCTGAGCAGATGCTTTCATTATCACAAGAGTAGTTTTCCTCTTTCTGTGGTCAAAGACTGTAGATTGTTATAGTGGTGATGGTGGAAAAATCAGTACCCAGAGCACAGTTTGCAGAATATACCAATTTACTTATTGGGAATGCTGGAGGAGAAGCTGTTGTAGTAATTCCCCTACTTATTTCTGCTATGGCTAAAAACAACATTATTTTTATTGAGATTTTTTCAGAGAAACTTCTCAACATTGCTAATGTGAATAGTTCAGTACTTTCTTTTTGTGTCTGGGTGCAGAGCAAATTGACTGTCAGTTGGAAAGAGGTAGCCTGGCACCAGGAGGTGGATCAGGTGAGATGTTTTTTGGTTAAGATAAAGCATTGGAAATAGGTGACCTTTGTTTTCTTCCTGTGTCCTGCAGCTGAGCTGGGGGACTATGACCCGTACAAGCACACTGCAGGATACGTCTCCGAGTACCGCTTTGTTCCAGACCAGAAGGAAGAACTGGAGGATGCCATAGAGCGGATACATAAAACTCTGATGTAAGAATTCAGTACTGTTTGAAAACTTGGCAGGTAATGCCAGATTCAGAGATGCTTGGCAGGTGGGGAGGAACAGCTTACAGTACAGAGTGAAGGTCTCTAGACTTGAGGAAAAAACACAGGGCATCCAGTTATGCCTTTCAGGAGCAGAAAAGATTTTAATGCAGTTGAACTTGTACTTTTAGGAACTCAGTAGGGCAATAACTGGAAATGTGAGGTCTGTCAGTCCTAGATATGGATGTTACAGAACCAGCAGTTTTAATAAAACATGTGCCAGAAATTCAACCATACAGAATGCCAAAATAAATATCTGCTTGCTTATCTCCAAGTTCATGTTCCTAGTAAGTGTAAAGAAGCTTGTTCTAACAAATCCAATTTAGGAGCAATTGTGATATAACCATTTATTAAGATGAGAGCAGTAAGAAACATTTAATGAGTGTCAAAGTAATGCAGAGATAATCAGTAGCCATCTTGTGTGTAGATCTAGATATCTTGATTCTCTTGCTACAGTGAAGCCACAGTCTAGATAAAGGTTAAGTAATTTTTGCCTGCAGTAGTGTGTATGCTGTTGTGTCTTGTTTAATGAGCATAGGTATTAACTCAGGGTCACAGCTGTTCTCTTTGGAAAGGTCTCCAGTAATTGCAGTCTGTGCCAGTTGTCACATTGACCTGAGCTTTCTCTTCCAGGGAAAAGATTGCTCAATAATTATTTCTCTGTGGTTGCATGACAGCATTGTAGTAAATGATGCATTTCCGAGAATGTGTTAGAGGTATTTTCTTGAAGTAAAAAAGGACTGTTTTTGCTACAGATAGTTTGTTGGGTTCCACATCACAGACGTTTTTTGTAAAAAATGAAACATGAGATGAACTGCTGTGAACCAAGCCATTAATACAAAGTAGCCTTCATTCCTCTCTCTCAAGTTCCTGTAGTCATTAGTGTAGTAAGTCCGATTAAGGCCCATTTGCTTCAAAAGGTTTGTTTGTAACCTTGAAGGTGACATTCAGAAGCTGGGGAATAGTGGTTGTGATAACTGCCCTAACACTCTTCTAGTGTTTTTATGTGCTTATTGACTTAGGGGTCTGATACTGTTTTGTGGCTTGGCTGCACTTAGGTGTCAGATTTAGCAGCATCAGAACAGAAAGCAAAACTAAGGCGTACCCATTGCTAGTTCAGTCTGACTGTTTTTATCAGAACTGCCAGCATTGACTTCTGCACAGGTGACAGCAGGGCCTCTTTAGTTAAGAAGTTTGAAGCTATAATGGCTGAGGTCATCCCAAATTATCTCACTGACTACGGACATTTTAGGGACAGGTTTGTGATACAGTTTGGAAGAACTATTTTATTCTTTCTGTATCTCAGCATGGAAACAGGATGATTTGGGGTATTTTTCTGGACAGCTGTGGCACTGCATATGCCTTGCTTCTACTAGTTATATCCAGAAAAAAATACTTTCGGTTGCATGTTTCCTCTCAGGTTTTTTACACTGCATAATACTTATTTTGAGGATTCAATAAGACTGCAGTTTTTTACCAAATTTAAATCAAGGAAGGTGCGAAAAGTCAGAGAGGGAAAGGGGTTTCTGATTACGTCAATTCTCTGTAGTCTGCCTTCTGGGACTGCTGTCCATCTATAAACCAGCATGACAATCCCAAGGGTCAGAATGTGGTGTGAGATGACCTTAAGATGTTATGCAGGTCTGGAGGACCAAGCAGTGACTTCAGAGCTTACATTGGAAGAAGTAAACACATGGGGTGCTGGAGGAGGGATATGATCCCTCAGTGCAGACAGGAGAGCTTGTATTGGGATGTTGCTCTTTTCTGATCTGCAACTGGCTGATACTTGGCTGACTTGCCTGACAGTCCTTTTTCTCTTCATATTCTGGCTTCTCCATCTGCATTTGGGAAGACTTCTGCCTCTGGCTTTAATTCCTTCAGAACCTCTAGCTCACACCTTTACTTCCTTCAGCATTTTTGCAAATACCACTTCTTATGCATTATGTGTTACTGTGAAAGTATTTATTCAGACAGACATACACACACACTTATTTGACATTTGAGCCTTTCAGTACTTTCAGAGACAGGCGAGATTAGAGGAATAAGCACATCAGCATTTTTCTAGTTATGGTCAGTAAAATAACACTAACAGCAGTATTTAAATTGGTATTGGATTCTAGCACTGAGTAATGCTCAGTACTGATATTTAGTCTGCCAGGGAACTCAGTGAGACAATACTGCTCCAATGAACATTTTGCTTATATTTCTGAGAACTACTAGCAATAATTTAAATAATCAAGCATGCAGCTGATGGTACTTTTTAAGGTATGAATTGATGTCTGCAGATTGGAAAGCAGGCTGGATCTTTAAAACTGCTGATCTCATGACTCCAAGTTTAGATTTCACAGTAACAACTACTAGCTGATGTGAATTTCTACAGGCAAGATTTTGTGAAGACAGGAATATTTTATCGGAAGTCATGAACATTGCTTCCAGAAATCACTTGTAGCTTCAGCACTGCTGTGGAGAAATTGTATCCTAGTCAGTCATACTGATTATTAATAATTATGTTGTTACTGAAAAAAAAATATTTTGCACAACAAAGCCTAAAAATGGAATGACTGAGGTGTGTTTGTGACAGCAGGGAAAAGACTAGCCACTGTAGTAGGCACATGCTGTATATGTGACAGCATACATGTCTGTGGTAGGAGACCAGTAGAGATCTAGTCTTAACTGGAGCAAGAAGAAGTACTGTGTTGAAACAATAAAATAACAGTTTAAAAAACTGGTAGGAAGGGCTGTGTTCAGCAGACTATATTTATTAATACAATCTTTTTTTTATATTTTGATTGTAAGTGCAAAGTTTTTAAACAGAGTTTTGCTTACAGGGGTCAAGTTCCTGCTGAAGCAGAAGTAAACTATTTAGGTGTGGCCAAATCTCTGGAAATGTATGGAGTCGATCTCCATCCTGTTTATGTAAGTACTATTTAGACTGGGTAACAGTGAAAAAAAATTATTGTACTAATGTGGAAAACATTATTTATATAGATAAGTTGCATGTAATAACTTGAAAGAAAACGTTATACCTAAGAAATGCAAAGGAAGACATATTTATGGATGGAGAGGATTAAGTTATTCATACATGGACAGAGGTAATGCTTTTCATATGAATTTCTGCGATTGTATTACACCTGTAAAAAATCCAATCAGTTATATTCTGGAAAAAACAATTGAGATAGACAAGAAGTAAATAGTGAAAGTGTCAGGAGAGATGAGTGAGGGTTATAGCCTTTGTCTTTAACAGAAAAATGTGCACATTATTCTTGTTTAAATAACAAGTGTCTCCTGAAACCTTTTCAATACCATTGCAAAAATTAGGGTGGGGTAGAAGCTGCATGTCTGGCTTTTTGAAGTATTTGTTGTGAAGGTTTTAGTAAAAAGCCAGAGTATGTTGCCAGTTTTTCCCATGTTGTATCATGCAGCATTGCAAGTTGTCTGCGTTGCCTCATCAAAAGCCTCCACTTCTTTTGTGTATCAGCATTATGTTGGGATTGGATCCAAGTCATCACCTGGAGGCTATGTGCTCCTGGTGGAAACATCATTCTGTCTTGTCTAAATAATTGTGCTTGTGGCAGGGTTTTTTTAAATAAAAGAAAATCAGGAGTTCAAATAGGAAATTGTAATGTAGATAGTTCACTGAGTTAGATGTCACTACTTTGTAAAACTACTTGTAATAAAATAAACAAGATACTACCAGAAGATTATGTATTTCCTGCTGAAAAATGTGTAGCCTGCAATATAAAGTATTTTTTAATGCACCCTGTGGCTTAATTGTATTCATATCCAATTCTCTGTGCCCTGCCCTCTCATAGAAAGGTGGGGGTTACTGGAACAAGATTCAACATGATTCAAAAAACTCATGTTAAATTACCAGAGCCTGGAATTTTTTCTTTCTCATCGCTTGCTTTTGATGTGCAATGAAATCCCTGCCTGGGCAGTGAGGTGTGAGTTGCAATATGCCCAGGTCTAACTCATGAACATTGTTGTTCCTACTTACATTACAATAGCAAGAGAAGCCCTCGTTTGGCTGGAAGCCACACACATGATGAGATGCACTTCTTTTCCTCACTTGGTCATGTTAAAAGTGAAGTCACCTTTAGCAGTTAATTCAGTGAGAATCACAGGTAGAACCTGCCAGGTGTCCTTGACTTTGTAAGATCTATCATCACATAGGACACTTTCTACAGTCAGTCTGTCTCACAGTTGATATTTTTTGCTGTTCATGGTCTGCTGGTTTAGAGTTTCCAGGGCTTTTTCTCATTGCCTCAAGTAGGCAGATGAGTAAGCTTTTTCACTTAACTTTCTTTTTAACATCATGCCCTAGGATTTGCTCTCTTTCAAGTGTAAGGTGCTTCTGATTTTGGTCACTGACCATGAAGTGAGGAGGTAGGGGCCTTCTGACACTCAGTATCAGGGTTTTCACCCTGTTCTCTCCCAGTGCAGTTATTTTTGTATTTCACCTTGGCATGTGGAAATTCCCATTCTTTCCCTCACTGCCATTCATTCTTGCCTCATTACCCCCATGCCTAAAATTCTTGTGTAGGAGTTTTTGTCAGTAGATCAAGTACTATTTTCCAATTTGCACAGAGAGTGAAAGTGTGTTCAAGTCACCAGGATGACTTCCTCACTGGACCTCACTGATACTGTGAAACAACTTGCAGCTGTATGAATGACATACATTTTTATTTTCTAGGGTGAAAACAAATCTGAATACTTTTTAGGTTTAACACCCATAGGAGTTGTTGTCTACAAGAATAAAAAACAAGTAGGAAAATATTTCTGGTATGTATTATTCAAATGTGCAATCTGCACTAAAACAATAACAATGTCGTATGGAACTGTATGATTTGTGATATCTCTTTGAAAGGTTAATTTTCAATTCCTAATATTTCTCTGGATTACTTAGATTTTAATTCCTTGATAGTTCAAGTATTGAAAAGTAAATCACCTTGACCATTCTCATGCTGAAATATTTACATAACACCAATTTTCTACTGGTATCTGGGGCACACCTGAAAAATATATCTACCTGTGAATTATTTTTTTGTCTTTGTCTGTAAATATATACAACTTTATATATTATTATGCATGAAATTAAAGGCTGATAAAATTTTGTCTGTCTTTTTTTCCTCAATATTACAGGCCTAGAATTACAAAAGTTCACTTCAAGGAAACACAGTTTGAACTTAGAGTCCTGGGAAAAGATGTAAGTATTTATTTAAATTTGAAAGGATTAAAAATGTAGCCTCAAGTCTAAAGAAATTAGAATTTTTTTGTGGTCATCAAGGTCTAATTTACTTTATTGAAATTTACTATAAGAAAATTGCATTATCTTTAAGTGCAGCATCCCAGAATCATAGTATGGTTTGGATTGGAAGGGACCTCAAAGATCACTTCATTCCAGCCCCCCTGCCATGGATCAGGGACACCTGATCATGTTGAGATCACTTGAGACCATGTTGCTAAAGTCCCATCCAGCCTGGCTTTTTGAGTTTTCCTGAAGTTGTTTGTAGTTAAAGAAATTAAAGAAAGAGAGGGAAGAAAGGTTTCCTGTCTACATTTTGTAGTAAGGGGAAATAATTTCAGCAATACTGAAGTAGGAATTTTGTAACAAAATTTTATCATTTTACATTGTGCCCTGTGAATCAGACTACTTTTGCAATGCCTTGCTTATGGTGTTATGTAAGTGCTTTTAAAGTACTTTTAAAGTAGGCTAAATCTACAAGGTAAACCAATATTAAACAAAATGTGGATGAAGGAAAACTCACAGAGTTGTTAGGTGCACAACTGATTTTCTAACTTGGAAACAGCAGACACATAGCACAGCCTGAAACCCATTTGTCAGAGTTTAGCATCATTGTGCTGTTGGACCATTTGAGAGAAAGCAACAGTGGTTCCAGTGGAGCATGAGTAGGAGGCTGATAGCAAGAGAGGAGGTTTTAAGATAGAGTCAGTGGAAAAAATACAAAGGAATTTATCACCTATGAAATGTGGGGTAAGGGGAGGAGGGGAGTGTTGACGATGTAGCAAAAATAATAAAATTTAATAAACCAAATAGTTTTAGTCAGTTTATGAATTTTGGTATCTGGTTTAGTTATAAGCTTAAGTTGTGGAATTGCTTTTTGAAAATACTTTGTATGCCTCTTTGGAAGGTCAGGATGGAAAGTTCATAGTTTTAAGTAGCATTATCCTGCTGGTAGTAATCCCCTTTACTGGTTATCTGCATGTCTTGGTTCATCTATGTAATGGTTGTTAGTTTCATCTGTGTTTTTTTCTGTGAGGCCGTTTTGGTTCAGTATATTCTGGGATATGTCAGTGCAGCCCTTACTGATTGTCTTGCCTCTGTCATGGACAGCATTTTTTGTGTCTCCACAGATATATTGGCAAATTCTGCTTTTGTTACTCCTAACACTTTTGGTGTGGTAATCTATGAGAAGATTCTTTCTTTCTTGGTGGTGTGTTTGTTGAAATAGGAGAGTTGTTTGAAGGCTGGGGGAAGGTTGGGAAAAATTTTCACTATGTTTCATGTAAAGGGTGAATGATAGTTCATGTATAAACAAGTCTGAGTTTGACTTTGAATGAATTGCTTGGCTGTGAAGACTTGGCTGTAGTTTCTGTTTGATACCATATTTGTATAATTTTTGTCTGAACGATGTGGAATAGCAAAGGTTTAGCATGCTGAGTAGAAAATCTGGAAACTTTTGAAAACATGCTTAATTCGAGACGTGAATGTTGATGGCTGGTGAACACTTACTATTGTGATCATAAGACAAACATTTTGACAGAACTTGGTAGTTTCAAGCCTCGACAGGTACTTCTAGGAAATTGTTGAAGAGAACAGTAAGTACAAGGGTGTGTACCATCATTAAATTCTCCTTGGCATCCAATACTAACTAATTTGAAGTGTTTCTACAGGGCTTCATATCCTAACAAGATCAGGAAAGACCAAAATGACACAGAAAGATCTTTTTTTTTTTTTTTTTTTCACCAGTCTGGTGGCACTTTGAACAAAATTATATGTTGAAATAAGTAGATAATAGTCTTAGTCTCTGAATTAAATCTGCCATAACAATTTATGCAGTCCCAGAAGGGAAAAAGCTCATCAGTGTATTTGCATGAATGTATGTCCCAATACCCTTCAAAAATTAATTCACAAATTCATTTTATTTCTCTGTTTCAGGGAATAAATGCTATCACTTTGTCCTTCCATGTGGGACATGACTACATGTTAGGAGAGTAAATGTACCACTTTGACTCCATCCCACCTCCAGGAATATCACTTTTACAGCCCAATGAATTAATACTTTCCTTGTATTAGATGTGGTATACCAAGTCTATAATGTTTTACATGTTTCTAGTTGGAGAGAACTTTGGAAAAGATTCAGGAAGAGTAGAAATAATGAGGACTTTCCTATGTCTCAAATGGAACTTTGTGTCATATACCAAAAGTGCCAACATCATGCAATGGAGTAAATTATTTCTGAGTGAATCAAGGGCTTTGGGTGAATCGTGTTTTCCATGTGGTGATGAAAACTCTGTGCAGGGTGGATTTTGGTTCATATTTCCACACACACACTGGCCACCTTTATTCACACTGACAGTTTCCTTTCACAGGTACACCTGCTCATCCAGAAGCTGCCTTTAGTACTGATGAAGTGTTGCTCTTCCCTACAGGAGTACTTGTGGTATTCTTTATTTTCCCCTCCTGAGATTTTTTGAAGTTTTTTTCCAAACCTACCAGAAGAATCTGAATGTGTGCTTCCCTCTAAAGGGGATGGAAATGGACACCTTTATCTTCTTGAAAGGTGACAGGCGTGGCAGTATGAATGTACAGGTCCATGTCTTTAAGCTACTTAAAAACCACACTGTGAGGTGTCTATATCAGCCATACTTGTGACTGCTTATCTTATTTACATTGCTTCACTTTTTGTAAACTCGATGTTTACTGAGCAGAAGATACCATTGCTTAGTGTCTTATAATAAAGTGAGGTTGTTTGCATTTTTGTTTTGTAGTGTAACCTCTTGTACTCCTTCATATCTCTTCTATGAGAACAATTCCTATATATTTAACTTCCTTATTTTTTTTTCCTGCATACCTCTTGCTATTGTGTAAAATTGTGACTGTCAGTATTTTTGTTTTATCTTTCACTGCTTTGCTTTCACTGTTTTCTTCCTAAGGCTATTGCCCCTCCATAAACAAAATACTGCCTTTAATATTTGACTGTCCACGTCTTATCCTGGCATGTGAGATTGGAACCCTTTTTTACTGATGTTAATCATTGAATCAGCATTTTGTTGACTCCTGAGTGTATCCATCCTGTGAATTCTGGGCTATAAACATGTTAAGTTTTCTGTGGCATCTCTAAATTATCAGCATGAAATTAGGAACCCATCCCTTGTGAGAATTGCATAGGAGGATTCCCTGAACACAACAATTTCAAAGAATATTTGAAGATGGGAAAAGCATATTTTCATGCAGCTTTGTTCGAGAAACCTGAGAAATCCATGTAATGCCTGTGCACAGTTCCTGGTAGGGATAGATGTCTGTTGAGCAACCTTCCTGGAAACAATCCAGCAATACAGGTGATTGCCAAAACCCTCCCCTCTCCACCAGCAGAACAGGGCCTGATCACAATGGATGCACTATGTGGAGGCGAGTAGTCAAAGGGGTGCCCAGCACAGCCCCTGTGCTTTCTCCATGTGAGTAACACAGCTTGCTCCCTAGGTTTCTCTTTCAAACATGAAACAAAGGCATGAAATAAAAGCAGTGAAAACTATGCTTTGATAGACTGTGTAGGCTGGGAATGTAAATGTAATAATATGGAGGAGTGAGAGACGTGGAGGGTTTTTTTTGCCTTCAGGTACCAAGCACTTTTGTGCTGCTCCCCACAACCCCATTCTGTTTTCTCTAACTTCACTTGCACTGTGTCTGAACATGCACACGAATGATTTCACTCCTTCACAGAGTTTATGCAAACTTTCTGTACTTGTTACATGTTTCTCTTTGAGCAAACCAGAAACTATTCAACGTGCAAAGAACTTACTTTCATTATTTTTGTTGTAAAGAGAAGGACCTTTTTGAATTCCGAAATTTTTATTTCAAGGTATTTTCAAATTTGGGTGCTTTCAAGTCAGAACAGCCTCCCAGAGTGTGCTGTTAAAAATGATTTACGCATTTTCAAGAGATGCCTTCCTTTGCAGTCTTTCATAGTCAGTTGAAGAGGCCTACCTCAGCTGAATTCAGAAAATGAAATTGATAAGGACTTTCAGGAGCAATACCGGCCACCGATGCAAATCTAAAGTACATAGTTCTCCCCATTTTGGTGCCTGAAACTTTTCTAAATACAATACAATATTTTTATGTTCTTTTAAATCAGAAAACCCTTTAAATGTGCTTTATTTTTTTAATCTGCTTTCTATAAGTGTCAGAAGTCTGAAAAATAATTATGTTAAAATAAAGTGGTTCAGCTGTACCTCTGCTTTTCCTATCAAATGCTATATTCCATCTTGAGCTACAAGTTCTGACCAGGAACCTCTAAGTTCATGTATTGCTCATGTAGTTTCTTGGAAAGATTGAACAGGGTTTGAAGATATGTTCCTCCCATTCAAAAGCCCAGTTTAGCTTGCAGACAAAAATAGCATTTTGATCTTTTTTAGGGGTTTAAGAATTGCAAATTGTTTTTGTATTATTTGCATTTGCATCCACTGAAGAGTGGTAGTAGAGGGTGAAGGTGAGCAAGCCCAGTCGTGTTAATACATCACATAAAACAGTTTTGGCTTGTTTTGGTTGGTTGGGAGTTTTTTTGTCCTAACCACTTTCTGAACCATCTTATAAGGATTTAAAGGACTGTGAGATTGCCTGTATAAACTTAAATTCACTGCCACTAAAATGTTATTGTCAGGGTTTATTTCTTAATTCTTGTTTAGTAGTATTTAGTAGTTTTTAAATTGGCACAATAATCATCTGAAATTCTGTGTGTAATTCTGTGTGTAAATACTAGTGTTTCAGTCTTGACATGCTTTGTGCAAACTGACACAATTTTATTGATTTTAATTCCTAGTAGGATACAATGTTCTTAAAGACTGACCTTGTGTAACCAGTAATAGTACATCGTCTCTTAAATAAGCTCTGATTAGTATGCATTGTGTAAATATATAAAGACAGAAAATGTCCTATTGGAACAAGGATTGACAGTATCCAGAAATATGCATAACCTAGCAAAGAACAATGTTGTGAAGTAGTATCTTCAGAGCTAGTGTTAATAGTTCTGTGTAGTACATGAACACACAGTTTGTTCTGTAATGGGATAAGATCCCTCCTTATATTAGTCGTCAATGTGACTAGGAAGACTGGTGTGTAGAGTGGTGCTGGCAGGGTTCCTACTGTGGTTTTCTTCTTAATTTTCTGAGCTTGTATTGGCAGGACTCCTTACATATCTTGTCATAAATTGTAACACCTAGAGTCTGCTCTGAATCATAGGATTTCACATTGGTTTTGCTCTGTGGGCGGGTGCTGAGCTCCCTGAAATGAGGTGTAAGTCTACTGATAGTTGCCCTCTTATCTTTGGAGTAATCCATGAACTTCACAAACAAGGGATCTTCTGGCCCCAGGGGCAAAGAACTGTCATTTTAAGTGAGACTTCTCCTCCAGATGGACCTGAGTTTGCCCTGCCTGGGAACAGCTGTCTGGGCACAAACCAGCTCTGAGCTTGAAAGCTGTGTAATCAGACTGGCGTGGCAGAGCAAGCTGGGAGCTGTCTGCAGAGCACTCCTGAACTAGAGAGGTGTTTTGTGGTTAGGCAGAGCGATGACCCTCTGACTTGACTCCTTTGAAGTCATTGGTAACATGCTTTCAGTTTTCCAGTTAAGGGATGGGGGCATTATGGTGTAGTGCTGTACTAGTTTCCAGCTGTTTATTGGAGATCTTGAAAGCCCTGTCACATCAGTTTTCTGGATGAATTGAGAAGCATCACAAAAAAAGAGGAGGGCTGTAGCTACAGGTTTGAGTGTCCATGTATAAGCTCAGTATTGTCAGTCTGTCTGCATCCACTGTGCTAGTGTCTTTCTCATCCTGCGGGTAAAAACGATGGTGAGGTTATGGTAGTCTTGGCTTTAGCACGCTTTGGAGACTGCAGAGCAAGTTTTTAAAGCGTCTGAAAGAAGACAAATATTTTATGGTTGTCCCCACATTTTTCCAGTGGATGCCTTTTTCAGGATGAGGGGGAGGTAGTCAAACAACAGCTGCACACTGCTGCAAGGGTTGTGGTCCCAACATCCTGCCCCCTTCCTTGCTCGTGCAAGTCATGGGTGGGATTGAAAATTACCATACAAAAGTAAGTGGTTTTCTAGTTGTTTGATCAGCATAATGGACTTCCTGAAAGAACAGACGAACACCAAGATGGTGCAAAGTATAGAGGAGATTTTCAGAGTGTGCAGTTGACGAGGGTTGCTCTGAACACAGCTTTCATATTTTATAATGCCTCACCTTTGGTACACTTGGCACTCTGAAAACAACAGGATGAGCCCATGGAAGCTTGTGAGGCACCAAGCAACACTGTCTGAGTTTGGAATTCTCATTTCCTATAAATCATTGCTAAAAAGTTATTTTGGTTCAGATATATGAAAATAATAACAAAAAACCCCCTGCTAACGCTCACTACCTGTAGGAAATTACAGTGTTCAAAATACTGAAATTGTTGTCTTTTGTTGGAAACAAAAGTTGATGCTTTTAATGGGTAAGGTCATCCTTGCTTTACCTGCACAAATCAGTTCATTCTCTTAGGGTAGAAAAGCTTAAACTTGAAAGACATTACAGTTTTAATTTCTCTACTTATAAATCATGAGGCTAATTGCAATACTCTTGTAAGCCTTAGATAGTCCTAAAAAGTAAATGGAGGAAGTTCTAAACCTGAATGCCCTGTAAAGTGTCATATTGGACTTAGTTGCAATAACATACTGAATCCTTCACAGATGAGGTGAGACATGGTGAAAGAATTAAGAATTGTCTCCTCTGTGACGGACTTGAAGATGAGTATTTTAGGCTCTCTTTAGTAAAATTTAATCGTACTATTTGAGTTACTACAAGCACCTGTTTTGAGGCAGTAGTTTTCAAGCATGCAAATGAATAAACCTGAGTATGTTATCAGAAGGCTTGTTTGTCTGTTCCATGATTTTTAGGCCATTGTTTCATTTTGCATATTTAAATTCTGTAACTTTTTGATAAATTGGATTTATAGGGTTATGCTTTCTCTGTTTTTTTCCTGAATGCCTTTGATTGCTGGATACTAAATTTAGATGTTACAGTATTTCAGTTCAGATGTTTCAAGATTTTTTTCTTGAAAAAATTTACCAGCTGAGGTGAATTTTCTACCACCTTAAAAAAGAATGCCCTCTTAGGATGGAATCAGTAATTAAAAAAATTAAAAATTAAAAATTGTTCCTTACTTCCCTCTGCCCATCCCTTCCCATATCCCAGAAACTCTCTCCTCTGAGATTATGTAATTAAATAAATTTGAGTGTAGCAGAGGATTCTTTGCCTTAAAGTAAATAAGAGTGGACAAAGAAAGACCAAGATGCTGAATATTAAAAATGAGTCACTGAGTTTTTTTCCTAAGAGAAGCTGCGCTGACTCATCATGTTGCATAAAGTTTGCAATACTACAGGATAGATTTGATAATCTTTAAGAGATGACTGTAGTTGTGTGGGTTTATATGAAATCACATCAGATGACAGGCCAATACAGATACTGTAAAATAAATCAAATAATTAAATCTGAAGCTATATGTAAGATAAGTGAACCTAAAGTACCTCTTGATGTGTTAAAAGTTTTAAAATGTAAAAATGTATTATGACCGTTCAGTGGCTAGACTCTTGTCTAGATTCCAAGATAAATTGATTTTTCTTCTCATCAGTCTTCAACATTCTTCAGGAAGACTTTATATTTTACAAATTAAACTTATTTTTGCTATAAGTTTACTGCTTGTGAATCTTGCAGAGTGATGATGATCCCTACCAAAACGGAAATTGTATTTTAAGGAACTGTAGGAATGTATTTATGAGACTTATGTACTACAGAATCATTTTATGCTATACAAAGCAGTATGAAGTGAATCCTAGGTTTCAGCATTCTCAGTGGTTGTATGTTTTACTGTATTTCCTGTACTACTCTTTCTTGATTTGATATTCTGGACTGAAAAATGTGTTTATGAGGAAAGACTAAAGGATGATTTTAATTCCTTGGCTGTTCCAAGGGACTGTTGCAGCCAGCCATTTAATTAAAATGAGGCATGGGAGCAAATAAGGCATGAGAGAAAATAAGCTCAGGTGTATGTTTTTAGTTGGTGTTTTTCTTTTTGTTGTGTTTTTTTTTTTTTTTTAAATCAGTGAATGAAGTCTTCTAACCACAGTTACAAAATTCTATCATTTTTGCTGTTACTTATTTTGCGGTGGGGAAAAGGCTGCTTGAGGAGGTAATCTGTGATTGTGTGACAGCCTGACAGCTGTTAATAGAGATATAACTGGTTTTGGGTTTTGTTTGGTTTGGGGTTTTTTTTTGTTAGAGGTGATATTTTGAGTTCTAGAGAACATACTGAATTAGTTCACAGTTTGCAGGATGCTTATAGATCACCAGACCTCACTGAATGGAGGAAGTTACCAGAATGCTACTTACATATGCATGCCACTGGAGAAGTATAACTAATGTGAGGGCATAGATTTCCTAAAATCAGCTGCTGAGAGTGGTATGAAAGGGTTTGTATGTCGAAAGGGTTGTGGGACCCAGTTCTGTTACAGGCAGTGTTGTACCACACTGAAGTCTCACGCTAACATCAGTGGGGCTACTGATTGTGCAAATCACAGGCACAAAATTGAGCATTTAAGTTTACCAAGTGACAAACACATGGAAGTGTATTTTTTCTGAACACATTTGGATGTTCAGCTTGTTCAAAACAAGCAGTGTGATGTGCTGTTGCTTTGTCCTGTGTGTTGGAATTATTTTGTACTTTGTATGTGCTTCACTTCTCTTTTCTCTACTACTGTACAGAGATTAGGTTTTAAGCTTTGAATATTCTTTTTTGTTGTTGTCTTCCTTAGGAGATTTTAAGGTGGATTTTATGACTTTTCCTTTTTTTTTTGTAGCATTCTGAATTATCCTGAGGTTAGCTCTTTTTAATTTTTAACTTCCATTCCTCTCTTCCCCCACCTCCATTTACCTTGGTTCTTCTCTACATGTATGTTTTGTGCATTTTCTGTTGTTGCTTCATATTAGTTTACCTCAAATACGGATTTTCTTTCTTTCACTTATTCTTGCCTTTTTGTATACTGTTAAGTAAAATACTTTTGATTGACATCTGAGCTGCAGTTTCAGAAAACATCAGAAACATAATTTTTAGAAAATAAACCTTGTGTGTTTTAGTTAGATAAAAAGCTGAGTCTACAAGTAAGAATGAAGGAACAGAAGTGTTTCAATAATCTCCCTTCTCTTCTGTTTTTGAAGAAGAAAACCTTTTAAGTGAAGAATTCTACAGAATTATAGAACCTGCTTTTCTTCATGCTGATTTATTTTCATACGTGGATAGATAGGACATGGTTGGTTCTTGTGTTCAGCAGATGAGATCCACTACACTGGCAGGTTCCCTCCTAAGAATAGTGATATTGTTTCTTTTGGCTTTCAGTGCAATGAAACTTCCTTCTTTTTTGAAGCACGTAACAAGGTCACCTGCAAACATCTCTGGAAATGCTGTGTAGAACATCATACATTTTTCAGGTGAGTGATGCAGAATTTACAGTTTTATTCGGGCCACTACCCTGAGTGAGAGTCTTGTTATACCTACAGTATAGAGTGTGGTAACCTACATTTTTGCTCTTGGTTATAGGATTCTTTTAAAAGCTGATGTCTTCCCATTTCCTACAATGGTGTGAAACAATGATTTTAAAATTGGGTTGTTTGGAGGTTTCTTTTGTCTTTGCATTCTTTTCTAAACAGTACTTCAGGTTGCTTAGATTAGGCTTTAACAGAAGAAACCACAAATGTATATGTCAGGATTTAAGATGCCACATAGGTTTTTATGTATTTAAACATCAAATTTTCTGTACTAACATTGGCTTGAGTGAGACCTTTGAATTTCAAACATTACTATTTCCTACAGTGCACAGAATTTCTTTTTTTTTTTTTTTGATGGAAACTCATTGAATTTTCATAATGTTTCGCTTACTTATTGAAGTGTACGAAATCTTCCCAATATTGCACATCTAAGCACTATATTTTACTGTTCCAAAGAACACTCAGAGAACTGTGCAGTATTTAATTAGGAACTGGTTGATGATATGATTGGGGCTGGACTTCAGCAGTGCTATAAAGAGGTAAGCTCAGAACTCCTCCTCCACTGTCACTGCTGTAGTGCAGTGGGTTTGCTTGCCCCTGCAAAATATTAAGTGAAAGGCTGCCAGCAGTTTACACTTGACCCTGAAATAAAGAGGTGTATAGTCAGAAGAGGAGGGGCTTAGAGAGACTCTCAAACCCGTAAGAGTCTGTCTGGAGGTACAGAGGAAGAGGAACTATCAGAAAAAGTAATTTTGAGCCTAAAGTTTGTATTTCTTTTTTCTTGACTTGAGAAGGGGACTATAATTGAGACCTATGTATGTAACTTGCCATGTCGTTTTATTTTTCATACTACAGAGTCCTAGATAATGAATCAAACTCTCTGTCGAGAAAAGTCAGCAAGTTTGGATCCATAGGTTATAAACATCGGTACAGGTGATTTTATTTAATTTTTCAATCTTCAATTCATTCCTTCATTTATTTTCTCCTCTTCCCTTGCAGTGAAAGGAAGTCCCTACCCAGACTATGACCCAGAGCAGTTCTGAAGACAAAGCATCAATCTGGGCCATTTTAACACTCTCCTTGGGAGTCTGGCAGTTTGAGGACAAACTTAAGTTTCTTCTCCTTCTCCAGATCCCCTGAATTGGTTAAGAACTCCTGTAGCCTATGGATAAAGTGAGAGCAGCCTTGGCAGTGCTTTAAATCAGTATCTCCTTATAAATCCTGAATGTTTTATGTCCTAAAGAAGTTTTCCTGACAACTAGGGAATACCAAAACGAGGTCCTATCTTTTCTGACTGGAATAAGTAGAAAAATTGGATGAATGTTCAAGGCTATAAGCCTTGAAAAATGCTGTAAACTTCAGACTGAAAGTGCAGAGAGAGCACTTTTTGCACCACCACTCGAGAAATACATGGATCATAATGAGAAAGGTTGATAGTTAAGCAGACCTTTGTCTCTTAGGAAGGCTTTTCTGAAAACAAGTAAATCATAACCTTCAATTTCTCCAGCAGCTCCTGGATTTCAGTTATTATCTGTGGTGTGTACTAATAGCTGTGTGTAATAGTAGCTCTATTACACTTGTCCTCAATCAATTGGAATTCAAAGTCAGCTTTTATCCTTGGATATAAGCTCTTGCTTGTAGGAAAGGTGATTCTGTTTGAGAGATTACTATGCCGGTTCTGAATCTGGACTGTCTTCAGACAGGATCACTGGTGTGTTTCTATCCCATCTATTCTGATGTATTTTGTAATCTAGATTATTTGGGTGATCATATTATCTGGCATTATTCATCATAACAAAGGAATGATTGTACAGCCTTTTGAGTTTCTACTTGGATTCTCACCTGCATTACCCCATCTGTGACAGTGGATAGAAGTTCATTGGATTCCTGCCAGAGTACTGCAGATGAGTTTTCTCTGTTGGACCATTTCAGCAAATTGGAGCAGGGTGCTGGTGTTAGGGAGGAGAAAGCTTTGTACTGACGAGAACTTCCCAATCAATTGAAAAACCCCATGCCATGGAGCAGTTAACTATGTTTGAGCCATTTCTTTGGTGGTGCACTTAAGTTCATCTTCCTTTTTTAGTGAGTTTTAAGGGTCATTTGTGATACAGCTTGCCATGTTAGGATGGTAGTCATCATTGACAGACGTGTTTACAATGTTAGTTTTATCTAGAAAACATTAAAGTATGTATTTCCCTTCCAGTATGAAGTCTTCCCTGTATTGCTGCAGTGATTTCTTGTGGAGTCCTCCTGACCTGGGTGGACATTCTAGTAAATGCAGGTTGCTAATGATAAATATGATAAATGATAAATAATGACATGATAGTGACATGATTGACATGAACTCTTTTATTGGAATTCAAAGTAGTAGTAACAGCATTTTCATGTGCCTCGAGAATCTTTTTTTTGTTTTCCATATCCATCAGCTTTGTCTTCTCTCTCTACCTTTAGTCCCTACATTTTTTTTGGCTAAATGTTCTAGGTACTTGTTAAGTGTAAAACAATTTTCAGGAGAGCAGTTTCCTTGTCTTAAGGTCAGATGTTTTGGAGGAGTAGTGGGATTGGAAGGTCTTATTCTCAGGAATTTTGTTAAAACTGTTTCTGAAATTTACAAGACTGTCACGATTGCAAAACTTAAAAGTTGAGCAGAAGCATTTTGGCCATCTTGGGAGCATCCATTACACTGAATATATATATATTACATATTAAATTTATATAAATATATATATCAAAAATATAACATATATCTTGCATTACTGTTAGAATTTGGGATTTTTTTTGGCCTTTAATTCTTTTTACAATTTTGAGAAGATAAAAATTTTCCAATGCTGAGTACCTGTGTATTGGTGAAAATGTGATCAGCATTTAGTGGACTCTATTCATATAATTAGAAAATCTACATATATAATACCTGTATAGGTGCTTGGTACTTTCTAGTACAATGTGTAGACAGCAATACAATGATACTACACATGAAAAGTAATTGTTACTATTAAATCCCTTAACCCCTGCAGTTTGATGATTTTGAAGTAAAAGGTTGTAAGTTTCCAGAAGTAAAGATGGAGTTTTGAGGAGTAATATGAGACCTGTTTTTACATTTTTGCTATCACCATTATATTCTGCTTAGTCACATGGAGAGGAACTTTAAAATGAGCATAAAAGAATTTATTTAAACTTAATAACTTATTTAAATTGTGCAATGAAGAAATGCCCTACTGTAGATGAAAATCAGGAATTTTACTCAATTTATTATCATTTGAGTCTGTGCTAGTGAAAGCCCTATATTGCAGTTTGTTTTGCAGTCTTTTAGGTTGTCATTCTGCAGGGCAGAAAAGTAGCCCCTTCCTGACTGGAACTGAACAATATTAAAAATGCGTTTTGGTGAGATGAAAACTTACAGAAAGAATTCAGGTACAAGTCAAATTATTTAAGAAAGTCATATGTTAAAATATACTAATTTGGAAAAAGTCACCCTATCTTAACCTACCTCTAACAAACCAGCATTTTGGTTTAGTGTCTTAGGTCCTCTTGAAAATGCGGAATGTAGAAGAGGTTGGCACAATCTGTTGATGAATTTGCCAGTGGCTGATTCAAACTAAAATTCAGGGTACTGCTACTCAGCAGGAGAACCAGAGCTAGCATGAGAAATGAATAGCTAACAAAACATGCTACCCAAACCCCATGGAGCTTTTTTCAGTCTAAGAATCCTCTGTTTCTTTGATAACTTTTCTGAGAGTTTTCCCATGATTTTGTTGTGTTTTCAAGTGGGAAAACATCTTTGAGAATGACCAGAGACCTGTCGGTGCAGCTCCCACGGCCTGATCAGTGCATCGAGAGGAGTCGTAGCAAGACTTACCCCAAAAGAACACAACAGACAGGTGAGTCCTTCTCTGCCGAGCCTGTGGGGAGATTTCTTTGATCCTTGGCTCGTTTCATCTTCAAGAGGTGACTCAGAACTGCTGCAGTGTCCTTCAAGGATCTCTCAGAATGGATCCTGTCTTTTGCCTTAGGTCAGTGTTTATCTCTAAACTTAACAGGATACAAAAGCTCCATCTTTCTGGGTACAAGTAAAAGAGCTGCTGTGGATTAAAGATGATAAAGTCCTCTGTGTGTAAGTCTAACGTAAAAGTTGAAAGGGAAGTCTGAAAACAGGCAGTGAGAACATGTTTTATTCTCAGGAGTCCTGTTTCTTGCAACAGAAAGCTACACCTGTGTGTCTTAGTTAGTATCCCATTGTTCAGGCTGCTTGACCCACGGTGTCTCTTTTGTGCATCCTATTCTCAGTTCAAGGGCAGTAGCCCTTTATTTTGATAATAAGTGGAACAGAAGTTAGTGCTGTGGCCCGGGCAATTTTTTATGGCTCAGATGTGTGAGCTGGAAATTTACTCTGCATGTTGAAGATGCCAGGGGAAGCTGAACGTTTTTCCAGGTGTTAGAGGAAGTGTGTAATATTAAGCATGGATCACAAGAGTCATGCCCAGAATAATGGATGTCTCCTGCAATTTAGTAATAGAGATGTTAAGCTGAAGTTCTGTATGTGGTGACACAAGTATCCTCAGCTTCATCTATGACAGAAGGCACACACATTTCAGTCAAATTTGTGCATGGAGTTAATCGTGTGTATGTTTGAGCTGTTTGAGACAAAACAAGATTTCTCTTTATCACCACTATAAACTTTTGAGAGTCTATTTTTGAAAAGAGAGTAGACATACACATCTGGAAACCTGCCATGTTAATTGTGAATGCCATCTTTTGACTCAGAAACAAAGCTGGCATGCTTAGCCTGTGAGCTGAAGTGGGTCTTGAAATGTAACATATTTGAAAATATAGCCCTTGGAAAATAGAAGCAACTTTCAACATTTTTTCTAAATTTTTATTTATTTGGTTTAGTGTAAAAAGAGAAGGATTACTTTGCTTTCTCATTCTGATATCTTTCAATTGTGTCTGCAGTTATAAGTGGTTGACTGAGAGGACAAGAAACCATTCACTCTTGAGCCTAGTGACACAGACTTTTGTTCTGCTGGAATGTCCATTCTTAGGGTTCAAGCCAAAAGTCATTTCTCACCTCAATAGTCCCCAGTTATGTGTGTGGAAATTTGCATGGCTATTCCAAGCTAAAATTGTCAGGTAAAACTCTGTCCTTAGTTGAAAACAGTGTTTGCCTTTGCACACGCGGCAAAAGTCAGTCTGTGCTGTTGCAAGGGAGTGTGTGTGTTGTGCTTTTGAGTGTATATCATGCTTATTCATTCTTTTTCAGACTCTTTGGTTGGAATTGTGAGAAAAACTGAAACCTTTTTGTAGCCTCTTCTGCTGATGTAACATGTTGCAGAATTCTCTGTTCTTTTGGTGGATTTAAATACTTTGTCTCACTTTAAAATAAAACAGCTGCTTCCCCACCATTTTACTTGCAAGGAGTTGTGTAATCTCTGTCATCCATCTGGGTGTTTTGCTTTTAATTCAATTTAATTGATTACCCATGTGTTCCAAGTGTGCAATCATTTTCCACTGGGGCAGGTGCATTAGCTCAAATTGTATTAATGTTAAATGAATTTGTTTTATTTCCCACTCAAAATATGGGCTAAGGGAAAAGAGCTATGCCATTTGAATTCCATTTTTTTTCTATAACTGAGCATATTTTTTCATCTTTTTTTTTTTTCACTTTGGCTATTCACAGTGATAAACACTGAATACTCTTTCTCCATTTAAACAGCCTTTCAAAAGCTGAATGAACACTAATGCTATTTCTCGTTGCTGTGTCAGAAAATGTGTCAATCTATTGCATGTCACTGGGATAAATCCACCCCTTTTCACCTGAAATTATTCTCAGATATAGCAAAGTCCATTTCATAGAATAAATTAAGATATATTTTAAATATCACTTGCTTAACTATATTAATTCAATGTAGATTTTATTTTATAGATTAGTTTTTATTTTGGCAATTAACTTGGTGGTGTAATGAATTTTATGAGTTATGTGAACATTTCCTTGACTAAAATGTTTGAGAGAATAATATGATGGTCCTTAAAAGAAATATTCTTTTTGCTTAATGAGGTTGTGCAGATAGTTATGATTGATGGCTAGTCCTTTGTTCTTTATTTTCTCTTATGTTGCAATAGAACTAAATATGCCTTGTTCAACCTTTAAAACAGTGTGATTTTAGTTTGTATGTATTACATATTTCTTGAGGTATTTTCTGTCAAATTCTACTTACATAGGATCCAGCTGGACATGGCTTATAATTTAGTTTTTTGGAATGAAAATTAGAGTTCTATTTCTTTCCCCCAAATCCTGTAATAACTTACAAACAGCTCTTGTGCAACAAATAACTTTCTTCTACCTTCTCTGAGTTCAGAAGCTTCCCTCACCTGCTTCCTTCGTGGTTTTTTTCCCTTTTTTTAAGACTGCAGAGTGAAATGTATCAAAGTCTTCCTTTTTGCAGCTGGTTCAATTAGCCCTTTGGTTTTGCTGTATTGTGCTTTTATCTGTTGGTAGCACTAATGGGACTAGCTACAGCAGTGCTTTTTGGGACAATTAGAGCAAATGTATGACTGTAGTGTATGCAACCAGCATTGACTCAATTGTGTAAGTGCACATGAAGTGCTGAAGCCTCTAATCTCTGGCATCTCATTAAAATCCTTTCCCTTGTTTCTTCTTTTTGTGTGCAAATTGTGGCATTATAATTAGTTATGTAGTAACTATTGCTCTTTACATTTTGTTTTCTGCCATCTGAAGGTAGAGGTCTTGTGCAGAGCTGATCAATAACATTTCTTTGCCTCATTGGTCCACTAAAATGTACTAAAGTCCTTAGGACTGCGGCCACTTGGTGAAATCTGTGTTAAGAGTTGGAGTAGGTGCCAAGACAAAGGTAGAAAATATTATTTTATATTGTCAGCAAAAACATTTGTGCTTTAACAGAAGGATTGAATACTGTAAACAGAGAGAAACTATCTTGTATAAAAGCCACTACTATTAATTGCTTCTCCTGATAGGATAGACAATGCAGACAGTTTGGCTTTAGCATGGCAGATTATATTCCTAGAATCCAGATTACAGTGGTTTAAAATGCAGTAATATCTGCTTTGTCACTTACTTAGTATATTTTATATCTCAGTTGTTCTAGGATTAGTGGAAATTCATATCAGAAAACTTCAATGGCTATGCTGTTTTATTAGTTTTAGACTATGCTTTTATATGCATGGGGTTTTTTTGCTTTAAAGTGTTTTTTTTTGCTTTATGTTCAACTTGGTATTCAAGTTGGTGTTCAGTTCGAGAAGGGTTTTTTTTGTTCTCTAAAGTCCCATAGTGTGATAGATGTACTTGCTTCATTTGCTTATTCTCCCCATTTGAGCTGAGAGACAGTTTCAGTTGCGTTTTGCTCTGGATGCAAATCACAAACTCAAATGTAGAACAGGGTCTCTGGTTATTCTGCTTTACCCTCTTAGGGCAATATTGACATGAGTGCACAGGCTGAAAGTGTTCATTTCTCTTTTGGCTGAATGCTGGACATGAAAACTCCTTGGGAACATCCTCTCAGGATAAACACTGTTATGACCAGACTTGTTGCTGTGGGTATGAGTTTGTTCAGGAGTGGAAAACACATTGCTTAGGTTTTGTTGTTGTTTGGTAGCTGAGACTTGATTTGCCCTTGCCTTTGCACACTGGATAGCTGTACAAACTACAGTAAAATAAGTGCTGCCATTCTGATTCAAAAGCCAGGTGGAGGGTTGGGTGTGGGTATTACAATTACAGTACTGTCTGTATTGCAGTAATTCTTTAGCAATCACAGGCAGTCACAGTCCTTGCCTTGACTAACTCAGATATTGCCACAGATGCCTGTCAGTGCCCTGCTTCACCAGCCTCAGTAATGGCAGTTAGAACTGCTGGCCTGGCACAGATCAGAAAACTGAGAATTGAAAGTTTGAAAGTTAAGGTTTTGAAAAATGGATCTTGGGATGGTTTTATACATTTGCTTATTAATTTACTTTGAGCTTTACACTTTACAGTTCAAATCCCAGGTTTTAAAAATGGATTGATGTGATCGCTTCTGCATTTCATGCATGGAGTGTGGATGTGCGAACAGGCTACAGGCTTGGGAACTCATATGAAATATAAATATCACATACAAACTCTTGAGACTACAGGCTTGGGAACTGATATGAAAAGTAAACATTATCCTAGAGTGGTCTATGCTAGCGTGGACTTATGGAAGTCCATTAATTTTTATAGGCTCTTAGTGGCACACAGTGCAAAGCATGAGCCCTTACTGAATGTTTTCCATTTCATCATACTATCTTCTGCCTTCATGGCCAGGTTCAAATACAAACAATACTTCCAGATAATGTCAGTTAAATGGTTTTAGTTGATAAGAAAGGCATGAAGCTAACTAGCTTGTCAGGCTGCTATGGTTTTGATCACTTGAATTTTTAAAAATGTTTTTTATTTTAAAAATATAGTCTGCTTAAATTGAATGCACAAATCAGCATCAAGATTGCTCTAAAAGGGATTTAAGTGTGGGCATTCATCTTCTTGGAAAAGTTGAAAGTACTTTATCTGACCCAAGGTAAACAACCTGGAAAATCTGCTACAAATGAGATACTGAAGATTTCTGGCTACTATCTAAGGTATTTTTTGAAAAGCCTATTACCTTGGCATGCAAGGAACAGTGATATAGCTAAGTTATTGCAATGGTGTTGGTGTTTGGACAGATTTTCTGAAGTGTGTTCTTTTATATTAGGCAAACTGTATCATGCAGACATATAAGTTGATAGCATAGTACCGTAGTTTGTAAAAGTTACATGGGGTGGAACAGACTTACAGACAACTACTACAGTTTCTGTAAGTGTGGGCAGAAAGCTCCTGATTAAGCTAGTTATTAGTGCAAAAGAATTGTGCAAGAGCCTCTTTTTAAAAAATCCAAATTCGAGGTCCTCTTTGTGGGTTGCAATGGTATCAAACATAGCCAATACAAGATCTTGTTTCAGTAGAAACCTATTTTGTGTTTCTGGGTAGATTATGACTGTGTGGGATAGCCACTGGTATGTTGTCTTCTCTTTGATTTTCCCTCAAGTAATTACTTGTTAAAGTAATAGAGTGGTAACCAGGGCAATCAACAGTGAGAAGCAGCTGCTTCATTTTTAAGGGCTTCCTAGTGCTGGCTGCTCTAAAAGCTGAGGTGCCCATGGAGGCTCTGTAGCACCAGCCTTTGTGCAGGGCATTGAAGGAATTGCAAAGGCAACACAGACTTTCTGCACTGGCGTGACCTGACTGCATCTCATAACCCAGAGATGGCTCGGTGTCAGCAGAATGGTAAGGATGTTGCCACACATAGCAAAGGTTCAGTTCTGGAGGTGTCTGTTACTTTTGTGGCATTTGACAGTGGCTGTTTTTCTGGCAGCTATTGCATTGCTGTGATACATTTTGAAGCACAAGTTCTTATTACTCCATTAATTTACAAACACTTTGAGGGATTTAACTGAAAGCTACCTCACACAGTAATATGTGAAATACTGACATTAATTCCTTTGTTTGAAAAACTCGTACCTTTGCTGATCTCAATACTTTTGTGGCCCAAGTTATTATAGTGGATTATTTTATCTTATGTATTTGACAGCATAGGAAAGGCAAGCTAAATATATTTGGATGGTAAGAAGCCCTGACATATTCGTGTAGTTTAACACTTTGACCTAACCCATTTTCATTTCACTACTAATACCTTCCTTAAAGGTTGGGATCTTGTTCCTGTTCTTATATTTGTTTGTGGTTTTTTGCTGTAGACATTCTTCCAGTAAACAGGGGTCAGAGGAAGAATTTTTGAAGACTGAAATCATGGCATCAGTAGGATTAAACCTGTATTCTCTCATACTTTCCTTCTCATTGTTGACAGAGGAGGGAATGACTTTCTGTTAACTGTGGTATACTATCCCTTTGAGGACAACAGCTTGAGACTTCCCTGTCTCATGTAGAAGAGTAATGAATGCATCCCATGTTAAACTTCCTTGTGATCTGACACAAACATAAAAGTGTGACCCTTATACACCCTTAGCAAGCAGAGCAGGTACCAGGTATCTTGTGTGTAATTTTATCTTTGAGGCCGCTCTGTGTTCAGTAGGTGACCATGCTGAATAGATGTGCAAGCATTAATTCTACAGGACTGTTCTGTTTTTGGCTCTTTTTTTCAGGTTCTAAAAACATGAGCCAGATTACAACCAATGGGGAAAATGAAGGAACTACCAAAATTATTGCACCTTCTCCAGTGAAAAGGTATGTAGATCAGTAGTTTCCTAACAGTTTTTAAGAGATTGTATAATGCATTGGATAGAGGAACACAGTTAGTAATAATTAGTAACAGTTTATCCTGCCCTTGAGTTCAGGACTATCTGATCTTCTGCTGGCAAAGGTCAGAGAGTGTTGCCCACTAATTCATTTTATAAACCCCTGATCTTCTGATGAATATGTAACTGGGATTTCAGGTGACACTGGGTTTAGAAAACCACAAATCAGCACAAGTTAATGGGAAGGCAGAAAATCTCAGGTTTAAATAGCAAAAAAAATGGTGATGACCCAAAGGGCACTGGTCATGCAAGATGTGGTCTGGCTGCCAGGGCTCTCAGGGCATGGGTCTTCCATCTCTGACTAAGGGAAGCTGTGCAGGGGTATGTGGGCAGGGAGGAACTGGGCGTGAACTCTCTTCCAGCACTGCTGTTAGTCTTGCAGTTGATCACCCATTGCAGTATTCAATTTCTAAAAACTCTGGAGTGTTTGTTCCCGATCCATAACAGCAGTGAATTGCCTCTGGACTTGTGTGGTCTAATTATCAGTACTTGCTGGGTCTAATTATCAGTACTGAAGTGCACATCTCTGGTTATTAGGCATATTTGAAAGAAAGGGGGTTCAGATGGAGAATTTTAGGTGGAATTTATGTGCCTGAATCAGAAAAAGAGTGATCTGACAAAATAATGAGTCAAAACCTCAGCACTTGACTTTTTTATTTAGTTGACTGAATGTCTGTCTCTTCATACTCTGTAACCCTGACAGGTTGTTTTTTTGTTGTTTTGTTTTTCTAACTGAGTAACTCTGGCCTTATCTCTGCATTGAATCTGTGGTTTTCATATGCTAGGTATCTGGTGTGACCTCTGAAAAAGGGTCGAAAAAATTTATTGCAGATACTTGGTGGGTACTGTTTCCTTTGCCTAATATTTGAAACAGTTGACTTTCAAAAGAAGAGCTGAGTTTAATTGCCTCCTCATTTTGAGGGAAAGTAAATCCAATATTTTAGTCCTTAGGAAATACTGATTATAGGTTTAAAGGAAATGTATGATTTTCATGCTGAAGCTAGGCCATTGAGCAGAAGACATTATTGGAGGTACATAAATACCTGAAGGGCAACTGAATCTGGGTGGACCTGCTGGACCAGGCAGCTGGGCCAGATCAAATCTAGAGGACTTTGAAAACCCCACTGTTCCGTCATTCTGGGATTTGTTAGGAGAGATAAAGCAGGAGGCACCATTATTGTACAGTGAAGAGGTGATGTTGGGAGGCATAGGAACCCTTCACTACAGCTTGTGTTTCAAGTGCTGTGTATGAATTTTTAGCAATGAACTGTTAAAGAGAAATGGATGGGCAGGTTGTAGAGGAAGAAACAAAGTAAGGGGCTCTCAACAAGAGAGTCTTAAGGTTTCCAAGTTCAGTTCCTTACCTTGACAGGTTAAAAAGCAATTCACAGTCAGATTCCTACTGAGTCATGGTTTTAAACAGTGTTAGCCTCCTCCAACAAAAAAAGAAAAAAATGTTGGAAGTTGTTTTTGTTGCATGCTTTCTATTTAGAATTTAATTTATTTTTCTCTGTGTGTCTGCCTGTCCATGTAAAACACCTTTCAGGTCTGTCAGGCTTCCTATGTGTGACAGCCAGCACATGAATTTTATGAAGCATTTATTGTTTGGTAGTTTGCTCCATCCTGTGTAATTCTTGCATTAGTTTTCAGCTTGTTTGCTAAGCATTTTCAGCAGTTCTCACAAGCTGAATTTCCATAGTTTAGGATCTCATTCACTTTTGAGATACATAGCTCTTTTCTTCTGCATAAGTGGTATAAATTAACACTAAATGATAAAAAAACCCCAACAGCAATTTCACATGAAATTCAAATCCTAATGTTTTCAGATACTTTGAACGAACTCAGTATCTTTTGCAACTGCATTCCTGCAGATACTGCTAATAGCTGAAAAGCTGCCATGCTCTAGCTTTCTATCTCTTAAGTGTCTGTCTGCTCTGAATGAATAATCACCTACGAATTTAATGCTGTAAATTTGTCTCCCAGGTAATTTCCCCTCTCACTTTTTTTAAGGTTTGAAAACAGTATTCACATTTCTTTAAGTCCAATATAAGTATTGTTCAGTAGTTTACACTGTGCAAAATCAATTGCTTTCTGCAATACAGGATTGAAATACATTTACCTGAGTAACTTGTTTAGTCTGTAGTAAGCACATATTTCCAACTCTGGGAATAGATTGTATGCACCTATGAGTCAATAATTAATGGATGCAGTATTAAGAAAATGATTTACCTGATAAGGTGTAATTTAATTTTCTTTTCCTGCTGACTTATTGTAGCTTTGCATTTCTCACATAGTGAGAATTAAATGATTAACTCAGTGACCTGTAGTAACCAAAGGCTGAGGTTAAAAGTGGATTAGTGAGTTAAGTAGCCACGATTCCTTCATAAAGCTGAGTCTGTCACCTCCTGCTCTGGGCAAAGAACTCCAGCTTAGATCCTCCTCTCTGTAAGCAACTGTAAAGCTATTTTTTTTATGCTTGAGTTGCGCTTTGTTAAGGTATGATGGTTTAATGACTGTCCTGGGTTGCTGTCAGTAATAGTTCATAAATACTCTAGCGGAGCTCAATGTGGCTACCTAGTTCTGTTTCAGGTGAATTGCTTGTTCATGTGGGAAGGGAGATGGTGGTGCAGGAACAGCATGCCTGGCCACTGGAAAGGACAGGGATGCAAAAGCCTGTGCCAGCTACAAGCCACTTTCCAACATCTGAAGTGGCAGTCTGTCTAGAAACATTTATGGGTCAGAAGCTGTAAGACATGACACTGTGAGAATTTCACGGAAAAAAGAAGAACTGGGACATCCTGCTGTTTCCCCTGTCCCTGTCTCCCATAAAGTGTGATGACAGCCTGGGTACAAACACTGCTGTATCCCTCAAGCTGAGTGACTGCCTTGACTGTCCTGGTACTGTACCTTGCAGCAGCCAGTGAAGCCATCTCTTTCACAGTGTTAGTTCTAGAAAAAGAAAACATAAGGCTTTACTGAGAATGAAATGAGAAGAATATGCTACTCAGTGAACCTATGAACATGTAGACCTGGAAAGATAGTAGATAAATATGATAAGGATAATCAGGGGTATGTGGTGACTCCTGTACTGGGAGAGGTTAACTAGTCTGGAATTCTTTCACTTAGAAAAAAGATTAGACAGTTTTTAAAAATGTCAAATAAAAATAGGGAGTTGACTTTGTAATTATGGAACCATCATTCATAGGGCTGCTTTTTTTTTTTTTTTTTCCCTTGTATAATCACGGATGCAGTGTGGAACACAGGATGGAAGTTTTGAACCAGGTGCAAGTTTTAGAATAAAATTAAAAAATAGTGTATGCCATAGTTAAATACTGGAGCCTACTGCTACCAGGCACCTTTTTATACCAAAAATTTAAAAAATGTTCAAATGTTTAAGTAAGTCTGTTTAAGAAAGTTTCATCTGCAGTTATGCGAAATAAAAAGCTGATAAAGCCTCTGATTCAAAAATCTCTTTACTGTGTATTATGGAAGACTGTGAGAGCATATTGTATGTTTGCCCTATTGTTAGACTTCTTGTCTAAATGTCTGTTCTTGTTTATTTTGAGACAAGACTGACCATTTTTCTGCCTCAGTGCCGCCATAGTTATGATCTTGTAGAGCTGATTTTTGGGGTTGTTTTTGGGTTTTGCCTTACAATCTTTCTTTCTAAGAGATTTTTCAACATAGCAGCTGTTTGCCCTCTTTCACGTAGGTGACAACTATATGCCAGAGTGGGTCTCTGCAATGACTGTATGCCTTTAAGATTACTTTTTAAGAGCTCACTGTGAGAGAAGGTGTGATTGTATATTATGGGTTTGAAATATATATATATATTTATATAAATATGTCCATAATTTTATTTAGCTTTAAAAAGATGAAAAATGAAAACAGTCCAGAAACCCAAAGAAGTAAATCAAGTGCTCCATGGGAGGAAAATGGCCCACAGAGGTAAGGCAAGGCATGATGTCTTAGGTATCATGCAATTGTAAATATGTCATAACAAAAGGCTGAAGAATATTAATATACTATATTAATGTGTTATTTGGGTTATAATAAATCTGTATTGCACTTAAGTAGATAGGTTCTGTCACGGGTAAATAACCAGTTAAAAACCAGGAAAGTGTGTGTGGGGTGGTCAGTGCATGAAAGTCACCAGTGGTTTTCCACAGAGGTCTGTTCACAGACCTCTGATATTTAGTACGTTTGTCAAAAAACTTGAGAAAGGGTCATAAAGATCAGAGAATTGTTTAGGATAGTGATAAAGTTTTCTGTGAAGAGTGGCAGAAAGATTTTGAGTGATGGATCACTAGATGGTAGATGGTAGCAAAAATATGTAAAGAGAGGTGCATGATGGCAAAAAAAATTAACCTAGATTTCTGATTAATATAAAGTGCTGTGGAAGTACAATGGGTAACTTAATAAAATAAACCAACTATGTAGCTGTCAGAAAAACAATTAGCAATTATTAGGAAAGCAAGAGAATAATGTTATTCTACTATATAAATTCATGGATCCTGTATTTGCTTCATGAATTGTGAAAGCTGTTCTTCTCTTTGCAAAAGGAAAATGTTTTGAGAAAGGCAACAATGGTAATCAAAGGCATGAATGGTTGTGCAGAAAATCGATGCAATGAGCAAAAGCATAGGCCCAGCAGGACTCTTCCTTCTATCTGTAAAAAAGACAATTTCAGGGTATGACATCTAGAAAATCACAAGTAGTACTGAGAAAAGAGAAAGAGAACTGTATTTTTCCAACATAAGAACTTGGGATCTTCAGGTGAAGCTGTTGGAGGTGGTTTAAAATTGTTGAGAAAGGCAGTGAGTACTAACTCAACATGAGTAGGAGACTTGTGGTACTCCTTCACAAAGGATACTGCAAATTAGTGAATTCCTGAAAGAAGCTGGGCAAGCCATGGGAAAAAATCCTGAGAGGCTTCTTAAAACAGAAGTAATGCAGCTGGCTCAGCAAGCCCCCTGGACTGAGAATAGTGTGGGACTGAGAGAGCACCAGGGAGCTGTCATACATCTTCAACTTTTTGCTTCCTGTTGTTGGTTGGTTGTGGCTGTTGTTGGGAACATGCTGCTGAACTAGACAGCTCAAGACATCCCTGCATTTCTGTGATGATTCAGATCTGTACCATGATGATTTACCCTTTGTGCTCCTTCTGTAAATACCAAAGTTTTCAGAGTAAGGACAAAGCAGTGTGCAAATATTCACTTATTAGGAAAGACGTCTCTTTTTTCATTATTGTTTTGAAAGAAAAAGTGGTGTCATCTGGTCATGTTATGGGTCCAATGTTTAACTTGCTGTCAAGACAGCAGGAAGTTTGATCCTGCAGGAGCCAAAGAATGGTATAACTGAGTTTTTGCATGTCCACCCCTTCTAAAGGACTATGCAGTTTTAGACACATTAGCAGACTGTGTGCACAGAGGCTTTCACAGTTCCTAAGAGCAATTCTCATTGAGATGAACTGTGGGAAATTCCCACCTGTGCAGTGCAGTGCTGTAATCAGCTGTCTGGAGAAGTAGAAGAAGAAGAATGTATCCAATTTGAAGGCCAGAGGCTTTTAGGAAAGCAGAAAGAAATATATTAGGTAGAATTTTGTGAGAGTATCATATCTGTGCCACATAGTTGTGAAAGGGACCAAGTGATGTTAGATACAGATGTGTGATTGAAGCTAACATCCTTCCTCCAAAAAGGGGCAGAACATCAGCAGAACACCTTAGAGTGACATGTACTTTATCCCAGGCTTGGTTACACTGTTGAAAGAGATCCTTACCCTCCTATAGGAAGGTACCACAGGTATTTCAGACATTTGGTAGTCTACATCGAATTTGAGAGCAAACCAACCAGGGACCCAATCAGTGTAAGTACATAAACAAGAGCTTGAAAAACCTCCACACCATTGGCAGAGGTTTGTGTGGATGAACACCAGAGACAAGGAGATAAAATTGCTCCATGTTCCCAAGCATCAGCTCTGTGATGAAAATGTATGTTATGAAAGGAACATGAGAAGTTTTCCTACTTATATCCATGGAAAATAGAAAGAACTATGGTGCGTATGAATGCCTAGTTCTGAGTTGGATAAGTGATACTAAAGCATAGAAAATTTACTATGCTAAAAGAATATGGATATACTTGGATCTACATTTTGTAAGCTTAGATCTGTTGGCTTGGCAGTGCTAAGATGTCTCTTCTACATTTTCAAGGTTCAGTGTGAAATATTTTTTGCTGGAAAGCACTACTGTATTTACGTAGCACACACACACACACAAGCTGGTATAGCTGAATAAGTACACAGGAATGTCTGTGTGAGCCTTCTTACATTTGTAAGCTAAATTTCAGTTAGCTGGCCTAACTCTCACAGAAATTTTAAAGCTGACTGTTTGCTCTTCCTTTTTTACTTTAGTGGACTGTATAATTCTCCCAGTGACCGCAATAAATCACCAAAGTTTCCCTACTCTCGTCGAAGGAACCCATCTGGTGGCAGTGAGAATGAGTCTGGGCAGCCAGTCCGGAGGAGGTAAGAGTTAATTGCTGTCAGCTTCTCACTGTAGAAACTTGAAGTCTTACATGATTTGTGTTCAGCTCTTGGAAGGACAGCTGGGTCCAGAGAAAAGGGTTATTCTAGTGGCCAGTTCATTGTCAAAAAAACCTCACCCAAACCTGAGCAAGTATACCACATCTTAGAAAGGAGGCTTTGGCCAGGTTGTTTGTTGTGTGCTGTTCTGGGAAGTGGGAAAATGATGTTAAAAATATGAGAAATTTCATTATTGGCACATGCAACATCCTTTCAGTTGCTGCAGCTGCTTTTTACTGGTGAAAAAAAGGACTGGTGGATGTTATTTGCTTGACAATGAGCTTCAAATACAGAGAAGTATTTTAAGTTCTTTGCTTTACCCTAACTGCCACAAGGGTTAAACGAACAAGCCATAAGGTTGCCTTCAACAGTCCCATATGTGAATGACTTCACATTAGAGAGGATGCCAGAAAAAATATGACTTGGTGATACTTAATGTGTTTTCAATTGGTACATGCTGAATTGAATAACTTAGAGAAGTAAAATTAAATAGATTTAGAATTTTGTGCTGCATGTCCTTGAGTATGTCCAAAAAGCAAATTATAGGGAAACTTCTGAAGTGACTTCTGAGAGACTGTGTGTTACATGGGATGATTTATCCTGCTGAGAGGCTGCTTTCATCAATGAGGCACCCTGTCTGGTGCTGTGATCTGTTGTGAAGTGTAAGAAAGCAAAGATACTGTGCCATTTTCATTGCAGTCTTCTAAGACTGGCAAATGAACGGCACCTGAGAGTTACTTCTCCTTCTGATAGCTCTGAAATTATTACATATTTGGCTTTCATAGCTAGGGTTTGCAAAGTTGTCTTTGATGATGCAGCTATATTGATGAGGAAATCTAGTTTGATGTGGAGCTTTTATACCTGTTAAGTTTCTGAACTGCTCCAGACCTTTTATCGTTCGTATGTTGTCCACAATACGAGTGAAGAAACTTAACCGTAGTGTACTTAATGACCTGAAGCAAATCAGTGTAGCTCTCTCTAAGACAATAGAGTTATGTTGATTTACCCTATTGGGTGGAGCCACTCTAGGTGTTAATAGCAATGTGTTTCCTGAATAGTTTTGTTGTAGTTCAGCCCCAGCCAGCAGCCAAGCCCCACACAGCCCCACTCACTCACTCCACTTGTAGGACTGAGAGAGAATTGGAAGGGTAAAAACTGAAAAACTCATGGGTTTGTATAAAAACAGTTTAGTAGGAAAAGGAAAGGCACACACACAAGCAAAGCAAAACGAAGAATTAACTCAGTGGTTCCCATGGGCAGGCAAGTGTTCAGCCATTACTGGGAGAGCAGGGCCCCATCACATGTAATGGTTACTTGGAAAGACAAGGGCCATCACTCCAAACATGCCTCCCTTTCCTCCTCTTTTCTCCCACTTTATATACTAAGCATGATGTCACATGGTCTGGAATATCCCTTTGGTCAGTTGAGGCCACCTGTCCTGGCTGTGTCTCCTCCTAATCTCCCTTTCTCTCCCAGCCCTCTCCCCAGTGTGTCAGTATGAAAAGCAGAAAAGGCCTTGGCTCTGTGTAAACCCTGCTCAGCAATAACAAAAATATCTCTGTATTATCAACCCTGTGTTCAGCAAAAATCTAAAAAGCCCCATACCAGTCACTGGGAAGAAAACTAACTCAACTCCAGCTAAAACCAGCGCAGGTTTTCTGATGCATTGCTAGCTTGTGCAACAAGTCAGAAAGACTTGTTTGGCTTTGTAAAAAGAAAAGGCTAGAGTTGTGCAGAGCAAAACTCTCTCATACCGAGAAAAGTGTTTGCGCACTGTGCAGCAAGAAATTGTTTTGAGACGCAAAGTTTTTATCATCTGGGATTTGCATTTGGCTGATCAAGTCAGTGGACAGGCAGTCATGCCAATAGCAAGTTTTGTTTTAGGTGACCACATGAACAAAATGTTTTTAAAAGTCTTATCTCATATGCAAGACTGTGAAGACTGACAATAGTAGGTAGATTCTAACTCAATTATGTCTTCCTGAATCTTGGTTTTATTCATGTGCTTTCCTTTTCCAACTGTTTAATAACAATAGCTGTGTTGTTTATGCACGCTTTACTGGAGTTAAAACAAAACCACCAGACTATGCTATGTTGGAAACAGTAGGAAACTCTAAAAATCAGCATGCTATGCTTATCCTTGCAAGTCAGGGGTTTGCAATGAGAGTTTGAATGGGATCTTGCCTTTGTGACTAATTGTCCATACCTGACGGAAAAAAACCAAACCAACCTTTGTAAAGTTTTGTTTTTTTTTAAAGATGGGTAGTTGTGTGTATTTGTATTAAGTAACTCAATTGTATTTCATCATAACTTCCTTAATGTCACAGGAAAAATCAAAACAGTGGTGAAGATTCAGATTTAAAGCAAAGGAGAAGGTAAATATATGGTCTATGCCAGCTATGAAATGATAGTGAAGGTACCGATATTTTAGTTCACTGCATCAATTCTTTTCCTTCCTTTACTCATCTTCTTAAATATATAAAAGATTTCTTGTGTTATGCCCATTTAAAGGGTAGGTACAAAGGCATATGTAACTCCTCATGGCCATTTCATTGTCTTGGACATTTTTTTCTGCTTTTTTTCTTAAGGTTTTTTTTTCTCCCCTCCCCTGTTCATTGTAGACCAGTTCTCACATTCCAAATAAAATGCTGATATGAATTCAGGTATACCCTTCAACAGCTTCAGCTTTTAATAAATCTTTGCCACATCTACCTGTCATGACTGTTCTATGCTTCTCTTTGCTCCTGTGCTCTTGCTCACACTGCTGGAATAAGGAGACAGTGTAATGCATTTCAATGCCAGAGACTCCTAAAACCTGTGAAGGAGGAGAGACACTCCCAGGATCTGATTCACTGCTGCAGCATGGGAAAGGAGCTCTGGCAGAGATACAAACATCTCAGGGACAATCACAGGAAGTCAGAGAAAGTGCTCACGTAATTTGTACTTATTATGAGATAAGATTATATTTTTGGATGATGTTACCATTACAAGCTACCAGTGGTAGTCTTGTGATAGATGTTCAAGCACATAAAACTCCTAAGATTTAGTTAAGCATATCAGATGGAAAATCCCAGTGCTCAGAAGGGACCTCTTCCCAAAGGCTGTGCCTGCTGTATTGCATTACAGATGCAAAGGTTTGTTACTGTATATTGCAACAGACTTTCCCCACTTCCTCACAATTTGGCTAGTCTCCTCCTTCCATTTTAGTCAGAAAAAAACTGCACCGGAATGTGAGCTTTCTCTGTCAGCTGTTTCTCCGAAATACCAAATCCTGCAACACACCCTAACCTACCAGCCCTCTCCTGGTTGTTTTGTTGTGTCTCTTGCCAAACTAGCTATATCTTCTTTCCTGCTCCTTGTATCAGATCACACAGGTATACTGACTGCAAAATATCAAATATATTGCATGACCAAGAAAACAAGGGTACTTTATAATTGTCAGAGATCGTCATGATCATATGTGTTCTTGCACTTGACTTAGGAAACCACCTTTGTTTCCGTTTTCAGTATTTTACTCAATTCATAAAAGCTAGTGTTTAATATTCAGAGAAATATAATATTCTGACAGCAACTGTGAGCAGCTGCCACTCAGCTGACAGCTCAGCAGCCCTTCTGTCTCCCCTCAAGTGCTTTCCTGACAGGGAACATAAGGTAATTTGATGTGCAGTATCCAAAAGGTGGATCAGATTTCCATTCCTGAAAAGCTAGAGAAAGGGCTTATTTTGAATTAGATCAAATAGGTTGTTTTATCTCGTACTTTGCCTACCATGCTGTGATTTTGGATGCTTTGGTACCTTTCAGGATAAATTGCTTAAATCACAGTTGGAAAATACTTATTGTACTGAAAAATGTGAAAGAAAAGAGTCATGCTAATGAACTGGAAGGGTGAAAGAACAGAGGTGTTCAAATGAGTTATTAATGTTGAGATTGGTGGAATATGTTTTAATTGTCTGACAACATCGGGGCAGGGAAAGGTATACCTTTGAGTATGTAAGATCTGCTGCAACTCTAGGGCGTTTATTGCTCTTAACTCTTTGAATGAATCTTTCTGACACCATCTTTTAATCTTTCTTCTTTTGAGGTTACAATTTTCTATAGTAACATACATCTCTTAATATCATCTTCACTTTAGGCTTCACCTAGAAATGTGTATTTTTACTTCCAAACCTGTCTATCCTGAGCCTCTCAGTGGCTTTAAATTATGAGCATAAAATATGGGGATAGAGAGAGGTTTCTGCTTCTCCCTCGGGGAAGTTTCACTTGCCCAAGCTTATTCCCTTCAGACTACCTGGGTCAAACTGATTTTCTTAGGCTTTATTTATCCTATTATCTTAAAACATTTTTGTTTGAATGGGAGCTATTTGAGTTAATGATTTCCTAATTTAGGAGAGAGGGGAGACCAGATGCAGCAGACTGAGGCACTTAGCAGCATAGCAATTTGATAAAACCAACCACAATTCCCTGGTATTATGGGCAAATTCATAAGACTTTTAAATCCTACTGACATGGTCCTAGTCCTTTAGCCAGAAAGTGGAGTGTCCCTGACCAGACAAAACAGGGGAGATTCCATGCTGCAGATGTTCTGTTTCCTGGGAACAGTCTTCTCTTTGTGGTCTTCTTCCTAAACTGTTAAAACATGCAGTGAGCAGGTGCTAATCAATAGCCTCCTACCTTATCATTAAATGCTTTATCTTTCCCTTATCTGTTACCTACTCTTAATGAACTGCTTTCACTCCTTGTCTAGTTTGAGGTGTAGTTTAACATATCTGTTCCCTTACAAAAGTGGCTTATTAAAGAGCAAAAGAAAACCAAGAAGCATAAGAAAGTATGTATCTATGCCAGCATCCTTAGGAGTTATTCCCTTTTAGCTCCTATTTCATGCTCAAAAGAAAATTTCTGGTTTCTGTTGCAACAAAACCATCACCTATTCTAACTCCTGATATCCTAAATCTTTCTGGACCATTGTTAATATCAATCAACTTTCCTCTTTAATTAGATGAGCTGTCAGTGAAGCAGAGAAACATGTCTTTCTTTGGATGCATTCATTGAATCACAGAATTTTTTTAGGTTGGAAAAGATCTTTAAGATCATAAAATCCAACCATAAAGAGATCATCAAAAAACTAAAGAATGCATGGTCCAAACCAGGTTTTGATGAGAATGCCAGTTTTTAGGACCTAGCCCAGTAATACAGTAACAGAATCCTAGTTTCTAGGACCCGAGCCCTGACAGCTGCTCTGTCTGTTCCAAAATAGAATCAAGGGTTTAAGGGTCTCATATAGTAGTGTCCAAGCATTTCTCTCTATGGAGAATTAGTTTGATTGTAGGTAGTTCAGCATTAGGCTGTTCTACCAGTCTTTTCCAGTAATAATCAAAATCAGAAATATGACCTTACCATTTGAAGATCTGAAATCAGAAATAACACAGAAGTAACTTCTCTATTTCTTTTTCCTCGTGTGACACACAGCTTCTGTAGCTGTGCTGGTCGTCACAAAGCTGGGCTGGTACACACCAGACTCTATGTACTTCAGACAAAAGATCATCAGAAATCACAGTGTTAGTGGTGCTTCTTCCATACTGCCATAATGACACTTGAAAAATATGAGCTCACTAAGGGCCAAACAGAAGTTGAGGTGAATAGAAAATACAGACCTGTGAAAATTTTGTTTTGCCTGCAAAACCAGAGTTGCTGTGTCATTTCTGTTTTGTGTACCATAATATGCATAGAAGAAAGCCAGGATGAATGAAGTTTAAAGATAAAACATCTCACACCTCAAAGAAACGTATCACTGTGAAATATACACAAAGAATGCTGGGAGATAAGGTAAAATAAATAGAAAAATTGAAATAAATGGAACAGTGAAATGATTGAAAACAAAAATAGCACTCACCTGACGCTGCACTCTAGGTGCACTACTTGTGAAGCAGTTCTTCCCAATCAATTAATGGGGAAAAGATAATATGTCTTGCAGGTGTAGACAAGCCCTTTAGAGTCTTTTAATTCTGATTTTCCTAGTCTTTGCAGTGTTGTTCTTTCCTTGTGTAGCACTGCAATAATTTTGATGTTAGTAGTTAATTTCATCCTGGGACTTTGCTTTTCTCTTCTCCAGATCACGGTCTCGCTGTAACACCAGCAGTGGCAGTGAATCAGAAAATTCCAACAGGGAGCATTGGAAGAAGAGAAACAGGTGACTTTTATATATTTTTAAATATGGAGACATGAAGTACAAACAAATGGAGATGGACTTTTCTCAGATAAACCTAATAAGATGTAATTAATATGTTATATATGCATAGAGTCTTACTGAGGCAGCTTAAGGTCCTTTTCTGAACAAGAAGAGTGATAATTACCAAAACACACAGATCATAGTTATATGCAATGAATACCTGCCATCACGTTGATGGAGAAGAACTCAGCATTGAACTGTCAATCAAATATGGGGCGCATTTACACAAGGCTTGCAATATAAATGCAAATAAAGTGGATAATATCTTGATAATTATATTCTCACCATATACTTCAATATATATTCAAGTAAATTTAAGTGCAGATTTAGCAGAAAAGAAGCTTTTAAGGAGAACTAAAAATGTATCTTTAATGGATCTGGAGCTCAGTGTTGTTTTTAAATATATGCATTTAATTGTATAACTTATTTTATTTTCCAAAATGTAAAGTGAGAGCCTAAACCTAAAATACGTACAGCATCAACTTTTAATAGGGCAACAGTTAGTGTAACAGCTAACTTCATTTAAGTTCCCTTTAAAACTGTGTCTTTTATGTTGCACAGGAGATAACATTTGAGAGTAATTTATGAAAACAAATTTTTAAAAAGCATATAGAATATCTTCATATTGCATAAACACAGTGTAAGAGAAATGTCATTTGATAAAAGAGGATTTGTTTAAGGCACACACATTTTCTAAGAAGCTGTTTGCATGAGCTGCTATAATTTCTTCTTGTCTTATATGCAGTCCTTTGAATGACAAATGATTTCTACATCTTTGGAAACTCTTAGAAGTAGCTGTATGCTTGATAATGCTGCAGGAGTATGCAGTATAACAGTATTTTAAGCCTGACTTGCTTAAATAGATGATAAAAATATCATTGTGATACTCAAATGGCCTGGTATAAAGCAAATCTGAGACATAAAGTTTCTTTGGTGTTTATTTAAATTAGAGCACAATCTTGTAAGATACCTGGCTAACAATAGCCTAGTGTGCATGGAAGATTTGTTTTCCAGGTGAAGTTTGAGTGAAATGCTGAGTGTAGTTTCAGTGATTAGTAGTAAATGGTATTTCGTATTGCTTTCCCTTGGAGCGCTCTTGCCAGATTTTTTTTTCCCCCCTCTAGTGAAACTTCTTGTGGAGTGAGCTTGACAAACAAGTGAAAGAAATTAGAGACTGACCAAAAGAATGTTTTTAAGACCTTCTTGCCATATAAGGACTGAATTGTAAGGCGGATGAAGTATTGCTTATCATTTCTTTGAAGAATTAAAGGGCCTCTAGCAAACCTTCCTCACCTCATGGAAAAATACTTAGAATTAATAAGACAAAAAATCACTTTATGTGGACTATTTTTAAGTTTTTCACATTTTCAGAATGTAAGATATAGCAATGATGTTAATACTGCAGCATCTCTTGTTCTTAGCTGATCACTTGAAATCCAATCACATTATCAGTGTTAGATAAAACAAGTACTAAATTAGCTGCAAGTCTGAGATTTGTTCCTTGTGAGCTGGTGCAGGAAAATAACCCGTCATAATGAATTTCTGCAAGTTCTTAGCAGCCACAGCAGGAGGAATATAACAAAGTGAAAGGGCAGAGACACTGACTATTTTTCCTATAGCACAGGTGAGCCAGACCTAAAAGGGTTAAATGGGACATTATAATGAGAATTGCAGCTGCTGGTAATCAAGCTTTACCTGTTGCATGGATTATTATAATTTCCCAGATCAGTAATCAGATCCCTGGTGCAAGCAGAAACAAAACTGTTTTATTTTATTGGGATAAAATGAGTCAATATTCACATTTATGACAGGAATCTGCTTCTGATTATACAAGAGTAGAACATATTGTTCACATGATAAGAGATCACTGTGAACTATTGGTCAGAAGAAAAAAAAGTTACCATAGAAAACCAAAATGTAGGTGAGAACTGAAGGTACAACACCTGAAAAATGTTAGGGAGAAACTCTTTACTTGATCTTAATAAATATTTGAGGTTTTATTCCATTATATGAATGTTTTATCCTGAGCAGAAATGAAAGGGAAGAAGAACTATGATGAGCGTATTTCAGTCATAGAAGAACCACACTTGCTTTTTTATTCATGTGGTCAAAACTTACCGTGTGGTTAAAAATATATTAAAGGAGTAGTCAATACACACTGAAGCAGTTTCCTGCCTGACTACACTTAGAAGATCTATCTGATTAGAGGAAGAAAGTGACTGAATGGCTGGGGTTGGCAGGGACTTCTGGATGCCATCTGGTCCAACCACCCGAGCCAGGCACCCAGGACAATTCCCACAGGGCTTTTGAGTATCTCCAGGGAAGGAAACTCCACCACCTCTCTGAGCAACCTGTGCCAGTGCTTGGTCACCCTCACAGGCAAAAGGAGGTTACTGATATTCAGGAGGAGCCTCCTGTGCCCATCACTCCTGGTCCTATCAGTGGTCACCACTGAAAAGAACCTGGGTCCATCCTCTTTGCATCCTCTCTTCATGTGTTTACATACATTGCTGAGATACCCCTGAACCTTCTCTTTTCCAGGCTGGACAGCCCCAGTTGTCTCAGCCTTTCCTCAGTTAGAGAGGTTCCTCCATCATCTTTGCAGGATTCTCTCCAGGATGTCCATGTCTGTCATGTCCTGGAGAGCCCAGAGCTTGACTCGGGTGTGGCCTCACCAGTGTTGAGTAGAGGGCAAGAATCACCTTCCTTGATCTGCTGTCAGTAATTCACTCAATGCAGACCAGGATCCAATTACACACAGAATTACACACAGAATTAATAAGGTTGGAAAAGACCGTGGAGATCATCAAGTCCAACCTTTACCTAGGTTAACAACCTA